>JAKWBJ010000095.1:0-471982 GCA_023159175.1 Wohlfahrtia magnifica | reverse complement strand
TATTATTATTATTATTATTATTATTATTATTATTATTATTATTATTATTATTATTATTATTATTATTATTATTATTATTATTATTATTATTATTATTATTATTATTATTATTATTATTATTATTATTATTATTATTATTATTATTATTATTATTATTATTATTATTATTATTATTATTATTATTATTATTATTATTATTATTATTATTATTATTATTATTATTATTATTATTATTATTATTATTATTATTATTATTATTATTATTATTATTATTATGATTATTCTTTTGACAATCGAATAGCTCGGACGTGTTTTTTAGTAAGCGGAAGTATTGAGAGAAAAAAGAAATTATTATTAATAGGTAAATTGGTAATAAGTAACTTTATCTTTTTTCTGTTGTGAGTATATTAGATAAGGGGTGGATATGGACCCTATTCGCCCAAGCAATGGGCATATGAGACCACGGCCGCCTTTAATTGTTGATGCTACCCCGGTAGGGAGGTTGGCCGGGGTAATGGATGGAGGTGCAGGCAATATGGGCAAAGAAGATAAGGTAAACGCGGATGCTTTCAAGAAGAGTAATAAAGTTGCATGGTCTCCTCCTGGAACACCTCTGGGTACACCCACCGGAACTGCCAGCTACAGTGGTCTACGACCAATAAGGGTCTTAGCTAGGGATGAGGAAACTGTTGTTACTACGCATGGTGACTCTGAGGGTCAAACGCAACCGCAGATGTCACCACGGGAAGAACTTATCTACAGGGCGAGAACAGCTGAGGAACAGGGTTTGCAGGAGTGCAGAGCAGTACTTATTAGAATGAGGTCAGCCCTTACGAAGCAGAGAAACATCAGTATGGATATCAAAAAAGGTGTATCGGAACTTGATGAACTACTGGATGTCATAAATAATCACCGAAGGAGCTGGAAAATAGCAGAGAAGGAGTTGAAGCTGGGCAACAGATTGCTAAAATCCTTTGCTAATAAGGAGCAAATTGTAACCGTGGAGGAAGACGCCACACCCACTTCGAACAAGAGAACGGCTTCCAGCCCGGTCAAGGATGACACGGGGAAAAAGCACAAAGCAGGTGAGCAAGAAGGTAACTGGCAACCTGTAATGAAAAAGAAGAAACCAACCGGGAAAAGTAACCGAGGACAGAAGAAAAACGAAGATGAGCGAATACCCGTCGCCTCAAGCGGAAAATCGGTCAGTAAGGAGAAACTTCGGAAAATTTGGCCCAAACATCGACCGGACGCAGTGGTAGTGAAACCAACCAAAGGCCACAGCTATGCGGATGTCCTGAGGAGACTAAAAGAGAATGTGAAGCCAGAGGATGCAGACATCAGGGTCCGTTCCATTCGCAAGACCAAAGCTGGTGCCTTGCTCTTGGAGGTAGCACACGGGGGTAAAGTAGAACAGTTCTCTGAAGCCATTAAAGAATCTCTGAAGGAAGCCGCTGAGGTGAGGGATCTAAGGCCAAAAACTACCATAGAGATCCGAGATATAGACTGCACCTCTACAAAGGAGGATATCATTGCTGCTGTATGTAGGACGACCGATACAATAGAAGGGGATATAACCGTCCGATTGACTAACCTGAACATATGGGACCAAAGAAGAGCCTTTGTGGATATTCCAACGAGTGGTGCAAAACGGCTGCTGAGGGCGGAACGCATTAAAATTGGGTGGACTTACTGCAGGCTGAGGTACCGGGAGGAAAACAAGCGTTGTTTCAAGTGCTTCGGGCTGGGACACGAGCAAAGAGAATGTCATGGGACGGATAGGAAGGCAAAGGGTATATGTATAAGATGTGGCGAAGAGGGACACATGTTGAAACAGTGCGAAAATCAACCCAACTGCTGCATCTGCATGGAACAGGGCAAATCTCCGACGGATCACCTACCAGGTTCAAGAAGCTGCAAAGCCGATAGACAGTCATGAAAATCCTTCAGCTTAACATGCATAGGAGTAAAGTAGCAGACGCACTGCTGCCACAGATTATGATGGAGGAAAGAGCGGTCATCGCCATTATCAGTGAGCAATACAGCAGGAAGAGCGGGCTATGGATCGACGACGATAGCGCAACAGCAGCATTATGGATCCCTGACACGAGTAAATTTGCACCAGGTAAAAGGGGAAAAGGAAATTGCTTTGCATGGCTGCAAATCGAAGATCTCACCCTGGTCAGTTGCTATCTCACACCTAGCGACAGTATTGAAGACTTCGAAGAAAAACTGAACGGCATTGAGGATTTTATTCGTACCATCCGAGGGCACCTTATAGTCGCAGGAGACCTAAATGCCAAAGCTGTTGAGTGGGGAATGCGGATAACTGATACAAGAGGAAGAAGAATTGTTAGCATGATGGCCAGAGCTGGACTGATCGCGGCAAACACGGGAAATACTCCCACATTCAGACGACCTAGATGCGAAGGCACCATCCCTGATGTTACCCTTGTAGCGGAAAGGACACTGCGTAGGATCGCCGAATGGAAGGTTCTCGAGACATACACGGGCAGTGATCATCAGTACATTTCGTTCAGTATCGAGACAGACGCTACAAGAGGTAGCGGAGAGGGACAGCGATATACGGCGACGACTCGCAAATGGAACAGCGGAAAGCTGATCGCAGAAATTCTATTAATGGAAATAGAGCAAAGAATGCGCGCAGTCCCGGAAAATCAAAATGCGTCCAGAGCAGCGGAGGTCTTAATAAGTGAAATACAACGAAGCTGTGATAAGGCGATGCCGCGAATAGGAGCGAGCAGGGAAAGAAGAAAGGCAGTGCACTGGTGGAACGACGACATCGCAAGGGCAAGACGCGAGTGCTGTAAATGTAGAAGAAGACTCACTAGGGCCAGACGACGAGGCGATGCCGAGAACGAAAGAAACATCTACAGAGCGGCAAAGAGGCAACTGCACAGGCAAATTTTCAATAGCAAGAAAAGGTTATGGGAGTCGCTGCGAGAAGATATTAACTCAAATCCTTGGGGAATGGGTTATAAAATTGTTATGGGGAAACTCTGCTCTAGAGGCGCCACTCCAATAATGAATGCAGACAAAATGTCGAGGATTGTAAGATCGCTCTTCCCAGAGCACGATAACTTGGTGGAGGAATTGGCACTTGCTGACGATATAAACATCCCGCTATTCACAAAAGAAGAGCTCATTACTGCTGCTTCGAAGCTTAAACCTGGAAAAACGCCAGGCCCTGATGGCATACCATCCGAAGTGATAAGGGAGATAGCATATAAGTGCCCAGAATTACTCCTTAAAACTTTCAATAAGTGCCTTGTAGAGGGAACGTTTCCAAGGATATGGAAAGTACAGAGACTTGTACTTATAAGCAAGGGAAAAGGAGACCCAGATTCACCATCAGATTACAGACCACTTTGCATGCTCGACACAGCTGGTAAGCTGCTAGAAAGGCTTATTAAACCAAGATTAATGGAAGCCATTGACGTAAAGGGCGGCTTATCCGATAGACAACATGGCTTTCGACCGGGTAGGTCCACCCTAGGAGCCTTGAGAGACGTTGTCCACGCTTTTGAAGCTGCACAGGGAGTTAATCACTTCAGCAGGCCACTCATACTACTCGCGACTCTCGACGTCAGAAACGCCTTCAACAGCCTTAGATGGAAGGATGTCTTTCATGCACTCGAAAACCGCTTTCAGGTGCCCCTATACCTGAGAAAGATTATAAGGAGCTATCTTAGCAACAGAGAGCTGATATACAATACAAGCGATGGGCAGCGAAATATTAGGCTCACATCGGGTGCAGCACAGGGCTCTATCCTTGGACCAGACTTGTGGAATATAAGTTACGATAGCATATTAAGGATGGAAATGCCGCAGGATACTTTCCTTGTGGGATATGCGGATGATATAGCAGCAGTGATCAGCGCTAGGGACACCGAGGAGGCCGAACGCAAACTCAGACAGGTTATGATCAGAACAACGACTTGGATGGACTCTCATGGACTCAGCTTAGCTGCACACAAGACGGAATTGCTTATACTTACCAGGCGACACATACCGACTGAGATTGAACTTAACGTTGGTGGGATCACCCTGCATACCAGAAGATGTCTGAACTACTTGGTCATAAGGTTGGACCCGAGAATGACATATTCCAACCAGATACAACATACAGCTGCAAAAGCGGCCAGGATTACAGCGCAGCTCAGCCGGCTAATGGCCAACATAGGCGGCCCCACTCAGAACAAGCGTAGACTGCTGATGGAGACGAGTAGAAGTATCCTGCTCTACGGGTGCGAAATATGGGGAGAAGCAATAAGGTGGAGAGAGAGGGCAAATGCTCTTCTAGCAGTACAGCGAACTTCTGCATTGAGAATAACGTCAGCATACCGCACAGTCTCGGGGGCGGCAGTACTTGTCATAGCCGGTGAAGTCCCTATTGATCTGAGGATACGAGAACGAAGACAGATATGGATGAGAAAGCAGAACAACACGTTGGAACAGCTGCAGGAAGAACAAATTAGACGCGGTACCTTGCAAGCTTGGCAGGCAAGATGGACGGCTGAGACCAAGGGCAGATGGACAGCCAGACTCATTCCTCATATAGAGAGCTGGCTTAAAAAAGAGACAGGGGAGGTTAGTTACTATTTAACCCAAATGCTCTCGGGACACGGATACTTCCGAAAGTATTTGCACAAGATGGGAAAATGTGGGACTCCTTACTGCCTGTACGAAGAAGAGGACCATATCGATGACGCGGAGCACACCTTTTTCAAGTGCTCAAGATGGGTGCAGCAGCGAAGGGAACTGGAGAGCAGAATAGGTCAAATAACCGTGGCAAATCTAGTCCCTACGATGCTGAGCGATGAAGCAAGCTGGAACATAGTAAGGAGATACTGCGAGGAGATACTACGGTTAAAAAAGAAAGACCTGGATGCTGCACACTGAGGTAAAGAATGGGTAAGCGGCGGCCTGGACGCGGGCAAGGAGACGGGTGTGGCTGATGTAGCCAACAGGGAACCACCCCGAAGTAATGCTAGACGCGGTCCCGGGGTGGAAGAAATACCAGATGGAGGTAGGTTTTTAGTGGAATCACCACATACCGAATGCGACGGCATTTGATGATCCGAAGGGATTTTCATACCTTGAAAAAAAAAAATTATTATTATTATTATTATTATTATTATTATTATTATTATTATTATTATTATTATTATTATTATTATTATTATTATTATTATTATTATTATTATTATTATTATTATTATTATTATTATTATTATTATTATTATTATTATTATTATTATTATTATTATTATTATTATTATTATTATTATTATTATTATTATTATTATTATTATTATTATTATTATTATTATTATTATTATTATTATTATTATTATTATTATTATTATTATTATTATTATTATTATTATTATTATTATTATTATTATTATTATTATTATTATTATTATTATTATTATTATTATTATTATTATTATTATTATTATTATTATTATTATTATTATTATTATTATTATTATTATTATTATTATTATTATTATTATTATTATTATTATTATTATTATTATTATTATTATTATTATTATTATTATTATTATTATTATTATTATTATTATTATTATTATTATTATTATTATTATTATTATTATTATTATTATTATTATTATTATTATTATTATTATTATTATTATTATTATTATTATTATTATTATTATTATTATTATTATTATTATTATTATTATTATTATTATTATTATTATTATTATTATTATTATTATTATTATTATTATTATTATTATTATTATTATTATTATTATTATTATTATTATTATTATTATTATTATTATTATTATTATTATTATTATTATTATTATTATTATTATTATTATTATTATTATTATTATTATTATTATTATTATTATTATTATTATTATTATTATTATTATTATTATTATTATTATTATTATTATTATTATTATTATTATTATTATTATTATTATTATTATTATTATTATTATTATTATTATTATTATTATTATTATTATTATTATTATTATTATTATTATTATTATTATTATTATTATTATTATTATTATTATTATTATTATTATTATTATTATTATTATTATTATTATTATTATTATTATTATTATTATTATTATTATTATTATTATTATTATTATTATTATTATTATTATTATTATTATTATTATTATTATTATTATTATTATTATTATTATTATTATTATTATTATTATTATTATTATTATTATTATTATTATTATTATTATTATTATTATTATTATTATTATTATTATTATTATTATTATTATTATTATTATTATTATTATTATTATTATTATTATTATTATTATTATTATTATTATTATTATTATTATTATTATTATTATTATTATTATTATTATTATTATTATTATTATTATTATTATTATTATTATTATTATTATTATTATTATTATTATTATTATTATTATTATTATTATTATTATTATTATTATTATTATTATTATTATTATTATTATTATTATTATTATTATTATTATTATTATTATTATTATTATTATTATTATTATTATTATTATTATTATTATTATTATTATTATTATTATTATTATTATTATTATTATTATTATTATTATTATTATTATTATTATTATTATTATTATTATTATTATTATTATTATTATTATTATTATTATTATTATTATTATTATTATTATTATTATTATTATTATTATTATTATTATTATTATTATTATTATTATTATTATTATTATTATTATTATTATTATTATTATTATTATTATTATTATTATTATTATTATTATTATTATTATTATTATTATTATTATTATTATTATTATTATTATTATTATTATTATTATTATTATTATTATTATTATTATTATTATTATTATTATTATTATTATTATTATTATTATTATTATTATTATTATTATTATTATTATTATTATTATTATTATTATTATTATTATTATTATTATTATTATTATTATTATTATTATTATTATTATTATTATTATTATTATTATTATTATTATTATTATTATTATTATTATTATTATTATTATTATTATTATTATTATTATTATTATTATTATTATTATTATTATTATTATTATTATTATTATTATTATTATTATTATTATTATTATTATTATTATTATTATTATTATTATTATTATTATTATTATTATTATTATTATTATTATTATTATTATTATTATTATTATTATTATTATTATTATTATTATTATTATTATTATTATTATTATTATTATTATTATTATTATTATTATTATTATTATTATTATTATTATTATTATTATTATTATTATTATTATTATTATTATTATTATTATTATTATTATTATTATTATTATTATTATTATTATTATTATTATTATTATTATTATTATTATTATTATTATTATTATTATTATTATTATTATTATTATTATTATTATTATTATTATTATTATTATTATTATTATTATTATTATTATTATTATTATTATTATTATTATTATTATTATTATTATTATTATTATTATTATTATTATTATTATTATTATTATTATTATTATTATTATTATTATTATTATTATTATTATTATTATTATTATTATTATTATTATTATTATTATTATTATTATTATTATTATTATTATTATTATTATTATTATTATTATTATTATTATTATTATTATTATTATTATTATTATTATTATTATTATTATTATTATTATTATTATTATTATTATTATTATTATTATTATTATTATTATTATTATTATTATTATTATTATTATTATTATTATTATTATTATTATTATTATTATTATTATTATTATTATTATTATTATTATTATTATTATTATTATTATTATTATTATTATTATTATTATTATTATTATTATTATTATTATTATTATTATTATTATTATTATTATTATTATTATTATTATTATTATTATTATTATTATTATTATTATTATTATTATTATTATTATTATTATTATTATTATTATTATTATTATTATTATTATTATTATTATTATTATTATTATTATTATTATTATTATTATTATTATTATTATTATTATTATTATTATTATTATTATTATTATTATTATTATTATTATTATTATTATTATTATTATTATTATTATTATTATTATTATTATTATTATTATTATTATTATTATTATTATTATTATTATTATTATTATTATTATTATTATTATTATTATTATTATTATTATTATTATTATTATTATTATTATTATTATTATTATTATTATTATTATTATTATTATTATTATTATTATTATTATTATTATTATTATTATTATTATTATTATTATTATTATTATTATTATTATTATTATTATTATTATTATTATTATTATTATTATTATTATTATTATTATTATTATTATTATTATTATTATTATTATTATTATTATTATTATTATTATTATTATTATTATTATTATTATTATTATTATTATTATTATTATTATTATTATTATTATTATTATTATTATTATTATTATTATTATTATTATTATTATTATTATTATTATTATTATTATTATTATTATTATTATTATTATTATTATTATTATTATTATTATTATTATTATTATTATTATTATTATTATTATTATTATTATTATTATTATTATTATTATTATTATTATTATTATTATTATTATTATTATTATTATTATTATTATTATTATTATTATTATTATTATTATTATTATTATTATTATTATTATTATTATTATTATTATTATTATTATTATTATTATTATTATTATTATTATTATTATTATTATTATTATTATTATTATTATTATTATTATTATTATTATTATTATTATTATTATTATTATTATTATTATTATTATTATTATTATTATTATTATTATTATTATTATTATTATTATTATTATTATTATTATTATTATTATTATTATTATTATTATTATTATTATTATTATTATTATTATTATTATTATTATTATTATTATTATTATTATTATTATTATTATTATTATTATTATTATTATTATTATTATTATTATTATTATTATTATTATTATTATTATTATTATTATTATTATTATTATTATTATTATTATTATTATTATTATTATTATTATTATTATTATTATTATTATTATTATTATTATTATTATTATTATTATTATTATTATTATTATTATTATTATTATTATTATTATTATTATTATTATTATTATTATTATTATTATTATGATTATTCTTTTGACAATCGAATAGCTCGGACGTGTTTTTTGGTAAGCGGAAGTATTGAGAGAAAAAAGAAATTATTATTAATAGGTAAATTGGTAATAAGTAACCTTATCTTTTTTCTGTTGTGAGTATATTAGATAAGGGGTGGATATGGACCCTATTCGCCCAAGCAATGGGCATATGAGACCACGGCCGCCTTTAATTGTTGATGCTACCCCGGTAGGGAGGTTGGCCGGGGTAATGGATGGAGGTGCAGGCAATATGGGCAAAGAAGATAAGGTAAACGCGGATGCTTTCAAGAAGAGTAATAAAGTTGCATGGTCTCCTCCTGGAACACCTCTGGGTACACCCACCGGAACTGCCAGCTACAGTGGTCTACGACCAATAAGGGTCTTAGCTAGGGATGAGGAAACTGTTGTTACTACGCATGGTGACTCTGAGGGTCAAACGCAACCGCAGATGTCACCACGGGAAGAACTTATCTACAGGGCGAGAACAGCTGAGGAACAGGGTTTGCAGGAGTGCAGAGCAGTACTTATTAGAATGAGGTCAGCCCTTACGAAGCAGAGAAATATCAGTATGGATATCAAAAAAGGTGTATCGGAACTTGATGAACTACTGGATGTCATAAATAATCACTGAAGGAGCTGGAAAATAGCAGAGAAGGAGTTGAAGCTGGGCAACAGATTGCTAAAATCCTTTGCTAATAAGGAGCAAATTGTAACCGTGGAGGAAGACGCCACACCCACTTCGAACAAGAGAACGGCTTCCAGCCCGGTCAAGGATGACACGGGGAAAAAGCACAAAGCAGGTGAGCAAGAAGGTAACTGGCAACCTGTAATGAAAAAGAAGAAACCAACCGGGAAAAGTAACCGAGGACAGAAGAAAAACGAAGATGAGCGAATACCCGTCGCCTCAAGCGGAAAATCGGTCAGTAAGGAGAAACTTCGGAAAATTTGGCCCAAACATCGACCGGACGCAGTGGTAGTGAAACCAACCAAAGGCCACAGCTATGCGGATGTCCTGAGGAGACTAAAAGAGAATGTGAAGCCAGAGGATGCAGACATCAGGGTCCGTTCCATTCGCAAGACCAAAGCTGGTGCCTTGCTCTTGGAGGTAGCACACGGGGGTAAAGTAGAACAGTTCTCTGAAGCCATTAAAGAATCTCTGAAGGAAGCCGCTGAGGTGAGGGATCTAAGGCCAAAAATTACCATAGAGATCCGAGATATAGACTGCACCTCTACAAAGGAGGATATCATTGCTGCTGTATGTAGGACGACCGATACAATAGAAGGGGATATAACCGTCCGATTGACTAACCTGAACATATGGAACCAAAGAAGAGCCTTTGTGGATATTCCAACGAGTGGTGCAAAACGGCTGCTGAGGGCGGAACGCATTAAAATTGGGTGGACTTACTGCAGGCTGAGGTACCGGGAGGAAAACAAGCGTTGTTTTAAGTGCTTCGGGCTGGGACACGAGCAAAGAGAATGTCATGGGACGGATAGGAAGGCAAAGGGTATATGTATAAGATGTGGCGAAGAGGGACACATGTTGAAACAGTGCGAAAATCAACCCAACTGCTGCATCTGCATGGAACAGGGCAAATCTCCGACGGATCACCTACCAGGTTCAAGAAGCTGCAAAGCCGATAGACAGTCATGAAAATCCTTCAGCTTAACATGCATAGGAGTAAAGTAGCAGACGCACTGCTGCCACAGATTATGATGGAGGAAAGAGCGGTCATCGCCATTATCAGTGAGCAATACAGCAGGAAGAGCGGGCTATGGATCGACGACGATAGCGCAACAGCAGCATTATGGATCCCTGACACGAGTAAATTTGCACCAGGTAAAAGGGGAAAAGGAAATTGCTTTGCATGGCTGCAAATCGAAGATCTCACCCTGGTCAGTTGCTATCTCACACCTAGCGACAGTATTGAAGACTTCGAAGAAAAACTGAACGGCATTGAGGATTTTATTCGTACCATCCGAGGGCACCTTATAGTCGCAGGAGACCTAAATGCCAAAGCTGTTGAGTGGGGAATGCGGATAACTGATACAAGAGGAAGAAGAATTGTTAGCATGATGGCCAGAGCTGGACTGATCGCGGCAAACACGGGAAATACTCCCACATTCAGACGACCTAGATGCGAAGGCACCATCCCTGATGTTACCCTTGTAGCGGAAAGGACACTGCGTAGGATCGCCGAATGGAAGGTTCTCGAGACATACACGGGCAGTGATCATCAGTACATTTCGTTCAGTATCGAGACAGACGCTACAAGAGGTAGCGGAGAGGGACAGCGATATACGGCGACGACTCGCAAATGGAACAGCGGAAAGCTGATCGCAGAAATTCTATTAATGGAAATAGAGCAAAGAATGCGCGCAGTCCCGGAAAATCAAAATGCGTCCAGAGCAGCGGAGGTCTTAATAAGTGAAATACAACGAAGCTGTGATAAGGCGATGCCGCGAATAGGAGCGAGCAGGGAAAGAAGAAAGGCAGTGCACTGGTGGAACGACGACATCGCAAGGGCAAGACGCGAGTGCTGTAAATGTAGAAGAAGACTCACTAGGGCCAGACGACGAGGCGATGCCGAGAACGAAAGAAACATCTACAGAGCGGCAAAGAGGCAACTGCACAGGCAAATTTTCAATAGCAAGAAAAGGTTATGGGAGTCGCTGCGAGAAGATATTAACTCAAATCCTTGGGGAATGGGTTATAAAATTGTTATGGGGAAACTCTGCTCTAGAGGCGCCACTCCAATAATGAATGCAGACAAAATGTCGAGGATTGTAAGATCGCTCTTCCCAGAGCACGATAACTTGGTGGAGGAATTGGCACTTGCTGACGATATAAACATCCCGCTATTCACAAAAGAAGAGCTCATTACTGCTGCTTCGAAGCTTAAACCTGGAAAAACGCCAGGCCCTGATGGCATACCATCCGAAGTGATAAGGGAGATAGCATATAAGTGCCCAGAATTACTCCTTAAAACTTTCAATAAGTGCCTTGTAGAGGGAACGTTTCCAAGGATATGGAAAGTACAGAGACTTGTACTTATAAGCAAGGGAAAAGGAGACCCAGATTCACCATCAGATTACAGACCACTTTGCATGCTCGACACAGCTGGTAAGCTGCTAGAAAGGCTTATTAAACCAAGATTAATGGAAGCCATTGACGTAAAGGGCGGCTTATCCGATAGACAACATGGCTTTCGACCGGGTAGGTCCACCCTAGGAGCCTTGAGAGACGTTGTCCACGCTTTTGAAGCTGCACAGGGAGTTAATCACTTCAGCAGGCCACTCATACTACTCGCGACTCTCGACGTCAGAAACGCCTTCAACAGCCTTAGATGGAAGGATGTCTTTCATGCACTCGAAAACCGCTTTCAGGTGCCCCTATACCTGAGAAAGATTATAAGGAGCTATCTTAGCAACAGAGAGCTGATATACAATACAAGCGATGGGCAGCGAAATATTAGGCTCACATCGGGTGCAGCACAGGGCTCTATCCTTGGACCAGACTTGTGGAATATAAGTTACGATAGCATATTAAGGATGGAAATGCCGCAGGATACTTTCCTTGTGGGATATGCGGATGATATAGCAGCAGTGATCAGCGCTAGGGACACCGAGGAGGCCGAACGCAAACTCAGACAGGTTATGATCAGAACAACGACTTGGATGGACTCTCATGGACTCAGCTTAGCTGCACACAAGACGGAATTGCTTATACTTACCAGGCGACACATACCGACTGAGATTGAACTTAACGTTGGTGGGATCACCCTGCATACCAGAAGATGTCTGAACTACTTGGTCATAAGGTTGGACCCGAGAATGACATATTCCAACCAGATACAACATACAGCTGCAAAAGCGGCCAGGATTACAGCGCAGCTCAGCCGGCTAATGGCCAACATAGGCGGCCCCACTCAGAACAAGCGTAGACTGCTGATGGAGACGAGTAGAAGTATCCTGCTCTACGGGTGCGAAATATGGGGAGAAGCAATAAGGTGGAGAGAGAGGGCAAATGCTCTTCTAGCAGTACAGCGAACTTCTGCATTGAGAATAACGTCAGCATACCGCACAGTCTCGGGGGCGGCAGTACTTGTCATAGCCGGTGAAGTCCCTATTGATCTGAGGATACGAGAACGAAGACAGATATGGATGAGAAAGCAGAACAACACGTTGGAACAGCTGCAGGAAGAACAAATTAGACGCGGTACCTTGCAAGCTTGGCAGGCAAGATGGACGGCTGAGACCAAGGGCAGATGGACAGCCAGACTCATTCCTCATATAGAGAGCTGGCTTAAAAAAGAGACAGGGGAGGTTAGTTACTATTTAACCCAAATGCTCTCGGGACACGGATACTTCCGAAAGTATTTGCACAAGATGGGAAAATGTGGGACTCCTTACTGCCTGTACGAAGAAGAGGACCATATCGATGACGCGGAGCACACCTTTTTCAAGTGCTCAAGATGGGTGCAGCAGCGAAGGGAACTGGAGAGCAGAATAGGTCAAATAACCGTGGCAAATCTAGTCCCTACGATGCTGAGCGATGAAGCAAGCTGGAACATAGTAAGGAGATACTGCGAGGAGATACTACGGTTAAAAAAGAAAGACCTGGATGCTGCACACTGAGGTAAAGAATGGGTAAGCGGCGGCCTGGACGCGGGCAAGGAGACGGGTGTGGCTGATGTAGCCAACAGGGAACCACCCCGAAGTAATGCTAGACGCGGTCCCGGGGTGGAAGAAATACCAGATGGAGGTAGGTTTTTAGTGGAATCACCACATACCGAATGCGACGGCATTTGATGATCCGAAGGGATTTTCATACCTTGAAAAAAAAAAATTATTATTATTATTATTATTATTATTATTATTATTATTATTATTATTATTATTATTATTATTATTATTATTATTATTATTATTATTATTATTATTATTATTATTATTATTATTATTATTATTATTATTATTATTATTATTATTATTATTATTATTATTATTATTATTATTATTATTATTATTATTATTATTATTATTATTATTATTATTATTATTATTATTATTATTATTATTATTATTATTATTATTATTATTATTATTATTATTATTATTATTATTATTATTATTATTATTATTATTATTATTATTATTATTATTATTATTATTATTATTATTATTATTATTATTATTATTATTATTATTATTATTATTATTATTATTATTATTATTATTATTATTATTATTATTATTATTATTATTATTATTATTATTATTATTATTATTATTATTATTATTATTATTATTATTATTATTATTATTATTATTATTATTATTATTATTATTATTATTATTATTATTATTATTATTATTATTATTATTATTATTATTATTATTATTATTATTATTATTATTATTATTATTATTATTATTATTATTATTATTATTATTATTATTATTATTATTATTATTATTATTATTATTATTATTATTATTATTATTATTATTATTATTATTATTATTATTATTATTATTATTATTATTATTATTATTATTATTATTATTATTATTATTATTATTATTATTATTATTATTATTATTATTATTATTATTATTATTATTATTATTATTATTATTATTATTATTATTATTATTATTATTATTATTATTATTATTATTATTATTATTATTATTATTATTATTATTATTATTATTATTATTATTATTATTATTATTATTATTATTATTATTATTATTATTATTATTATTATTATTATTATTATTATTATTATTATTATTATTATTATTATTATTATTATTATTATTATTATTATTATTATTATTATTATTATTATTATTATTATTATTATTATTATTATTATTATTATTATTATTATTATTATTATTATTATTATTATTATTATTATTATTATTATTATTATTATTATTATTATTATTATTATTATTATTATTATTATTATTATTATTATTATTATTATTATTATTATTATTATTATTATTATTATTATTATTATTATTATTATTATTATTATTATTATTATTATTATTATTATTATTATTATTATTATTATTATTATTATTATTATTATTATTATTATTATTATTATTATTATTATTATTATTATTATTATTATTATTATTATTATTATTATTATTATTATTATTATTATTATTATTATTATTATTATTATTATTATTATTATTATTATTATTATTATTATTATTATTATTATTATTATTATTATTATTATTATTATTATTATTATTATTATTATTATTATTATTATTATTATTATTATTATTATTATTATTATTATTATTATTATTATTATTATTATTATTATTATTATTATTATTATTATTATTATTATTATTATTATTATTATTATTATTATTATTATTATTATTATTATTATTATTATTATTATTATTATTATTATTATTATTATTATTATTATTATTATTATTATTATTATTATTATTATTATTATTATTATTATTATTATTATTATTATTATTATTATTATTATTATTATTATTATTATTATTATTATTATTATTATTATTATTATTATTATTATTATTATTATTATTATTATTATTATTATTATTATTATTATTATTATTATTATTATTATTATTATTATTATTATTATTATTATTATTATTATTATTATTATTATTATTATTATTATTATTATTATTATTATTATTATTATTATTATTATTATTATTATTATTATTATTATTATTATTATTATTATTATTATTATTATTATTATTATTATTATTATTATTATTATTATTATTATTATTATTATTATTATTATTATTATTATTATTATTATTATTATTATTATTATTATTATTATTATTATTATTATTATTATTATTATTATTATTATTATTATTATTATTATTATTATTATTATTATTATTATTATTATTATTATTATTATTATTATTATTATTATTATTATTATTATTATTATTATTATTATTATTATTATTATTATTATTATTATTATTATTATTATTATTATTATTATTATTATTATTATTATTATTATTATTATTATTATTATTATTATTATTATTATTATTATTATTATTATTATTATTATTATTATTATTATTATTATTATTATTATTATTATTATTATTATTATTATTATTATTATTATTATTATTATTATTATTATTATTATTATTATTATTATTATTATTATTATTATTATTATTATTATTATTATTATTATTATTATTATTATTATTATTATTATTATTATTATTATTATTATTATTATTATTATTATTATTATTATTATTATTATTATTATTATTATTATTATTATTATTATTATTATTATTATTATTATTATTATTATTATTATTATTATTATTATTATTATTATTATTATTATTATTATTATTATTATTATTATTATTATTATTATTATTATTATTATTATTATTATTATTATTATTATTATTATTATTATTATTATTATTATTATTATTATTATTATTATTATTATTATTATTATTATTATTATTATTATTATTATTATTATTATTATTATTATTATTATTATTATTATTATTATTATTATTATTATTATTATTATTATTATTATTATTATTATTATTATTATTATTATTATTATTATTATTATTATTATTATTATTATTATTATTATTATTATTATTATTATTATTATTATTATTATTATTATTATTATTATTATTATTATTATTATTATTATTATTATTATTATTATTATTATTATTATTATTATTATTATTATTATTATTATTATTATTATTATTATTATTATTATTATTATTATTATTATTATTATTATTATTATTATTATTATTATTATTATTATTATTATTATTATTATTATTATTATTATTATTATTATTATTATTATTATTATTATTATTATTATTATTATTATTATTATTATTATTATTATTATTATTATTATTATTATTATTATTATTATTATTATTATTATTATTATTATTATTATTATTATTATTATTATTATTATTATTATTATTATTATTATTATTATTATTATTATTATTATTATTATTATTATTATTATTATTATTATTATTATTATTATTATTATTATTATTATTATTATTATTATTATTATTATTATTATTATTATTATTATTATTATTATTATTATTATTATTATTATTATTATTATTATTATTATTATTATTATTATTATTATTATTATTATTATTATTATGATTATTCTTTTGACAATCGAATAGCTCGGACGTGTTTTTTGGTAAGCGGAAGTATTGAGAGAAAAAAGAAATTATTATTAATAGGTAAATTGGTAATAAGTAACCTTATCTTTTTTCTGTTGTGAGTATATTAGATAAGGGGTGGATATGGACCCTATTCGCCCAAGCAATGGGCATATGAGACCACGGCCGCCTTTAATTGTTGATGCTACCCCGGTAGGGAGGTTGGCCGGGGTAATGGATGGAGGTGCAGGCAATATGGGCAAAGAAGATAAGGTAAACGCGGATGCTTTCAAGAAGAGTAATAAAGTTGCATGGTCTCCTCCTGGAACACCTCTGGGTACACCCACCGGAACTGCCAGCTACAGTGGTCTACGACCAATAAGGGTCTTAGCTAGGGATGAGGAAACTGTTGTTACTACGCATGGTGACTCTGAGGGTCAAACGCAACCGCAGATGTCACCACGGGAAGAACTTATCTACAGGGCGAGAACAGCTGAGGAACAGGGTTTGCAGGAGTGCAGAGCAGTACTTATTAGAATGAGGTCAGCCCTTACGAAGCAGAGAAATATCAGTATGGATATCAAAAAAGGTGTATCGGAACTTGATGAACTACTGGATGTCATAAATAATCACTGAAGGAGCTGGAAAATAGCAGAGAAGGAGTTGAAGCTGGGCAACAGATTGCTAAAATCCTTTGCTAATAAGGAGCAAATTGTAACCGTGGAGGAAGACGCCACACCCACTTCGAACAAGAGAACGGCTTCCAGCCCGGTCAAGGATGACACGGGGAAAAAGCACAAAGCAGGTGAGCAAGAAGGTAACTGGCAACCTGTAATGAAAAAGAAGAAACCAACCGGGAAAAGTAACCGAGGACAGAAGAAAAACGAAGATGAGCGAATACCCGTCGCCTCAAGCGGAAAATCGGTCAGTAAGGAGAAACTTCGGAAAATTTGGCCCAAACATCGACCGGACGCAGTGGTAGTGAAACCAACCAAAGGCCACAGCTATGCGGATGTCCTGAGGAGACTAAAAGAGAATGTGAAGCCAGAGGATGCAGACATCAGGGTCCGTTCCATTCGCAAGACCAAAGCTGGTGCCTTGCTCTTGGAGGTAGCACACGGGGGTAAAGTAGAACAGTTCTCTGAAGCCATTAAAGAATCTCTGAAGGAAGCCGCTGAGGTGAGGGATCTAAGGCCAAAAATTACCATAGAGATCCGAGATATAGACTGCACCTCTACAAAGGAGGATATCATTGCTGCTGTATGTAGGACGACCGATACAATAGAAGGGGATATAACCGTCCGATTGACTAACCTGAACATATGGAACCAAAGAAGAGCCTTTGTGGATATTCCAACGAGTGGTGCAAAACGGCTGCTGAGGGCGGAACGCATTAAAATTGGGTGGACTTACTGCAGGCTGAGGTACCGGGAGGAAAACAAGCGTTGTTTTAAGTGCTTCGGGCTGGGACACGAGCAAAGAGAATGTCATGGGACGGATAGGAAGGCAAAGGGTATATGTATAAGATGTGGCGAAGAGGGACACATGTTGAAACAGTGCGAAAATCAACCCAACTGCTGCATCTGCATGGAACAGGGCAAATCTCCGACGGATCACCTACCAGGTTCAAGAAGCTGCAAAGCCGATAGACAGTCATGAAAATCCTTCAGCTTAACATGCATAGGAGTAAAGTAGCAGACGCACTGCTGCCACAGATTATGATGGAGGAAAGAGCGGTCATCGCCATTATCAGTGAGCAATACAGCAGGAAGAGCGGGCTATGGATCGACGACGATAGCGCAACAGCAGCATTATGGATCCCTGACACGAGTAAATTTGCACCAGGTAAAAGGGGAAAAGGAAATTGCTTTGCATGGCTGCAAATCGAAGATCTCACCCTGGTCAGTTGCTATCTCACACCTAGCGACAGTATTGAAGACTTCGAAGAAAAACTGAACGGCATTGAGGATTTTATTCGTACCATCCGAGGGCACCTTATAGTCGCAGGAGACCTAAATGCCAAAGCTGTTGAGTGGGGAATGCGGATAACTGATACAAGAGGAAGAAGAATTGTTAGCATGATGGCCAGAGCTGGACTGATCGCGGCAAACACGGGAAATACTCCCACATTCAGACGACCTAGATGCGAAGGCACCATCCCTGATGTTACCCTTGTAGCGGAAAGGACACTGCGTAGGATCGCCGAATGGAAGGTTCTCGAGACATACACGGGCAGTGATCATCAGTACATTTCGTTCAGTATCGAGACAGACGCTACAAGAGGTAGCGGAGAGGGACAGCGATATACGGCGACGACTCGCAAATGGAACAGCGGAAAGCTGATCGCAGAAATTCTATTAATGGAAATAGAGCAAAGAATGCGCGCAGTCCCGGAAAATCAAAATGCGTCCAGAGCAGCGGAGGTCTTAATAAGTGAAATACAACGAAGCTGTGATAAGGCGATGCCGCGAATAGGAGCGAGCAGGGAAAGAAGAAAGGCAGTGCACTGGTGGAACGACGACATCGCAAGGGCAAGACGCGAGTGCTGTAAATGTAGAAGAAGACTCACTAGGGCCAGACGACGAGGCGATGCCGAGAACGAAAGAAACATCTACAGAGCGGCAAAGAGGCAACTGCACAGGCAAATTTTCAATAGCAAGAAAAGGTTATGGGAGTCGCTGCGAGAAGATATTAACTCAAATCCTTGGGGAATGGGTTATAAAATTGTTATGGGGAAACTCTGCTCTAGAGGCGCCACTCCAATAATGAATGCAGACAAAATGTCGAGGATTGTAAGATCGCTCTTCCCAGAGCACGATAACTTGGTGGAGGAATTGGCACTTGCTGACGATATAAACATCCCGCTATTCACAAAAGAAGAGCTCATTACTGCTGCTTCGAAGCTTAAACCTGGAAAAACGCCAGGCCCTGATGGCATACCATCCGAAGTGATAAGGGAGATAGCATATAAGTGCCCAGAATTACTCCTTAAAACTTTCAATAAGTGCCTTGTAGAGGGAACGTTTCCAAGGATATGGAAAGTACAGAGACTTGTACTTATAAGCAAGGGAAAAGGAGACCCAGATTCACCATCAGATTACAGACCACTTTGCATGCTCGACACAGCTGGTAAGCTGCTAGAAAGGCTTATTAAACCAAGATTAATGGAAGCCATTGACGTAAAGGGCGGCTTATCCGATAGACAACATGGCTTTCGACCGGGTAGGTCCACCCTAGGAGCCTTGAGAGACGTTGTCCACGCTTTTGAAGCTGCACAGGGAGTTAATCACTTCAGCAGGCCACTCATACTACTCGCGACTCTCGACGTCAGAAACGCCTTCAACAGCCTTAGATGGAAGGATGTCTTTCATGCACTCGAAAACCGCTTTCAGGTGCCCCTATACCTGAGAAAGATTATAAGGAGCTATCTTAGCAACAGAGAGCTGATATACAATACAAGCGATGGGCAGCGAAATATTAGGCTCACATCGGGTGCAGCACAGGGCTCTATCCTTGGACCAGACTTGTGGAATATAAGTTACGATAGCATATTAAGGATGGAAATGCCGCAGGATACTTTCCTTGTGGGATATGCGGATGATATAGCAGCAGTGATCAGCGCTAGGGACACCGAGGAGGCCGAACGCAAACTCAGACAGGTTATGATCAGAACAACGACTTGGATGGACTCTCATGGACTCAGCTTAGCTACCCACAAGACGGAATTGCTTATACTTACCAGGCGACACATACCGACTGAGATTGAACTTAACGTTGGTGGGATCACCCTGCATACCAGAAGATGTCTGAACTACTTGGGCATAAGGTTGGACCCGAGAATGACATATTCCAACCAGATACAACATACAGCTGCAAAAGCGGCCAGGATTACAGCGCAGCTCAGCCGGCTAATGGCCAACATAGGTGGCCCCACTCAGAACAAGCGTAGACTGCTGATGGAGACGAGTAGCAGTATCCTGCTCTACGGGTGCGAAATATGGGGAGAAGCAATAAGGTGGAGAGAGAGGGCAAATGCTCTTCTAGCAGTACAGCGAACTTCTGCATTGAGAATAACGTCAGCATACCGCACAGTCTCGGGGGCGGCAGTACTTGTCATAGCCGGTGAAGTCCCTATTGATCTGAGGATACGAGAACGAAGACAGATATGGATGAGAAAGCAGAACAACACGTTGGAACAGCTGCAGGAAGAACAAATTAGACGCGGTACCTTGCAAGCTTGGCAGGCAAGATGGACGGCTGAGACCAAGGGCAGATGGACAGCCAGACTCATTCCTCATATAGAGAGCTGGCTTAAAAGAGAGACAGGGGAGGTTAGTTACTATTTAACCCAAATGCTCTCGGGACACGGATACTTCCGAAAGTATTTGCACAAGATGGGAAAATGTGGGACTCCTTACTGCCTGTACGAAGAAGAGGACCATATCGATGACGCGGAGCACACCTTTTTCAAGTGCTCAAGATGGGTGCAGCAGCGAAGGGAACTGGAGAGCAGAATAGGTCAAATAACCGTGGCAAATCTAGTCCCTACGATGCTGAGCGATGAAGCAAGCTGGAACATAGTAAGGAGATACTGCGAGGAGATACTACGGTTAAAAAAGAAAGACCTGGATGCTGCACACTGAGGTAAAGAATGGGTAAGCGGCGGCCTGGACGCGGGCAAGGAGACGGGTGTGGCTGATGTAGCCAACAGGGAACCACCCCGAAGTAATGCTAGACGCGGTCCCGGGGTGGAAGAAATACCAGATGGAGGTAGGTTTTTAGTGGAATCACCACATACCGAATGCGACGGCATTTGATGATCCGAAGGGATTTTCATACCTTGAAAAAAAAAAAAAATTATTATTATTATTATTATTATTATTATTATTATTATTATTATTATTATTATTATTATTATTATTATTATTATTATTATTATTATTATTATTATTATTATTATTATTATTATTATTATTATTATTATTATTATTATTATTATTATTATTATTATTATTATTATTATTATTATTATTATTATTATTATTATTATTATTATTATTATTATTATTATTATTATTATTATTATTATTATTATTATTATTATTATTATTATTATTATTATTATTATTATTATTATTATTATTATTATTATTATTATTATTATTATTATTATTATTATTATTATTATTATTATTATTATTATTATTATTATTATTATTATTATTATTATTATTATTATTATTATTATTATTATTATTATTATTATTATTATTATTATTATTATTATTATTATTATTATTATTATTATTATTATTATTATTATTATTATTATTATTATTATTATTATTATTATTATTATTATTATTATTATTATTATTATTATTATTATTATTATTATTATTATTATTATTATTATTATTATTATTATTATTATTATTATTATTATTATTATTATTATTATTATTATTATTATTATTATTATTATTATTATTATTATTATTATTATTATTATTATTATTATTATTATTATTATTATTATTATTATTATTATTATTATTATTATTATTATTATTATTATTATTATTATTATTATTATTATTATTATTATTATTATTATTATTATTATTATTATTATTATTATTATTATTATTATTATTATTATTATTATTATTATTATTATTATTATTATTATTATTATTATTATTATTATTATTATTATTATTATTATTATTATTATTATTATTATTATTATTATTATTATTATTATTATTATTATTATTATTATTATTATTATTATTATTATTATTATTATTATTATTATTATTATTATTATTATTATTATTATTATTATTATTATTATTATTATTATTATTATTATTATTATTATTATTATTATTATTATTATTATTATTATTATTATTATTATTATTATTATTATTATTATTATTATTATTATTATTATTATTATTATTATTATTATTATTATTATTATTATTATTATTATTATTATTATTATTATTATTATTATTATTATTATTATTATTATTATTATTATTATTATTATTATTATTATTATTATTATTATTATTATTATTATTATTATTATTATTATTATTATTATTATTATTATTATTATTATTATTATTATTATTATTATTATTATTATTATTATTATTATTATTATTATTATTATTAATTATTATTATTATTATTATTATTATTATTATTATTATTATTATTATTATTATTATTATTATTATTATTATTATTATTATTATTATTATTATTATTATTATTATTATTATTATTATTATTATTATTATTATTATTATTATTATTATTATTATTATTATTATTATTATTATTATTATTATTATTATTATTATTATTATTATTATTATTATTATTATTATTATTATTATTATTATTATTATTATTATTATTATTATTATTATTATTATTATTATTATTATTATTATTATTATTATTATTATTATTATTATTATTATTATTATTATTATTATTATTATTATTATTATTATTATTATTATTATTATTATTATTATTATTATTATTATTATTATTATTATTATTATTATTATTATTATTATTATTATTATTATTATTATTATTATTATTATTATTATTATTATTATTATTATTATTATTATTATTATTATTATTATTATTATTATTTTTATTATTTTCATTAATATATTTTTTTTTAACTTACTTCGAAATAAATTATCTATATAATTTTTGGAATATTGGCTACTTGCAGAAACACCAGCACTAAAATCTTCTTTCTTTTCATTTCATTCTTCTACTTCATTTGATTTCATTTTTTATTATATAAAATAATTTGTTTTGTTTCTCTTTTTACACTTCCTTATACAACATTTCGATACATGCAAATTTACACACACTTTACTCAAGAATATCAAACTAAATGAAAACGCAAACGTTTTGACTTTTTGTGCACAGCACATTGGTGGGAATACCCTTAATTGAAAAATATGTTTTTCCTGAAATTTGTTAAAAATATGCTTGTAAGCATAAAACTCTCATAAATTAAATTAAGAAATGCTTGTATATCACTGCTCTTGTACGCTTATTCCCAAGTTGAGTTTTAGGTTGATGGCTATTTGGAGTGTTTGGATTAAATTATTTTTTATAAGTTTTCAATAATAATAAATATATGTACATACATATGCATGTATGTATCAAATTGTATTTGACAGGGCATAACAAGAAAATTTTAAAGAAAGTAAGATGAAATTGGTCACAAAACATAGTGCTATAATTTTAGAAACTCAGAAGGCATAGATACATATGTAAGTAATCAGAAGAATAGCAAAAACTTAAATAAATGTTGTCAGTATGTGTATCTAAATATATGGAAAAAATGGCTCTATGGTAACCCTGCAACCGTGATAAATCGATCAAAGTTTGTTAACCCTGTTTACTAAGCGCCATTAATATTCGTTTTTTCCCTATTTATATGCTATTTGCAAAAGAACATATTATTCAGCTACTTTTCCAGCAATATAGAGATACGTTTTAATAAAAGTGCATAACACCTCCTTTCTTGTCTGTCCAAAATTCTACTTCACTGCAAATTATACAAATGGGGCGCAAAGGAAAAAACACTCCTTTAGAACAGCGAAAACTTGTTATTTTCCATTATGAAAAAGGTAAAAAGTACAAAGAGATTGCTGATATTCTGAATATGAAACCAAATACAGTTGGGGACATTGTCAGAAGGCACAAAAATGAAGGAAGAATACACTTCATAGAGCAGACAGGTCAGCCAAAAAAATTGACCGAGCGGGAAGAAAGTTCAATTGTGCGAAAAATAAAATCTAACCCACGCTTAAGTGCTCCCAAATTCGTCACAGAGGTGCTCAATGAGTTTAAAAATAAAATATCTGCATCTACTATACGAAGAACCATAAGAAAAAAAGGTTTTCATGTCCGAGTAGCACGTCGTAAGCCATTGGTTAATTTACGCAACCGGAAAACTCGTTAGAGTTTTGCCAGGGAGTACATTAAGAAGCCTGAAACTACAACCACAAAATTTAAAACCAACCGTAAAACATGGAAATGGACATCTTATGGTGTGGGGTTGTATGGGAGCTAAAGGCACGGGAAAATTAGTTTTTATCAGTGGAATTATGAATAAGGAATCATATTTGAATATCTCCGCCAAAATTTGAAAGAAAGTGCAAATAAGCTGGGCGTTTTAGATACTTTTAAATTCTACCAAGATTACGACCCAAAGCACAAGTTGCGTTTAATTCAAGAATGGTTGCACAACACTTTCTTCAATACTTGCTCAGTACAGGGCAGAAGATATTTACAATGCAGACGAGAGTGGTATTTTTTTTCGAGCACTTCCTACAAAAACATTGCCCTTTAAATCAGACAAATGCACCGACGGTAAATTGTCGAAAGAAAGGCTTGCGATCTTGTTTTGTGTTAACATGGTTGGAGATGGAAACATTAATAGTTTTTGGTAAAGCTGCTCGTCCACGCGCTTCTAAAAATATGTCTATTGCCCAGTTACCAGTTACCAGTTGAATGGAAATCAAATAAAAAGGCCTGGATAACTAGAGACATTATGAGCGAGTGGCTGCATCAAATGGATAAAAAATTAGGTCTTGCAATAGAACAATAATTTTATTTTTAGACAATGCAGCATCACATCCTAGAGACTTACCACTTACCAATATTCATGTTATATTTTTGCCAACAAATACAACTTCGGTTTGTCAACCCTTGGACCAAGGCATTATTCAAAATTTTGAAGTTCACTACAGAAGCTTGGTTTTAAATTACGTAGTCGCAAAAATGAGTTCGACCAATTCAGTTTCAGAGCTTTCAAAGAATATAAATGTGTTGGACGCAATATGTTTTATAAAAACAGCCTGGAAAAAAGTTGAACCTACCACAATAGCTAACTGTTTCCGCAAAGCCAGATTTATGCATCAGAACCATATTGACAACGAATATGATCCAGAAGATGAAGTGCCATTAGCAACTCTAAGAAATTTTCAAAAGATTTCAGAAACTAACGAAACTAGTTTTGAAGAATTTTTAAACATCGATAGCATTGTCTACACTGAAAATGAAGTAAATGTTGAAAATGAAGAAACTGCAGAAATATTACCAAGTGACTCAGAAGAGGATGTTGTAGGACAAGAAATCGATAAAATTAAATCGTTTGAAGAAGCTTTCTAACTTTCTAAATTAGGTTCAAACAAAATCGTGAACAATACATATCAACAGCCAGTAACTGGGGGAATTAGAATAATTAGTGTGCGTCTTCCATTCATACTAAATATTGAATTTTGTATATGTGGAAAACGTAAACAATTAAAGCAGCGTTATCTATCCACATTAGCCAAAGACCAGGTATTGAAGAAAGCACACCGGGTAAAAGCTATCTATATACATACATATGTATCTCATATACAAAAATGAATGTGTGTTTGTTTGAAGACTATATGCAGCTAAACGACAGATTCTACAGTATTCTTCTGGAAGGAACCATAAGCTAACTCAAATGTTTGGACTTGGACCAGAAAGGGACAAAAGGTGGAAAAAAAGTAAAAAATTTAACTAAAATAACATTTAAGATAATAATTAAGATGGGTTACAGAAGCACGCCGGGTTTTAGCCAGTAATAAAATAAAATTATTATTTTACTAGTGGTTACCGTAACTTATCCACCGCTGGATTGAGGCTCCAATGAAATATGATGTACACTATGAGATAAAATAAAAATCAAAATACCTCTCTTATATGGAATGTCATTAGAGAAAAAACGTCAAATTTAATATTATTTTTAAAAGATTAATTAGTATAATTAAATTCGTTACATCTTAATGAAATCAATATAAACTTATACGCTTTGCCACAAAAGTATACGGACGACAATAACAACTGCTGTATTTTAATATACACTCCGGGTCAACAGGGGAGAAACACCTTGTTTTAATTAAGTACCATAATTGCGAATATAGAAACAATTAATGAATTTTTTTCAAAATTTTTTATTATTTGCAAATAAACAAAATTCACCTAGCTTTACCTTCAAGTTTTTATTAAATTCACCACATCAGGGACTTTTTATGACATTTTAGCTATAAAATTTATTGGCCTGTGTCAAGGCTTAATAATTGCCATAATTACCTGTACTAATTAATAGTGTACCATCCGCATGTCTAACGGTGTTGTTAGTTGGATTTCTTTTTGTGTTTATAAATTTCAGACCATTTGAATCAGCGTAGATAAATCGAAGATTCGTGTCTGTACTAGAACATTCGATTCTAATAACGAAATACTATAAATGATGGCGCATTGTGGTTGATGAGTTAGTTATCATTTGGCTGTCATAAAGCAAAGTCTGTTAAAGCGAAAATAAAAAGTATTGTATACGCGAATATCAATTTGCTGTATTAAGACAAAGTGTATAAACGTTATAGTGGAATTAATAAAGACCGAAAAAAAAACCAAAAAACGTGGAGTTTCTTTTTTTAACGCAATTTAAACGAAATCGAAGGTTAAAACGTAACATTATATATATCTTGTACTTGGAAAGTAAATCATCTTTTGGCGAAAAAAATATCATATTTTGAAGACAAAAATCAATATTTTTTATTCAAACATTTTATCACAAAAACATAAAAGTAATAACAATTATTATATAAACCAAACAATAATTAATATAAAAACATATACAGATAAAGTAATTTTTTTGCTATTTGGTTTTTCAGTGTAAAAAAGATTTGTAATATTCCATGAATAGACAAACAACAACGCTGGCAAATCTTTGAATTTTCTGATTAAGATTCGTGCTGCGTCAGTTATGTGTTTCGTATCGAAAAATTATTTTCAGCGACGAAGATCATTATTGGGTACGTCAACAAACAAAATTACCGAATTTGGTGTAGAAAATACAGTTCAAGAGTTTGGTGCGGCTTGTGTTCTGTGCCCAATGTTACAGTAAATGGAATAAGGTACCATGCTGTAATTGGTGACTCATGCCACAAGCACGCGACACCATGAACTCGTTAAATGCTGAGTTTGGTGAGCAATTTACCCCACGTTTTGGAGCAGTTCATTGGCCAAAAAATCATGCAACTTGATCACACTATATTAGACTCTCGTCACACACAATTTCAGCTCTTTAATCCTTTCGCCACCAGTAGAACACATAGGTACCATTAAACTATACACTTTTCAAAAAGCTGGATCAAAAGGGTTAAGACAACATTACAGCCGGCAGAAGTACAACAAAAAAATATGTTAGAATGGAGGCTAACAAATGGACCTCATACGGTGTAGGCTCGACCAACATTTACATGAAACTTTCTGTGTTTAAAATGTAATATAACGCGATATTTGGTTTCATTTAAATTCACTTTTGAAAACATTCGACCAAAGGTTGTCAGGAGATATAAGTAGGAAATCTCATTAAATTTTTGACAAATTTTGAGATTAAAGTAAAAATTTTCTGTATTACAAATTACTATAACGCTTACAGAGCTTTCATGTCTTGACGTTTATATACATATATTATATATATTATTATTATATATGTTATTATATATATTATATATATATATATTATATATATAATATATATATATATATATATATATATATATATATATATTATATATATATGTTATGTCATATTTTATATATATATATATATATATATATATATATATATATATATAAAATATGACATAACATATATATATAATATATATATATATATATATATATATATATATATATATATATAAAATATGACATAACATATATATATAATATATATATATATATATATATATATATATATATATATATATATATATATATATATATATTAGAGACATGTGTAGCTAAACTTCACTCTTAATCACAATATCGACACTTCTCCAAATTTTTCGTTAAGTTGCCATGATACTAAAAAAATGGAATGAATTTCTAATTTCCTACACAACAATATTTTTTTATGTTTTGTTTACAATTTCTATGGGTTCTATGTGCAATGTGGTGGAAAGCTAAGTGTATGTTTATAGTTGAACTGAAGAAAATGAAATAGAAAATTGAAATACGTTTTCAAATAAAACAAAACTACACACATCGTTGGCATAGCTCCAGCATGTTTCTCAAGCCCAATTATATTGTTTAACATGTTTTTTTTACAATTATCCAAAAATTTTCCATTGAATTTGAATTGGAGCTTAATAGTGGCCACTATTTCCTTTAAAATTTTTGTTGCAATGTCTGAACTCTTATATTTTCATTCAAGAAAAATTTTTAAAGGGTTCAGACTTTAAAAAAAGAATAAATTTCTATTATAAAAAATGTATTTCCGATTTTTTTTTTAATTATTTTATTTTAAATATAAAACAGAACAAAGCAATTCGGGCTATGAAGATTCAAATATTAATGAAAATGTAAACTACCATTGAACAGTTAAAAGATTATATACAATCACGTAAATAAACGATAAAAAATGACGGCGCCAAATATTTGCCAAATGTGAACATAGCTTTAGGTCTCATTATTTTTATTAGTAATTTTATGTTTTTGTGTATTAATCTTTTTCTTTTTTGGGGTATTATGAATTCTGAATATAGAAAAGTTTACCTATAAATAATATTACAGTAATTTAATCTGTTGACAATATGTAATAAAATAATTAGCGTTGTGACTTTTATTTGGTATTAATGAAAAAACAATTTATTGCTTGCTAAAAAATTGATCAATTTTAATTTATAAAATCTAAAAGATAATGAATGTAAAAAAAATCATTTTATTTTTATATCAGCGCCCCTCAAAATTTGGCGCCTCGGACAGCTGCCTCTTTCGATCACCACTTTATCCGGCGCTGCAAGCAAACAAAAGCACAGACTGGAAGATGATTGCCACAAGATTTTTTGTCTTAAAAATTGACTATTGATTTATATTTAAATTTTTGTTAAGAAAAATTATATATGATTAAAATTTAACAAAATCATCATGTACGAGTAATATAAGAAATCATCATTCTAGCAACTATAACTAAAAAAACTAATAACATGTATTAATAGAAACCAGAGTGACCATATTAGTTTTTTTAAAGCTGAAAAATTACCTGTGGGCTATTTTTTAAACAAACCTTCCTTTATAAGAGTTGGAATAGGGGCTGCATACTAAAAGCCAACTTTATAAAGAAAGTTTGGCACTGTATTTGCTCATCAAATGTAGTGTAGGGTATTGAGTGGGAAAGAAAAGAAAATATATTTATTAGCATTTTAATATTGATCCTTTCTATGTAAAATATAATGATATTTACCTTGAGTGTAAGTGTTTACCAATGAAAAGAGGTATGATTATAAAATTCACTTATAGGTGTAATAATTATAATTCTTTTATTTAGTGTAGTGTAGTTTACTGTAGTGTACTTTCAATTTTAGTGTAGATTTAAGAATATATTTAATTAGATTTTAGGTACATTCGAATATAATTAAGTTGAACTAGATTTAGGTTATTTTAAGTACATATTTATTTTTCAAGTAGATTAAGAATTTATTTAGATATAAGATTTAGTTTATTGAATTTTTATGTATGTAGATTGTATATTATGTATGTTATTTAAATTTATATTTTTAATTATGTAGGTCTAAATGTAAGTTGTTTAATAATTTATGTGTGATATTCGTTGTCCTCCTTTATAAACATATGTAGTAGTTTATGTTACACAGTTGATGGTTGATGGTTACCAATGAAGAAATATGAAATCCTATGTAATTGAGTTGTATAAAGAGAAAAACATTTGTTGTCCAAATGAATTTGGATAAAAGCTAAATTTAGCTTTTTTATGTTCGATTTAGCTTCGAAATTTTTCACTTAGCTTTTAGCTTTTTTAAAAAAATAGCTTTTTTAGCCTTTTCTGAGATTTCAACAGAGAAGGGCAATAAAGTAAAAATAATACAAACAATGTAAAGTCTGACATAGAAAAATAATAAAATTATAGCATAACAGAAACAACAGTTTATGCATTGATTACATGCTTATGTTAATTAGTAAATTCATATTCTTTTTTTATACATAAGTTTGACAAAAAAAGTTGATAATATTGCTTTTTGTTGCCCTGTTTTGTATTCATTTTTTAAAAAATTTACTACAAAGAAAGGGTTTTGTGTTTATCTCAGAAAATGTTGCCTTTTAAAAATCCTTTATATTTCTTAATTTTAAACGACATTTAATGGCAAGAACTAGAAGAAGTGGAACATTTTTTGTCAGAAAACAAAATGCTAAAGTAAATAACCAAGAAACTAATTTGATTATAGATTTGTTTCTTTTAATGTCTCACAAAGCGTTATTACCTTAGTTATGAAATTTACTTTTTTCTTGTTTTGTTATCGCCTGAGTTGTGTTTATTATTCGTATACAATTTTTCCCATAAAATGGACAAAAGTAATTCGATTGTCCAAATGGAGCACTCGTTTAAAAGATGACATTTCAATTTACATTTCTGGTCAATAGAATTTTTTAAATCGTCGCTGGTGTAAAAATATATTTTTTTTTAAATGAATCAATACGTGGGATGAAAAAAGGGAAAACGTATGAGGATATTAAACGAAAGAAATCTTAAGGTAAGATTATTACAGTGCCAATGGGCATTTTTGATTCACCGAAAATTGGCTGGGAAGTTTCAATTCATGCACCCTTGAGACCAAATTTTACTTTTTTTCATGTTCTGCACAAGACTAAATAATATCAAAACTTACCAAATATGTGTTCTACAACTTTATTTAAAACTACCTTCACTCATCCGGTTTTCCCCCAGAATCTATACACATATATTATAAAGAGATTAACATTCACCCTTTTCCCGAACCTATCAGTTTTTTGGCCACCTATTTGTTTTTATAAAGAAACTGCAAAGACGTTTGGAGTAGATGATAACTGTTGGCGAAAAAAAATGCCTTTAAAAGAAAAAATACGTGTCATTTTAGACGAAAAGTTTAGACGTTTCCGATGTTTAATAAAAAAAAGAAACATCCCCTATTGCATTTTTGTAAGTTGGATCTACATATGTATGTTCATGTGCTTTTAATTTCAACAAAATCAATTCAATCCTTTACGCGTTATTGGCTCAATTGAATTGAATAGACAAAACTATTTCTTAGTTTTATTCGCATAATTTTAGGTTTGCCAATTTAATAAATTTGTAAAATTAAGTAAAATCTTATGTGATGTATTTGGCCTGTTTTCCCATGTTCACTTTTGAAAAACAGCATAGCCTACTTCGTTATGGCTGGATCTTCTATCTTGAAAATTTCAATAAAATCGGTTCAGTCATTTACGAGTGATTGCCAAACACACAAACAAATTTATAATATATAAGGTGGGCCATTTAAAAGTTTACAGTCAAAAATGCAGTAAAATTAAGACGGTTTGATATTCTACCAAATTTATTTTTTGTTGTGAAGTACGATTGTTCCGGTTAGAAATGACACATTATTGCATTCATATGGTTGCCGCGGCTGGCCTCACAGTACCCCATTCGATCGGACCAATTTTCGAGAGTATGGGGTCGTATCTCGGCAATGGTATCACGAATGTTTGCTTCCAAATGATCAATTTTCTCTGGTTTGTCGGCATAACACTTGTATTTAACGGCGCCCCACAGCAAATATCTTTTTCTGAGCCACAAGTACGGCAATTTTGCTTATTAACATACCCACCAAGATAAAAATTAACTTGATCCGAAAAGATGATTTTAAATGATGGTAATTAAATCCTGACGTTGCTCAAGCGTAAATCAATTCATTTCGTTCAGTGGAGACAATATACTGAATTTTGTGACAGAATAGAATGACATACATAAGTATTTCCAGATTCGGAACAACCGCTGATTCAAATTTAAATCGATATCTAAAAACTCCACCTCAGCAGAATGGCGAGGTGAGTGTGATACACCGCAGCAACAGCATTCCTATAAGTTTGGTGAGTCAAATTTTTTATAAACCCCTAATTATAAAAAATGTGTTTTGTTACTTAAATAGTATATAGTTAAGATTATATATGTAAGCATCTCAGCTAAACGAACGATATTTGATACCTAATCTTTCTCTTATTATTTAAATTATTTAATATTCGTTTTTCTACCGTTTTATAATATACGTGTATACTCGTTGTACTTAACTCCACGCGATGGGTATCTCGAATAACAAAAAAAATGTAATTTGAAATAAAAAAAAAATTTATTTGAAATGAAAAAAAATTAATATGAAATTAAATTTCAAATATTATTTTTTCCAAAATATTTTCACAAGTTTCTTAAGATATACAACTTAATTAAGGCAGTATTCCTGACATACAAATAATATTTATCTAGGATTACTATACGTAACTTAGAAAATTAGTATAAAAAAATTAAAGGTTATAAATTTGCAAGAACATCGTTTAAGTAACTTAAATCATCAAAAAAATGAGGAAAAATATATTTCATTGCCTTAAACTAATTAATATAAAAAAAAAAAAAAATTACAAACTAAATATATATAAAAAAAACAAAATCACGTTAGTTGTATTATGTTAAGGTATTATAATCTGTGTTGATCGTGTCATGAGTGTTAAATCTTCTATAATAATATAAAGCTGAAGAACCATTAAAAATTACATTATTATTGTCTAAAACTTTTAAATACATATATTAGTGAGTAGTATTTATCAACTAAGGGAAATGTTATGGTAGGGAACTTTTCCTTGTATTCTAATATATTCTAACATATAAGAATATTGTCAATACTGGAACAGTATCAAAAAATTTAAGACCAATATTTATCAAGAAGTTATCTTTATAGTTTTTAAATGAGCCATCCGAAAGTTTAATGTCCCTTAATTATTATTTTAAAAATTTTGCATTCAAATATCTTCAGTCTTTCCACCTTATGAGATGAAATGGAAAACCAAATTGAGTAAGCGTAAGCTAAAATATGCGAATTATCTGTATATAGCAGTTCAATTTATGTAAATTTCGGTTTCAAAATCTTGTTTCGTTTGAGAAAATTGCCATAAGAGAAATACACAAATACACAATACAAAATGAACTTATTTTTTATTTTGATAGAAGGTATATATTTTCTGGCATTTGGAAATAAATATTTCTTTTTGCCTTTTATAGTTGAGCACAAGTATTTGTTGATATTTAATTTCAATTTCCATCTATCAAAGAAAGCTGTCAACTTAGTCATATAAGAGTTTATTAAGATGTTCACGTTCAATCTTCAAATTTGAAGCCGCAATCAAAATGTAATATATGCAGAAAACATTTTGATTGCGGCTAAATTATCATATTGTCTTCTAAGGTAGGATATGGTAAGTCTGATATATAACTATTATATAAACAGGCACCGAAGAGGGAGCCTTACGGTACTCAAGCTGATACTTCCCTCAAATCCTACATTGCGGTACCTAAATTTACAAGAAAGGTTCTACAAGAAAAATAATTAAATTTAAACCTACAAATGTTTACATTAAAGTAAAATTTTCTAAACATTTTATAAATAATACCTTCATGACAGGCTGTGTCAAAAGCCTTCTCAAAGTCCAAACCGAGGACTATTGATGCACTTCGTTTGATCAAGTTAGTAGCAATAAAGTCGGATAATTTTGTAAGCCTATAAACCGTGGAATGCTGTGGCCTAAACCAAAATTAATTATTTGTAAGAATTGAGTGAGTCGAAACATGAGTATTAATTTTTTGTAAAACAATGTACAGAGCAACTTCGACAATCCGGCTCGGTCGGATTAACGAGTTGTCCGGACAATGGTAGGTAAAAATATTGAAATTATCTAAGTGAATTAAATATAGTATGTACATACATGTATTGTACATACTGTGATTTATTAAAAAACATTTAATTATTGCATTAAATTATTACATTAAATTATTAAAATAATCCAAGTGAACTATATGTATGTATACTATTATTTATTATACATCATACATGCTATGATTCATTAAAAAACGAAGTTATTTTTGCTGCCTAACATTGTTGAGGTGGTTGATTTGTGCTTTTTGCTCTAGTCTGTTTAACAATAGAATATCCGGCATATATAAATTATTCTCCTCAGCCCACTGAACGCAAGCTGAAAATGATTTCTTTGCATCCATTACTACGAAGTCGTCTTCAGAGTCCGTAAGCAGCAATCCAATGAAAATTTCATCAGTCCTTTATATCTTCTTCAGTTATGTCATTACTGAAAATCATAGCCCCAATCATATTTTGGATGGATTTCATGTAATCATAGATGCCATCAGACTGCAGTTCATGACGCAGAACCTAACGCGGTATTATATATTCATCATCCTAGCACGATGCCATGCCGACCAGCTTTTCTGAATATTGTTTGCACTAATGCTTTGCCATGTTAAGTCCAAGAAATAAACAGAATTTTTAAGGTTAAACATTTTTAAAAATTAAAACACGTCGACATCATTATCATAAATTTCTGATAAAATATGTTGCAATAATTGTTTTCTGTAAGTAACCTTTACGTTTTGTATTAAATTTTGATCCATAGGCTGTAAGATTGCCGTACAATTTGGTGGTAAAAAAGTACTTTGGAATTTGGTCAAAATTAATTTTATCCATTTTATGATGTGAAGGAGCATTATCTAATATCAATAATTTTGAGTGGTCTGTGAACCTGTGTTAGAATTCTGGAATAAAATGTTTTTTGAACCAGCCGACAAATAGGGACGTTGACATCCATCCTTTATTAGTTTCTTTATATACCACTGGAATCTTATAACCTTTAAAGGCTCTTGGATTATCAGATTTGCCAATAACCAAAAAAAGCAGTTTATGTGTTCCTGCAGCATTTGAGCATAGTATAAATGTCAAATGATGTTTGGAAGTTTTTCTCTCTGGGGCTGACTTTTCCTTTGTATGCACCGTTGTGTTACCATAGAAAAGTAGCTGATTCTTCTGTGTTATAAACTAGCTCTTCACTCAAATCCATCTCAGCAACAATGTCAGCAAACAAATATCATACCGTAACTTAAATTTGTCTAACCAGCCCGACATCGTCCTTCCACGTCTTCTTTACATAAAAGAATTTGGCCTTTGCTTTTAAAATTTATAAGGAAATCGGGGTATGATTATTTCTTTACTACAAAAACCATGTGTAAAGCGCATCGTCTAACTCTGGATTTTCGGCTTTTTTTATAATTTTTCTATTTAAAAAAAAAAATTATATTCCGAAAATGATTTATAACATTATTTTAGTTCCAATGTTGTCGGGTCCATTATAGGTATTCGAAATAAATTGTTTTATCTTCTCCTTTTTTTAATGCCGCAAATGGTTGAATAAAGAACATGGAATTTTTTTGGCAGTCTGTCAAATAGTTTTTCCCTCATCAAGACTGAAATATCACATATTTCCTTTAAGGAAATTTAGTTTTTGTGTTTACTGTTTGTATTGAAAACTGAAGTAAGGTGTGCTTCAAAATGATAAGGTCACCTTAATATTTCTCAATTCATCCAAACTATAAAATGTTATGTATGGTCATCTTATTAAAAAAAACTCTACCTTCAAATAAATGAATAATAAGCCGGCTCTGCTTTTAGAGATGTACCATTATATTATGTTTATTTAAATGATAAGGTCAGTGATTAATAAGCAATTAATCTAATCAGAAGGTATCACAATTGTTCTTTGCTTTTTTTTGTTATAATTTATAATTTAAATAATATCTGCGCGGTATGGGTCGTGGGAAACCTTTGTCACCTTATGAACAAGGACAAATTGTGGCACTTCATAAGCAAGAAATGAGTATGCGTGGAATGGCGAAAAAACTGGGACGATCTTTGTGTGTTGTGCAAAATTTGCTCGAAAACAGAGAAGATTATGGAAAATTAAAAGGAGGGGTCGTCCAAGGGCCCTGAATGCTAGTGAAATTCGGCTAATTTCACGAAAGGTCTCGAATTCCATGAAAAGTGCGGTAACAATAAAAGAGGAATTGAAATTACAAACTTCAAAAAGCACAATTCTAAGAGCTATTAACGCCCGGCCAAACTTTATTCGAGCAAAATTAAAAAAAATTCCCTGTCTGAATAAGCAGCATAAGATTAAGCGTAAGGAGTTTGCGAAAAACAATATGGCCAGAGATACCGGAGAGACGCAATCTATCATAAGAGCTGATATAGTAAATGTAAAATGTGAAACATTGAACAATATCAGACTACGGACAGCTACCGGGGAGTCTGTCATTGTCTATGAGAAAATAGAGGTAAAGGTGACTATAGCTAACATCAGTGTAAACCATGTGCTTATTGTCACCGATATTGTGGACGAGGTTATTATAGGTGCCGATTTCATGATAGCCCATGGCCTCAATTTCAACATGAGACAACAGGTGGTCACACTGAATCCCTGATATGGGCACGTATGAAGGAAGATTACGAGAACCATCGTTTGTGGGTTGTAGAGGCAACAGAAATCAAGATTGATTTATTATCAGCAAAAGCCTCAAAAAAAAAAATCATGGAATAAGATGCAGTAATAAATGGCGAAAAATTGCCGGAACCTGCGAATTAGTCAACCAATGATCAACAGCTATTTGCTGAACATGTCCAGAAGTGGGTATCAGGATTAGCAGCTTCCGAAAGAAACAAAGCCAAAAAGCTGCTCAAGAAGCATGCCAGTGTCTTCGAAACGAAAAATAATAGCCAAGCAAAAACCGCAATAGTGAAACACGAAATAAACACTGGCGAAGCGAGATCGATGAAACAGGCACCCAGAGGTGTTCCACTAGCGAAGCGTAACGAGGTAAAGGAACTAGTCAATGAAATGGAGGGAAACGGTGTAATTGAGCCATGATCCAGTCTGTAGAGCTCTCCTGTAGTTATAGTATAAAAAAAGATGGCAGCACAAGATTCTGCGTAGACTACAGGAAGCTGAACCATGTCACTAAAAAGGACAGCTATCCGTTGCCAAGGATTGGTGACACACCAGTGGATATTGGCAGGTAGCGATTGCGGACAAAGACAAGGAGAAAACTGCTTTCAGTGCGAACGGTGGCTAGTGGCAGTTTAAGGTGATGCCATTTGGGCTCTGCAATGTACCAGCAGCACTTGACCGCCTTATGGAGTGAGTATTAAAACGTATACATTGGAAGAGTTGCCTGGTATATCTGGATGATATAATCGTGATGGGTAGAACTGGTATATCTGGATGATATAATCATGATGGATAGAACTTTCGATAAACATCTTAAAAACCTGTCAGAAGTTATACAACGTATCTTTACGGCTGCACTAAAACTGAGAGCTAAGAATCGTGCATTATTCCAAAATCAAGTGAAATATTTGTGGCATCTTGTTACGCCAGATGGTATATCTACAGATGAAGATAAAATACAAGCAGTATTTGTATATTTGGCCTTGTCCCCAAAATTTTCACAAATTGCGCAGCTTTTTGGGACTTTGCATGTTATTACAGACGCTTCGTGCCTGATTTTGTGGGTGCGTAACAATATTTCACTTCAGAACTGAGTATACGAAATTGGCTTGATTCGTTCTTGTTCTCAAAAAATATGCAGTCTTTTGGCACGTAGTCCAATTGTTATAGAAATGCTAAGACAGGTTACAGTTAACGCTTATCAATATTTTGAATAAATTTAGGTTGTACCAATGTTTTACCTCAAACAAAGGTCCCGTTTTTTAGCTATACACCAAATAAAAACCTAAGTAATACACATTTGAAGAAATCATCAATAAAGGTATTTCGTACTTGGAAAAAAAGGTTACTAAAATGGAAAAAGGAAGAAAAAAGAAACCAATTTTGATTAGAAAGGTTGTACATTTCATGGGACAATTGTCTCATCTCATTTTACATCTTTGATGTTCATTTCACAGGACAATTGTCCCTTCTCATTTTACATCAGTCATGAGCTCTTCATGGGACTGTTGTCCCCGATCAACTCACACGTATTGGCTTTTAGTCGTCAATGAGACAGCGACCAATGCGCATGTGCGTAGAATGTATGCAAATTTTTTTAAGGACAGAAAAATAATTTAAAAAGTTTCTTACGCTCTTGCTTTTGTGTGGCGGATGCAGCGTTACCTTAATGCGACTAAGTCATGATAAATTTGTATTCTTAAAAACACAGTACATAATTAATAAAATATGTATGTATGTAACTTTGAATTCAATAAACAACAACTTTCAATAGTGTACCACTGTTACTGAAAGATGTGTGCAACTGCTTAGTACTGTTTTTACGACGAGTTATAACAAAGAATATAGATGATATTATGGCAGTGACTATAGAAATTCGCAGTAGATTACCGCGAATGAAGAGTAAAAAAGATTTATAAAACTGATTTAACTTCTTTTTACTAAGAGTACTTATGTTTTATTTGTTTTAAATACATATCTAGCAGTCTCTCTTTCATTGTATTTTAAATGTTGTATTCAGCAACTTCTTTTGTTTGCATTTATAACATAAAATATTAAATTCGATAGAGAAATACAATATTTTATGATCAATTCGCATACTTTGAATGATGTGACAGTGTTTTTTTTTAATACAGCTATACAGTTTATAGAATTATGGGAGCAGAAAATCTTTATTTCGAATTGCTCAGGATAGGATTTGACTTTAGTCATATGATTTCTTAGAATTTTTCGTAATTTTATTTTTGCTATAAAACTTCTCAGTTTTTTTCATCCTTGCAATTTGACCCATTCTAATACACATTCATATTTCTGTTATTTTAAATGAAATTTTGCTTTTATGTTTCTTATACTTTATGTGTATTTTTATGTTTATTATAAAAAGCTGGAATGTGGACAAAAATTTATATTTTATTTTTTTTACATTTTTTTATTTTTTATTACATTCTCCGCACATGTGTTTTTTCGGTGTCTCATTGACGGCTAAAGCGTAAGAATATATGTGAATTGAACGTGAATAATTGTTCTATGAAATTAACACCATTGTATTAGAGCTAAAACAGAATTGGGACCAAACGATTTTTTCCACACAAAATGACATAAAAAATCGTCGGCAAAAGCAGAGTTGCCAGATTATTTTTAAGCTTTTTCGCCAAATTCAGTTTCAAAAATCGTCAAAAATTCCTGCTTTTACATTCTGACAATAAAATTTATATTTTGTTTTAAATAATGAAAAACATTTTTGAAAATAAATAAAAAATAATTTGCTTCGAATACCTCAATTTCACCAAAAGTGCAAAAAAATCGCAATAATATATATTTTGTTAATTTTATTAACCAAAAATATGTATTAGTAGAAACAAAAATTGTACAATGTACACTTATAAACTAATAAATACTGTCCATTTTAATCTTTTCAGAGTATTTGGAAAGAAGAAAGGAAGACTTCTTAAATGATGTTATACTTGATAGTTTTGAGGTACACATATTTACGAATTTCTTAAGCAAACACATTCATTTTTTTCCACATTCTATAAGCTTAGAGCTTTTTTCGTACCACTTATAAACTTATTTCGCCACCTGTTGTCGAAAATAATAATTATAAATTTTCGTACATTTTATCCAAAATACCCTACAAAATCGCCAACTAATTTAAAAATCGCCAATAAGTCGCCATGTCGCAAAAGCAGTCGTGAGAAGCGTTGTCGCTTTGGTCCTATCAGACTAAAATTTGTAATTTTTCATTGCTTAAAAACAATTTAGTAGTTTGGTTGATTTGTTGCAATATTCTTACATTTTTGGTAGGGTTTTGCTCTCAAGAACACCATCCACAATTGGAAAAAAAAATTAAACTTTGATTTGATAAACAACAATTTTCACTAATTTTAATACTTCTTTAAAATTTCCAACTGTAATAACTCTATGTTCTTTTGCTCAGAGACCATCAACGCTGCCTTTTCACAGATTGATTATAGTCTTATCAATAAAAACGTAAATGCCAATCTCAGCCGTCGATATGCAACTCCAACCCATAACGAAATTGACTACAGCCATGCTCTATCGTTGTCAGTAATTTTTTATGTCAGAATCAGCGTTGCCGTTGTGACACTGAGTATCACTTTGACCGTTTTTTCATGCCAATGACACTTTTTATGACCCTTTTTTTAATGTATCCTTTTTTGAAAATAAGTAAAGTTCCAAAATTCCTCACGAAAATTCTCAGTACAATTAGCTTTTATGTATGTATGTTGTATATATACATAACATGCATGAGTTTTGTGAACATATATATAAAAATTCCATTCGATATTATTACTACAACAACTGGCTCTTATGTAACTGTCATACTCTATGCATACTTAGTTTTTTCGTATAAAGTTTGGCAATTGTGTAAAATGAACTGATCATCAACTGCGGATATTCCCCGATTTATTCTGTAGTTTCGCGTGCCATCCATATACACATATGTTCATATTTGCAACAAAACAAATGCGAATGGACAAGTAAGTATTACTTTCCCAAATATCTAATTATATTTTAACTTATGTATCAAAATATATTTGTTTGACCATCTTTACGTTACATTTGGATTGACGGATATGGAAATAGAAGATGGTCGATATTTCCTGAACATTCCAAACTAGGCAATTAGGTAAATAAAGGGCTGCTTTACCTACACGTCTGTTTAGTTATCGTTTGGCTGTGTTGTATAAACGAATATTAAGTGTTGTATTAAGACAAACAGTATAAAAGTTATAGTGAAGTAAATAATGAAATTGTAACAACAACAAACGTGGAATTTATTTTATTTTAACGCAATTTAAATGAACTCAAACGTTTTAAAAAGGCTAAAACGTAACAAATTATAATCGCGGGTATTAAAACTTTATGTTGAAGAATTTTGGAGTAAAGTTGTTTTGAGCGATGAAAGTAGGAGTGTTGTATTTAAGTGTGACGAACACATAAAGTTAAAAAAACTAGAAATTCCGACATCAAAATTTGACTTGACCACTTCATTCTACGTATTAGTCATCATAGGTCCCACAGACAATCTATTTGATAAATTGGATAAACTAGTACAAAAAAAGTGCAATTAAAAACAAACAAGACTGTAAGACTGCTCTTCCTAAAGGATATCACAATAATTCAAGTGAAACTACGATTAAAAAAATTTTATTTAAATTTGATGATTAAATATGGCTCCATAAAATATAAATTAACAAGAAAGCAATTTTTAACATGTTTAGTTTCCCAATATTAGAGAGCGTATAAACTTTTCTGTGTGCGGAAAATTGAATTTATTATTTTTCTTTAAGCTTAAAGGATATGTTATGCAAAAGCGTATGTAAAATTCAGTTTTCGAGGAGCTATATATACTTTCCTGTGCGAGTGTATATTCAAATTTATTTGAATTCGTTACATACATATATATTTACTTTGCATCCTAGTAATGCTCTCACTAAAATAAAAAAGAAAAAGTATTTTTAAAAAGTGATAAGCATTATCAATAGTTTTGGTAAAAGTAACTTCTTTCTTTTTGATAATATGACTAATATTTGAATGAATCTGTGAATTGTTTTTTAGTTTTAATATTGATTTATAATTTTAGTATGTATAATTACTTTTATTTTAGTTTAATGTATTTAATTAACTATTAAAATTCGTTTTTGTTTTTAATTGAAATAAATTTAATTTTTTTTTTCAAAAAACATGTATCTATAGTTTGTGGTAAATAAAACGCGTTATTTTACTCTTAAACTATTTAAATTATTATTATTTTATTTTCATGTTTGGAAGTATAAAAGAATTCAAATTAAGTTGCGAGAAGAATTGTCTACAGTTGTGGCAGCAAAGACGATGCGCGGAATTAATATTTGTTTTCTTTTTCTTTTGTGTTCTAAAGTGTTGCCAGAATCACTCCGTTCACTAGCTGACAAACTTGGTGCTGCCACATCCACTCCCTCTCCAGTGACTAAGTCAGGAACTGCTGGGAACAATGCACTTTCGTCAGTGGTTCTTTGAAGATCATTGTTGATTGAAGTTTCCAGTTGTCGTGATGTGGTATGCTGCTTTGACTTAGAGTCTTGAGGTCTTTGGTGTTGAAAATTGTCTTGAATATCATTGATAATAAAGGCTGGTTTTAATCGGTCGACGCTGACGTTTACATCTTTATCTTTAATTTTTATGGTATATAAACGATCGGATAAACGTTGGACTACCTCATAAGGTCCTGTGTAAGGCGTCTGAAGTGGTTCTCGGACTGAATCGGTGCGCAGAAATACATGAGTGCAATCATTAATATTTTTCAAAACAAACAGTTTGCTTTTGTTATGATGAGCTGTTGGTATAGGCCGTAGAAGACTAAAATGGTTGCGAAGTTTTTTAAGAAATTCTCCGGATTAGTGTAATCGTTAGTATTTTTAAAAAATTCATTTGGGCCTCCATATAATAAGTCCGATGGAGAAGCCTTAATATCCTCTTTGAAAGAGGTTCTTAAACCAAGTAATACTGTCTGCAGTATATCAATCCATGAAGTATTAGGATGGCACATAAGAACTGTTTTAAATGTTCTATGCCAACGTTCGACCATACCGTTTGATTGCGGATGATATGCAGTAGTTCGGGCTCGTTTAGATCCAATGAAATTAGTCAATGATTTGAATAGAGCTGATTCAAACTGTGTACCTTGGTCTGTAGTTATAGTTTTTGGGCATCCGAATCTAGATATCCAATGAGTCCAAAAAGCAGTTGAAACGAAACTGATTCCGGCCACCTCGAAAACCTGTAAATCATAGTATCTAAAACCTTGTATTACTGGCATAAATACAATATCCAGGTGGACGTGGTCAAAACGATTATCAGATACATATATCTTTTTCGGTGTTAAGCGATTATGTTTAGTTATCTTTGTTCTCTGACATAATAAACAAGTACGAACCCAATTGATAACTTGTTTTTTCATACTAGGCCAAACATATTTCCTTCGGATCTCTTGAAGTGTAGCTTTACCACCAGGATGTGATAGATTATGTATGGAATTGAAAACTTGTTGTCGTAGTCATTAAGAACGTAAGGTCGTACATAACCGGTCGAAATGTCACAATAGATTGAAGAAGAATCGAAGTGAACTATTTGAAGTTTTAACGAATTGTTACCCTCCAGTAAGGTTTTCAATTCGTCATCTGTTTCTTGTGATGATTGTAGTTCCTCGTATGATATTATTAACGGCATCGAAATTGCATTTAAACGAGACAAAAAAGCATCAGCAACAGTATTCTTGGAACCAGACAAATGTATTATCTCTGTTGTAAATTGGGATATGAAATCCAAATGTCTCAATTGACGTGGGGAAGCTTTCTTTGGCTTCTGTGAAAAGGCATATATCAGCGGTCGATGATCGGTTTTAATGACGAAATGACGAGCCTCCAACATATGACGGAAATGTTTAATGGAATCGTAAATTGCAAGTAACTCCCTGTCATATGTGCTGTAGTTGCTTTCCGGCTTTGACAATTTCATTGAGAAAAAACCTAGCGGTCTCCATAAACCATCAAAATTTTGCTCGAGAACCGCTCCGAGAGCTGTATCATAAGCGTCCGTTATGAGTGCCAGTTCGGCAGCGTCGTAGCCTCACTTATACTTTTTTACACGCTTCGAAGGCATTTCGGCTTCTGGTGTCCAAGGTATTTTTCTCTTATCATTTTTCTTAGAGTCTGTGAGAAAACTGTTAAGTGGTGCTTGCAGTTGAGCTGCATGTGGGATGCGCCGACGATAGTAGTTAATGATACCCAGAAATCTTCGTAGTTCACAAATCGTTTCGGGTCTAGCGTAATTTTCGATGGCAATAACACGATCTTTAAGAGGTCGACAACCACTGCTATTGGTAGTGTAACCCAAAAATTCGACCTTATTTCGGCCAAAATGACATTTCCTAACATTGATTGTTAAGCCATGCTGACGAAGACGATCAAAAACTAATCGCAGATGGTGGTTATGCTCTTCGATTGAATTTGACATTATGATAATATCGTCGATATAAAAATAAACGAAGTTCAAACCTCTTAGAACTGAGTCCATAAACCTTTGGAACGTTTGCGTGGCGTTTCGTAGTCCAAACGGCATATACAAAAATTCTATTAAACCAAACGGGGTGCAAAGAGCTGTTTTTTCAATATCCTCTTCGACCATCGGAATTATTTAATAGGCTCTTACTAGATCTAATGTAGTAAAAATGGACATACCATATAGTCTTTCAGCAAAGTCGGTGATATTAGCTATTGGATAGCGATCATGAACTGTTTGAGCGTTTAATTTTCGATAATCGCCACATACACGCCAACCACCCGTTTTTTAGCCACAATGTGAATAGGACTAGCCCATTGACTCTTAGATATACGGCATATACCTTGTTCCAAAAGAAAATCTACTTCTGCTTTTGCGGCTGCTAATTTATCTCCAGATAATCTACGTGGGCGATCTGCTACCGGCTTACCAGTTGTTTCGATATGATGTGCGACGGTTATACCTCTTGTAACCTTTCGGGTTAAGGTTGTTGTCATAATGCTGACGTACTCTTGGAGTAAAGCTGCAAATGGAGTGTTTGAAGAAATTGTTAAGATATTAAATCTTCCGTTTTACGAATTTTACCACTACTAGCAAGTTTGGTTGTACCATCTACTAGTCCTTTTTATTATGGGTGATTGAACGTCAGCAATGATGAATAGCCACTTAAACTCACGACGTAACCCTAGGTCTAGTTTAAAAACCGAGTGACCATAGGTTGTGATTTCACTCTGAGTGGCTGCCAAAAGTTAAATTTTAGAGGGGAAAAGTTTCGCCTTGACTAAAGATGGGGGTATAACTGAGACCACCGATCCTGAGTCAATTAAAAAGTAAGATTTCGTCGAGTTATCATATATGTGCAAACGATTTTCCAAAATTATTCCGTTATTGCTGTCGTTGTCGCCAATTGAGTTGATTGACGACAGTTCAATTAGTTTTCCGAATTATTGTTATAATGTGGGCAATTTGGTTTACAGCGTTTAGCATTCTTTCCAAATTTTACATGGTACCAGCAAAGTTGTGATTCATAAGGATTCTGACCCGATTGTGAGCGAATCTGAGATCTTGAACGATTACGACAATTATTGTGACTTGATTGTATTTTCATCTTATCAATCTTATCCGATAAAATATTCATTGATTTAATGAGATTAGCCATTGAAGGGTTAATAGCACTTACCGAAAGTTACGTTTCACTACTTGAGGTACTGTGTGATATGGCACTTACCATGTTGTTGTTCGCCTCTAACATTTTATCTGCCGTTTTTGCCAATTTGTCTAAATCGTCTTGCTCCCATATACTTAAAAGTGGACGAATCGATTCTGGCATCTGTCCAATAAAAAGTGTACTTACCAGGCGCTAGTCTTTTCATGTGTGCCAAGACTTCAGACGGTTTCACACCCACGGTTGCTCTTTCCCTGAGTACATTGAATTTGTCGTTTGCGGGCGGATTGGTAATTAAATCCTCAACAGATAAAAGGATATCGTCTTCAAGACGAACTGAAACAAAATCAAATTTGTCTGTGTCTGATGTAATGTCACACAAGGCAAACGACTTTTCAACCTGAGCAAACCAAAGGTGTAGGTTATGCTTATTGAATTTGGGTATATGCACCCTTTGAAGATTCGATTTTGCTGTTTGATTTCGATGCTCACGTTGCTCCCGTAGTAAATTCACTTCTCGTTGCAGATCCCTCATTTGAGCAATAATATTATTGATTTCAGACATTTTAATTTCGTCACTGCTGGATGAAGTCTTTTCCATTGAAACAGTCTGCTTACTTCTCAAGTTGTATTCGCCTGAATTCATAAGCAGGATTGATCCTTCTCGTTGTGAAAAAAATTGACCACAGCGTTGAAACGTTAAAATTTCAAATAAGCTGCGACTGCGCCGATTCCACGAAAAATATTTTTTTTTACTGAAATTTTCACCGATTTGGTATTCGCACGGGGTCACCAATATGGTTTGTGGTAAATAAAACGCGTTATTTTACTCTTAAACTATTTAAAATTATTATTATTTTATTTTCATGTTTGGAAGTATAAAAGAATTCAAATTAAGTTGCGAGAAGATTTGTCTACAGTTAGGGCAGCAAAGGCGACGCGCGGAATTAATATTTGTTTTCTTTTTCTTTTGTGTTCTAAAGTGTTGCCAGATTCACTTAGTTCACTAGCTGACAAACTTGGTGCTGCCACAAATCTATTTTACTTTAAAACCATTTTTTTGACCCCTTTTGTTTCTCAAATACGCTGCTCAAAATACCTTGTTTTTGCGCTAAACTTTTTGTTTTTCGTCACACTCACAATAAACGTACTTTAGTCTCTCAAAACATTATTATTGTATTGCTACTTTCAAGAAAATACTTTCGTGTGTCGAGGCTGGGTAACTGAATAAATTTTCGATTGTAATTAACAAATGCGCTTTCAAATTTTTTACTTTAATTTTTTGTAGGCTGCGAACGGTTTGGTAGAATTTTTGAAAATTTTTGGTAGGAAATCAATTTCTGGCGTCGCAAAGCTGGTCATAAGACAGAATCTGTTTTATTTTGACATCATTTTTTCTTACTCTCTCAATTGTGCTCTCACAATCTGTATGTGGTGTTGTTGTATTTTCACTGAATTTTATTCATTTTGTAAACAAAAAACATGTTTTTTGCCTGGAGCGAAAAAAGAAAATAAAAGCAAAAGGCAAAACAAACAAACACAAAAAGGGCAATTGACAGTATTTGAAGTAGCGGCTGTCGATTTTATTATGGGCCATTTTTTTGACAGCATTTTTGTTTGAAGTTGGCGACGTATTCAGGGTTGTCAGATCTGGCGATTTCTAGCCAAACGTGGCGATTTTAGTTATTTGGCGTCATAATTTTCGGCGTGGTGACATGGCGACTTTTTGGCGATTTGTAAATTAATTGGCGATTTTGTTGGCTATTTTTGTCACAAAATACGAAAAATTAAAATTATTTTGGTATTTTTATGTATGAAATTCGTGAACATGGTCATTTTAATGTATCGATTTTAGGTGGCAGCTGAACTTCAATTGTGTTCTCTGCAATGAGAAATTTGTAGTTGCCTATATGGAACTGAAGTTAAAAGATTTTTAGGTTCCATTTTACTTATATAATTCAATTGTCGGCAATTGAAAGCTCTTAACTTAACAAATGTGGAAAAAAATAATGTGTTTGCTTGAAAAATTCTTTCATATACACACCTCAGGGCTATGAAGTATATCATATCATAACTTAAAAGGTCTACTTCTCCTCTCTCTAAGTCCACTGAAAAGCTTCAAATCGGATAGTATTCCACTAAATTATAAGTCTATATATATATGAAGTTACAAAAACCGTTTTTTTTTTTACCCGTAATTTAAGATTTTGGAAGTGTTTAGAAAATTTCAAAAACTGAATCTTGTTGTACTCAATAGCGTTTTTATTTTATTTATTATTTTATATTAACCATAAAAATTATAATAACTATAAACTATAACTATAAACTGTGTTATAGTAAACATTTCGCAATTTTTGTTTTTGCTAATATTTTTGCTTAACAAAATATTTATTATGGCGAATTTTTTTCCACTTTTGGCGAAATTTAAGAATTCGGAACATACTATTTTTTATTTGTTTTAATAATTTTTTTTTTCATTATTTTAAAAAATATTAATTTTATTGCAAAAATGTAAAAAAAATATGATTTGGCGATTTTTGAAATTGAATTTGGCAAAAAAGCTTGAAAAGGACGTATTCTGTTTTACACTTACTTGTATTTTTACGCTTTTGCTTTTAGTTGTCAATGATACTCCGACGAAAGCACTAGACTTGGGTTCTTTAGCTCTTTTCAGCTATCGCTCTTTTTAGTTCAGCTCATTTAATTGAACTAGGTCGTTCACTTAGTTCAGGACTCAGTTGATTTCACATTAATAGTTATTATCTTGTTGAAAATTTTAATTTTAAATATATCGCTTTGTGGACGTTTTTCAATTATAAACATTAAATATTTAGACATAATTATAATTATATTATTTTTTTAATGCCTTTCGCAGCATGTTTTTTGCAATAATATATAATTTAACGATATCCTTGGATTATTCTTTTTAATAAGACTCTGCTGCGCAAGAAAAACTTTCGACAGCATTTGAACGCAAAAAAGCGGCCAGACAAACAACTTCACCTTATATAATTTCACCATTGAATCTTCAAAAATTGCACATATATATGTAGTACATACATAAGTAACATCTTATTTCGGTTATTTTTAAGGGTACTTTTTTAATTGCAATAGTAAGGAATTTGCAATACCATCTTATTGTAGTTACACTTTAAAAGGATATTTTTCGCAAAATTTGCAAATGTACACTAGCATTTCAGGCAATTTTTATTATTTTATTGCCGGGGTTTTAACTAATTTTTACACAAATACAAAACAAAGTGAGGCTCAAAATTAATGTGAAATTATTCTTTATACGAATTCGTGTTTCCATTTTTTATATTCTTTTGATGAATTAGACCGTTAGAAAAATTAAAGTTAACGAGACAAAAGACATATTTTAAAAATAAAAAGAGAAAACAGAGCAAAATCAATTGTTTTCGTTTTATAACTTTTCCATACGAGTTTTCAATTGTTTATTTATTTATAAAAAAAAATTGATAATATATTTGTTAACACAATATGTACATATACTCATTTTTGCTTAAATTGCATATTAAGATTGTGGCAACACTGATTATATATATTATTTGCAAATTTTTTATTTTTCAAATTAAGTGCCAAACATATCAATGCAACAAATATGAAGAGCCAATATAACTCATTGTCTGGCAACACTGATTGTACATGTTTTTTTCAGTGTGGCACTACCAACGTATGTTCTTTTCATATAATATAAAAAAAGACACACTAACTAAAGAGAATCGTGAACGAAAAAGAATCATGTACGATAAAGAAACTTGTGTGAGTAGTTCAATTGTACTAGGTCGTTCGCGAACTACCCAAGTCTAGAAAGTATATGTGCAAAGAATGTACGCATATTTTTTAGGCACAGAAAAATAATTTAATAAAGTTCTTACGATCTTGCTTGTAGTTGTCATTGAAACAGTGACGAATGCACATATGTTGCGGATGCATGTTGATTTTTTAAATTTTTTTTAAACTTCAACTTTACTCTCTCTTAGAGAGCATGATCTTCATGATCTCACTAACACAACTACATATTTACTGTCGCCAACAGGGGTGCCAGATAATTTTGATTAAAAATGGGCATATTTAAAAACTAAAATCGCCATTATCGGCACTGTCACATTTGCTTGTCTAAATATTCGAGAAAAAAGTCTAACGCAAAGTGCAGGGAAATTTGGAATAGACAACAACAGCGAACTCTATCAAAATAACAATCTCAAACACACGCCAGGCTTTCGTTGATCTGTAACTATTCTAAACATTAAGAAATACCCGCGTTGAACCCAGAAATTTATGTAATTGAATTTTTTTTTTTTTTTTTATGAACTCGCTAGGGGAGTCCATCAGAAAGAGTTGTCAGCTTAAAGCAGGGTTGGCAAAAAACCTGTTTTTTAAACTCACCAATATTTTATTGAGTTTTATTTCTGCTTTTAAATTTTGTGCAATGCTACTATATTTTTTTATTTGTAAGTACAACTACTGTCTTATTATTTATTTTATTTTGCACTCTTGATATGACCAAGGAGGCGTTATATACTATGAGCTGCTAAAATCACGGTACACACTGCAATTCCTTTGCTTGTACTTTGAATTATGAGAAAAATGGCTGGAACATAAGGACAAACATGATAAAATTATTATTTTGTGTGTGACAACGCTCGGCTTAACGTAGCGTAATTGCGAAAAAAAATTTACAAACCATCAAATGTGGTATCTTACCGCATCCACCATATTCTCTGTACATTGCTTCTTCTTACTACTTGCTGTTTCGACGAATACAACATGATTTGGTGGTTCACCGCTTTCGAAGAAATTGTTACTAATATGGCAGGCGTGGTTGCACACCACTCATGAATCAAATAACAAGAGATTACGCTCTGCGCAGGTCCGTTAATTTTTCTCTCTCTATATGAGAGTATGCGTGACGTAAGCATAGATCCTTATGTTTTGTTTTTAAAGCAAAATGGTGTATTTTAGACTAAATTATTAAATAAAATGATCAATAATTAATTATAAACAAAAAATGCAATAAAAAATAATAACATAAAATATTATATTGAGGTGTTCGGCTATAAAATGTATAATAACAAAACTTTATACATTTTTTTTTCTTATTGGCTTGGATATTAAAATTTTTTTTATCTAATTGACGTGTTTCTGGCTTTTTTATAAAAAATTTCATGTATTAAAAATATATTAAACAAATTATTTTTCTTACATGTCGAAGACAAATAATTAAAAAAATTATAAAAAATTTTAATCGAATTGTAGAGGCTGGAGGCGGTAACATGATAATGTGTGGGTGTATGTGGATATATAGGGTAGTCAAATGCGTTAAGTTTTGGAGCAAAAGTGTTGCAGACATCATCTTCCAAGCTTGGACTCAGAGTTATGGATTTGAAGTAATTGACTGGGCACCCCAATTTCCTGGTATAAGCTTAATAGAGCATGTATAGTTTAAGGTTAAGCCTACAAATTCGTACTCCTGTAAAAACGTTGTGGAGTCCATTCCAAAACGCATCCAGGTTATGAGTAAATTAAAAAAGGTCATATAAAAAATAAATAATGCATGTATTTTAAAGTCAGTCTTTTTCGAATTTTTTAGTATTATTTAACAACAAAATCGCCAACTAATTTAAAAATCGCCAAAAGGTCGCCATGTCGCCAAACCAAAAATTAGGACGCCAAATAACTTTTAAAATTGCCACGTTTGGCAAGAAATCGCCAAAGAATTAAGAGAAATATGTGTACAGAAATTTTTGCCTACAAGAATTAAAGGGAACGTAAAAATAGAGTAATAAAAAACATTGTTGCCACAACTTCGAATTTTTTCTAACCAAATTTAAATAAAAAGTAACCAAAAATAACCAAAATTTTAGGTCCCGTTTAAAATACAACAAACAATAAGATTTAATTTTATATATGGAATTTATAGCAGCATTGGCTGAATATAGAACCACAAAAGAGGCTTGGTAACGTACTATTTCTTCTAAATGATGTGCTCCATATGATGTGTAAATAAACTACGCACAAAATATCATTCTTACATGTGTTTGGTTATAATGAGGTTTTAAAATGTATTTTTGAATAATTTCATCTCAATAGCCTTTACTAACAGACATATTAATAATTCGCCAAATACCCGCAGCAAATAGTAGCTTTGAAGTGAAGTATTTAACAAAATTTGATAATAAAAGGACTAGGACTTATAGACTTGATTGTTTCGTCCTCAGGAACAACAGCTCACCAGAAGTTTTTAAACAAAAATGTTTACCAACAGGTATCATGAAAGGTATATGTATTTGATTATAAGCCGATTAGAGACTTATACTATTATATAGATTCAAAATAAGTGGCTGTTGACCAAATTTAGTACTTGAACTGATTTTTAAAAATAACTTTCATTTAAAAATAATTTCTATGCCTATAAACCTCTAATAGGAAAGAGTTTACACATTCAGTTTTGTAAGCTGCTTTTTATCCTTTTTATTGATAATGACACAAGTTGGTCTTCTTATAAAGCAATAATCTTATACACAACCTTTTCGTTAGCACGATAAAAAGAAATTGCAAAAATAATAAGCGACTGAGTCAAAAAAAAAAAAAAAAAAAAATGTTATTCTATCACCAGGTGTATAACTTGAAAATGCTAGATTCACAAAATGATTTATATTTTTAATAACTTATATGGCAATTAATTTCACTTAGCCACTGAACGAAATAATATAAACAACAAAGTTTTTTTGTTTGGACTCCTCACCTAAGCTTATCATGAATATATTCCATCGATCTCAACGTGCGGGAGATGACTTACGCGTTTCAGAAGTGGTTGATACGGAAAAGAAAAACCACCCGGGCCAGCCAAAAATATTCGGAGATGATGATTTCAAGGCATTACTGTATGAAGCTTATTTATTAAATTTAAAAAGCCACTCAAACAAAACGTTTGCAAGCAGTAGAATTCCTCAAAAAGCAATGGTATTGAGTACCGCTAGAGTTAATGCTGAGAGATGTTGAAAGGTGAAAGGTAATGGCCGAATTGTTGCTGGAAAATCATAAAAAGTGTTGATGCAGTTTCAATCAATACTGGCGATGAAAAATAGAGATATTGCGATAAATCAAAGATCAAGCTTTGGACAAAAACTTGATGACGTTATATTCCATACTGAGAAAGCTCACACAGATGTTGCAAGATTAGTTAAACCTTTTTAGAGAATAATCTTAACCGTCTTATAGTCCAGACTTTGCCCGTCTGACTACTTTGATTGGTTCTTGGCATCAAATTAGCAGTCTTTTAGTACGTAATTCTATGGAAAGGTCATAGTATAGTCACAGAAAAAGCCCACAGTTCGCTAAAAATTCGCTTTTTTAATACTTCTTTCTATCTATTTATCGGAACATACTATTTTTTATTTGTTTTAATAATTTTTTTTTTCATTATTTTAAAAAATATTAATTTTATTGCAAAAATGTAAAAAAAATATGATTTGGCGATTTTTGAAATTGAATTTGGCAAAAAAGCTTGAAAAGGACGTATTCTGTTTTACACTTACTTGTATTTTTACGCTTTTGCTTTTAGTTGTCAATGATACTCCGACGAAAGCACTAGACTTGGGTTCTTTAGCTCTTTTCAGCTATCGCTCTTTTTAGTTCAGCTCATTTAATTGAACTAGGTCGTTCACTTAGTTCAGGACTCAGTTGATTTCACATTAATAGTTATTATCTTGTTGAAAATTTTAATTTTAAATATATCGCTTTGTGGACGTTTTTCAATTATAAACATTAAATATTTAGACATAATTATAATTATATTATTTTTTTAATGCCTTTCGCAGCATGTTTTTTGCAATAATATATAATTTAACGATATCCTTGGATTATTCTTTTTAATAAGACTCTGCTGCGCAAGAAAAACTTTCGACAGCATTTGAACGCAAAAAAGCGGCCAGACAAACAACTTCACCTTATATAATTTCACCATTGAATCTTCAAAAATTGCACATATATATGTAGTACATACATAAGTAACATCTTATTTCGGTTATTTTTAAGGGTACTTTTTTAATTGCAATAGTAAGGAATTTGCAATACCATCTTATTGTAGTTACACTTTAAAAGGATATTTTTCGCAAAATTTGCAAATGTACACTAGCATTTCAGGCAATTTTTATTATTTTATTGCCGGGGTTTTAACTAATTTTTACACAAATACAAAACAAAGTGAGGCTCAAAATTAATGTGAAATTATTCTTTATACGAATTCGTGTTTCCATTTTTTATATTCTTTTGATGAATTAGACCGTTAGAAAAATTAAAGTTAACGAGACAAAAGACATATTTTAAAAATAAAAAGAGAAAACAGAGCAAAATCAATTGTTTTCGTTTTATAACTTTTCCATACGAGTTTTCAATTGTTTATTTATTTATAAAAAAAATTGATAATATATTTGTTAACACAATATGTACATATACTCATTTTTGCTTAAATTGCATATTAAGATTGTGGCAACACTGATTATATATATTATTTGCAAATTTTTTATTTTTCAAATTAAGTGCCAAACATATCAATGCAACAAATATGAAGAGCCAATGTAACTCATTGTCTGGCAACACTGATTGTACATGTTTTTTTCAGTGTGGCACTACCAACGTATGTTCTTTTCATATAATATAAAAAAAGACACACTAACTAAAGAGAATCGTGAACGAAAAAGAATCATGTACGATAAAGAAACTTGTGTGAGTAGTTCAATTGTACTAGGTCGTTCGCGAACTACCCAAGTCTAGAAAGTATATGTGCAAAGAATGTACGCATATTTTTTAGGCACAGAAAAATAATTTAATAAAGTTCTTACGATCTTGCTTGTAGTTGTCATTGAAACAGTGACGAATGCACATATGTTGCGGATGCATGTTGATTTTTTAAATTTTTTTTAAACTTCAACTTTACTCTCTCTTAGAGAGCATGATCTTCATGATCTCACTAACACAACTACATATTTACTGTCGCCAACAGGGGTGCCAGATAATTTTGATTAAAAATGGGCATATTTAAAAACTAAAATCGCCATTATCGGCACTGTCACATTTGCTTGTCTAAATATTCGAGAAAAAAGTCTAACGCAAAGTGCAGGGAAATTTGGAATAGACAACAACAGCGAACTCTATCAAAATAACAATCTCAAACACACGCCAGGCTTTCGTTGATCTGTAACTATTCTAAACATTAAGAAATACCCGCGTTGAACCCAGAAATTTATGTAATTGAATTTTTTTTTTTTTTTTTTTATGAACTCGCTAGGGGAGTCCTTCAGAAAGAGTTGTCAGCTTAAAGCAGGGTTGGCAAAAAACCTGTTTTTTAAACTCACCAATATTTTATTGAGTTTTATTTCTGCTTTTAAATTTTGTGCAATGCTACTATATTTTTTTATTTGTAAGTACAACTACTGTCTTGTTATTTATTTTATTTTGCACTCTTGATATGACCAAGGAGGCGTTATATACTATGAGCTGCTAAAATCACGGTACACACTGCAATTCCTTTGCTTGTACTTTGAATTATGAGAAAAATGGCTGGAATATAAGGACAAACATGATAAAATTATTATTTTGTGTGTGACAACGCTCGGCTTAACGTAGCGTAATTGCGAAAAAAAATTTACAAACCATCAAATGTGGTATCTTACCGCATCCACCATATTCTCTGTACATTGCTTCTTCTTACTACTTGCTGTTTCGACGAATACAACATGATTTGGTGGTTCACCGCTTTCGAAGAAATTGTTACTAATATGGCAGGCGTGGTTGCACACCACTCATGAATCAAATAACAAGAGATTACGCTCTGCGCAGGTCCGTTAATTTTTCTCTCTCTATATGAGAGTATGCGTGACGTAAGCATAGATCCTTATGTTTTGTTTTTAAAGCAAAATGGTGTATTTTAGACTAAATTATTAAATAAAATGATCAATAATTAATTATAAACAAAAAATGCAATAAAAAATAATAACATAAAATATTAAATTGAGGTGTTCGGCTATAAAATGTATAATAACAAAACTTTATACATTTTTTTTTCTTATTGGCTTGGATATTAAAATTTTTTTTATCTAATTGACGTGTTTCTGGCTTTTTTATAAAAATTTCATGTATTAAAAATATATTAAACAAATTATTTTTCTTACATGTCGAAGACAAATAATTAAAAAAATTATAAAAAATTTTAATCGAATTGTAGAGGCTGGAGGCGGTAACATGATAATGTGTGGGTGTATGTGGATATATAGGGTAGTCAAATGCGTTAAGTTTTAGAGCAAAAGTGTTGCAGACATCATCTTCCAAGCTTGGACTCAGAGTTATGGATTTGAAGTAATTGACTGGGCACCCCAATTTCCTGGTATAAGCTTAATAGAGCATGTATAGTTTAAGGTTAAGCCTACAAATTCGTACTCCTGTAAAAACGTTGTGGAGTCCATTCCAAAACGCATCCAGGTTATGAGTAAATTAAAAAAGGTCATATAAAAAATAAATAATGCATGTATTTTAAAGTCAGTCTTTTTCGAATTTTTTAGTATTATTTAACAACAAAATCGCCAACTAATTTAAAAATCGCCAAAAGGTCGCCATGTCGCCAAACCAAAAATTAGGACGCCAAATAACTTTTAAAATTGCCACGTTTGGCAAGAAATCGCCAAAGAATTAAGAGAAATATGTGTACAGAAATTTTTGCCTACAAGAATTAAAGGGAACGTAAAAATAGAGTAATAAAAAACATTGTTGCCACAACTTCGAATTTTTTCTAACCAAATTTAAATAAAAAGTAACCAAAAATAACCAAAATTTTAGGTCCCGTTTAAAATACAACAAACAATAAGATTTAATTTTATATATGGAATTTATAGCAGCATTGGCTGAATATAGAACCACAAAAGAGGCTTGGTAACGTACTATTTCTTCTAAATGATGTGCTCCATATGATGTGTAAATAAACTACGCACAAAATATCATTCTTACATGTGTTTGGTTATAATGAGGTTTTAAAATGTATTTTTGAATAATTTCATCTCAATAGCCTTTACTAACAGACATATTAATAATTCGCCAAATACCCGCAGCAAATAGTAGCTTTGAAGTGAAGTATTTAACAAAATTTGATAATAAAAGGACTAGGACTTATAGACTTGATTGTTTCGTCCTCAGGAACAACAGCTCACCAGAAGTTTTTAAACAAAAATGTTTACCAACAGGTATCATGAAAGGTATATGTATTTGATTATAAGCCGATTAGAGACTTATACTATTATATAGATTCAAAATAAGTGGCTGTTGACCAAATTTAGTACTTGAACTGATTTTTAAAAATAACTTTCATTTAAAAATAATTTCTATGCCTATAAACCTCTAATAGGAAAGAGTTTACACATTCAGTTTTGTAAGCTGCTTTTTATCCTTTTTATTGATAATGACACAAGTTGGTCTTCTTATAAAGCAATAATCTTATACACAACCTTTTCGTTAGCACGATAAAAAGAAATTGCAAAAATAATAAGCGACTGAGTCAAAAAAAAAAATAAAAAATGTTATTCTATCACCAGGTGTATAACTTGAAAATGCTAGATTCACAAAATGATTTATATTTTTAATAACTTATATGGCATTTAATTTCACTTAGCCACTGAACGAAATAATATAAACAACAAAGTTTTTTTGTTTGGACTCCTCACCTAAGCTTATCATGAATATATTCCATCGATCTCAACGTGCGGGAGATGACTTACGCGTTTCAGAAGTGGTTGATACGGAAAAGAAAAACCACCCGGGCCAGCCAAAAATATTCGGAGATGATGATTTCAAGGCATTACTGTATGAAGCTTATTTATTAAATTTAAAAAGCCACTCAAACAAAACGTTTGCAAGCAGTAGAATTCCTCAAAAAGCAATGGTATTGAGTACCGCTAGAGTTAATGCTGAGAGATGTTGAAAGGTGAAAGGTAATGGCCGAATTGTTGCTGGAAAATCATAAAAAGTGTTGATGCAGTTTCAATCAATACTGGCGATGAAAAATAGAGATATTGCGATAAATCAAAGATCAAGCTTTGGACAAAAACTTGATGACGTTATATTCCATACTGAGAAAGCTCACACAGATGTTGCAAGATTAGTTAAACCTTTTTAGAGAATAATCTTAACCGTCTTATAGTCCAGACTTTGCCCGTCTGACTACTTTGATTGGTTCTTGGCATCAAATTAGCAGTCTTTTAGTACGTAATTCTATGGAAAGGTCATAGTATAGTCACAGAAAAAGCCCACAGTTCGCTAAAAATTCGCTTTTTTAATACTTCTTTCTATCTATTTATCTATCTTTAAAGATACAACCAGAAAAATCTATGTCATTTCATTGTTTATTATCGTTTACTTAGAACACTTTTAGCTATCGTACAGTATCAACTTGAATTCAACAGCTTTTAATTTAGGATAATTATATAAAGAGAAAGTCAAAATTTCCAAATCCTTATAAGATTAGAAATAGCCAAACTTATATTTTAAGACTATAGGATATTTTATATAATTGTAGAGTTTAAAACGAATATGCCACCGACTTTAGTTTTAAAATCACTTATAGTGAAACCTAAGAAGTGGAGAAGTGGGAAGTGTTTTATGTGACACTAAAGGATATGCGTACAAATTTAAAATATATACGGGATCAAATGAAATTACGTGTTGAGGAGAGACAAATCTTCAAGCCTCTGCGAACATTGTAATAAGGTTAGTTCGTGAAGTACATAGGCTTAAAAACTACGTAATTTACTTTGATAATTACTACACCACAATACCTCTACTTATAAATCTTCGAACCCAGGGAATTCTTTCTGTTGGTAAAATCCGACGGAACAGAATAAAAAGTTATAAGCTCCCAGATGAAAAAACTATGATGAAGCTTGAACGAGGAACTAGCAGAGAACTCATAGTTAGTGTCTATGGAGTAGATGTAACTTCTATTTCATGGAAAGATAAATTTTTTTAGAACATTTATTTATTATTATTATTATCAATGTTCCGCACACAAGACTCAGAGTCTCATAATACAGCATGGAACTCAGTACAAGTACATACAGAAATAAATATTAAAATAAGAAGCTAGGCTAGAATATACACAAGTTCATAAATCACAAATTTTGTACAAGAAAATATTAATATTCAAGTGCATACAAAATAAACTTAAACGGATATAGTATTAAATCAAAATAATTATGAAATACATAAACAAATTTTCGAAATTAATCAATTAAAACTTATCAATTATCACAATTAACAAATCAACAAATTCTAATATCAATTTATCCCAAAAAATAACTAATAATACTCTTCCTAAATAGATGTGTGTTGCTTATGACTTGTAAACTGTGCGGAGTATCGTTCCAGAGACAAAGAATTGGTACATAGAAATCTGGGAGTAGTATCTAAAATTAAGTAATCTTCTGCCCGTACTTAGTGTTGAAAAGTTCAACCGAGCATAAAGGTGTGCGAGTAGAGACGTGTAATAATAATCTTATGCGTTAGAAGCAAAACTCTCAACTTTAAATAGTCATCGAAACAAATACCGTAAAGTCTACTCACATAAGACGAAATATGATAATACTTTCCTTAACCAAACACATAACGAACAATGTTATTAAAAGTTCCATTAAGTTTTCTTCTACTATTACTGTCACAACTAGCAAAAAGTTCGCACCCGTAAAATAAAGTCGGAATTAAATAGTTTTTTTCAAGTAGTAGTCGAATCTTCATAGGAGTACAATGATGATTTTGCCAAAGGATTTCTCAACATAGATAATGTATAATTGACATGGTTTGACCAGGTCAAGGTGTTATCAAAGTAAATGCCCAGCTTTTTAGCTACGTTCACAATTTCTATGTTACAGCCATCCAGAATCAAGACAGGATTTGGATTTTCTGGTATTAATTCTGAGGGTGTTAGCAGTAGCCCACTCATAGACACAATGCAACTCCTCATTCAAAGTTCTCACACATTGGGCAATACCCGCAACGTCACAACTAATGTAAAGTCTTACGTCATCGGCGTACATTCTAATTCTACAATACTGAAGTTTGCTCTGGAGGTCATTTACATATAATGAAAATAATAGGGGACCCAGAATTGAACCCTGAGGAACACCTTGACCGAGAGGAAGAGAGTCTGATTTAGAAGCACCTGTTTCAACAAATTGATGTCTGTCTGTCAAATAAGAACGTATCAGACCAATAGCAGTGCGAAAAAATTTATTAAAGGATCTCAATTTATCACACAAAATGCCATAATTAAAGGGTCAAAAGCCTTCGAGTGATCAAGAAGCACTAGAAACATAACCTTGCCACGATCAACTTGTTGTTTTATGTCCTCCGCAACATCTATGGGGGCGGTTTCAAGATATTGAGTCACTTGATTATAAATCAGTCTCTCAAAAACCTTTGAGAGCAAGATGGGTAATATCTCATGTTGGGTTACATTAATAAAATAAGAAGTATCGTTAGAAGCATCATCCGAGAAACTGTAATAGTTGGTGGTGGGTCTAACCGGGGAGATATTCAAAAAATGTGCATTCAGTGCATTTGCATATTCTTAACAACAATCCTGATTGCTAGATTTACTGATACCAATTTCATAAACAGTTCGCCAGGTACTCCTTGAGCCAATTGCGGTGGAAATTTTATTTGCAAAAAAGTCACATTTAGCTTTTTTAATCAGCCTGTTCGTAATTCGCCTTGAGTTACGGTACGTCTCGTGCAATTCGGGAGTTCTATAACGCTTCCATCGCGAATGTAAACAATCTCTAATGTGGATCGCCTGTTTAATTTCCTGAGAAAACCAAGGCTTGTTGCGCGCATCCAAAGATTTTCTTCTCAAAGGAACTGTAAGATCGTACAAGTGGTTCAAATTATGCTGTAAAAGCGACACCTGATCGTCCACAGAAATAATGGTGTACATCACACTCCAGTCAATATTGTCAAATTCGCGTTCCAAAATACCTCTATCAAGACTTCTAAAATCGCGGTAATTAATAACTCGCGCAAGTATGCGTAATTGAAAATCATAGGTGATAAAGATAAGGTCATGGTGCGAAAAACAGGAGGCCGATAGTTGGTCGTAGATTAAGACCTTTGGGGGTTCACTTACAAAAAAGAAGATCAAGAAGTGTATTACTCGACATAGTAAAATGCGTAGGATTTTAGGCGGTTCAAAGCCAAGAGTTTGAAAGTTGTCCTTTAAGTAGGAATCAACTAAGATATTCGAATTAAAGTCACCTGCAATTATGATATCCTCATATGAAGAGCAAAAGTCTGAAGGGTACTAACAAATCTTTTAGGAATACGATTATTCCCTCTGTATACAATAAACCCAATCAACATTTTCTTCTCTCGCAATTAATCTCAATAAATAAGTATTCCATCAGATAAGGCAATGAATTGTCATTAATGTCCTCAATAGACGTACAAATTACCTTAGCCGCAATATCCCTTCTCACCTAGACCGCCACACCACCATAACCATTCCTATCAACTCTCCTAATATTATATCCCGACAATGAGACAGATAAATCAGTAACATCATGTTTAAACCATGTTTCAGTGACACAAATTACGTCAATGCCGGAATTCTCAAAAATATATCGAAACTCCTCAATTGTCCTTGAACTCTGAGCATTTAGGTGACAGATTTTGATACCAACTCTTTGCTTGGCCAAAACTCTCACCATATTCGCCAGTTCGTCTCTAGAACGTTGTCTACTATTGATCAAGTTGTTCATGGACATTTAAAACATTCACAGCAATAACGACGTAAGTAACACACGATTAATAAATATTACTCAAGATATACAAAAATAAAAATTAATCCAAAAATATAAAATGTGAGTATGTATCCAAAAGAATTTTGCAAAAATTTAATAAGTAAATATAGGAAGAGACATAAAATGATCTAATTGATAGTAAATTAAAAGATGAAATAATGATAGTAGAGTTAATACTAGGCAGCAGCAAATAACGATTCATCAGGTGGTCGAAATATATGATTATCGTGTTCCAAATCAGTACGCACTGCTTGATCACCGACAAAAAACGGAAATGTCCCATGAAACTGACTAATATCGTCGATTTGTATAATGGAGTCGTTAACAGTTTTCCTGATGTAACATTTAACAATACTAACAGCATCTCTGGAACAATTCTCACGCTTATTATTATTGTTTTGCAGACGATATGTAGTATTTATTGCTGGAACCGTGATGTTTATGGTTTCGCAAATTTTATAAAATTTATTCATAAGATCCTCATTTTCATGGAATGGTATTTCATTTAGTCGTAACTCTGACGCAGCGTTGCAATTCTCATGGTGTTTAACGTTGGATTTTAGAGATTCAATTTCATCGTGCATACTTTTAAAATTGGCGGAGATTACCTCAAGATGGGACACTCTTTCGATTACATTATGAACGTCCTTTTCTATTTTGGAGAACCTTTTATCAAGTTTCGATAGTAACCCATCTCTGAACTCACTAAGTTTGCCCTCAGTGAGCTTTTCAAAACGGTAATCGAATACTATGATTAATTTAAGAGGTGAGTGTGTGTTCGTGTTATATACCGCACTAAAAATAGAACTCTGCAAGCTTTCTCTCATCCGTCTTTGCGCCGGTGTGACAGGGTTTATTGCAGCCATTGCTCGAGTAGACTGTTGTCCGCTGTTCTGAGTTAATAGAGTTTTAATAAGTTTTTCGAGATTTTTTTATTTGTACTTTTCTGTGTTTCTATTAAATTATACAATAAAAACAAAATATACGAGTTTTATGTTCACTCAGAGTAAATGTGTAAGTATATTATAGCAATAGAAAATATTTCAGATTAATTCGCAAAATAATTTCAACGTTATTTCGCTTTCAAATTAACGGACAAAAAAGTTTAAAATAAGCTTCAAATAAATGCAACACTGGATATAACACATCCACTTGAAAGAATAAACACAGCTTGCTATAAGCAGCTGTTTATATTGAAGACTGTTGTAAATGGCGGGAATGTATTTGTTGTTACACGTTATGATTGTTATTGTATTTTTGTCTTTGTGGTTTTATTTTTATTTAATTATGTTATTTATCACAAATTGTGGTGAATGTTTGTATTTATATTGTTATCGTTGTGGTCAATCTGGTATCAACATATATAGGAACTAAGCCAGTATTTGCCTCAATTACGCCAAATGAATATGTTTCTGTTCGTAGATTCGGCAAGAAGCAGAACAAAGTTACGATGGTAGCTTTTTCGCAGATTGTGAACGACTTTAATAAAAATATGAGCGACGTAGATCTACTGGACAGTTCCATGAGCCAACACAGAATAAGTGTAAAAAGCAGGAAGTGGACAAATAGAATATACTACCATCTATTAGACATGACGTGCATAAATGCCTGGATTCTTTATCATGGAATTCAAAAAGACAAAGCTGAAATAACAAATCTACTATTAAAAGATTTCAAATTGGAAGTAGCGGATTCACTTTACAAATTTAAAAATTCATCGAAAGATATTTCATATTGTCGACGTCCAAACTTCGAAACAGAAATCTGAAAGAAAAAACGTAAACCAAATTCGCAGATACCACCTCCTAAAGATGTAAGACTAGAAGGAACTCAATACTGGACCATGGTAAGTAAGAAAAGAAGGTGCAAAATGCCGGGTTGTACAGCCAGACGAAGATGTTTTGCAGTAGATGTGAACTAAATTTATATCTTAAAAGTGAAAAAAACTGTTTCATTTTTAATTATCACAACAAATAAAAATAAATATTTTTATGTAGTTTATACTAGGGCGATCGATTATTCGACTTTTTTGAAAAAACGGTTTCCGAATAATTCAAAAAATTGCAATTTTTTAGAAATCGGTTTTCGGTTATAAATTTATCAAATAACCGGTTAACTGGTTCTGTTTTTAAAATAAAATTCTCAATTCTTGTTGCATTAGCAAATAAAATTGATAAATTTTCGACTCATGTTGTAATTTCTAGCAAGTAAGTATGCTAGAAAAACGTTCGGGTTTTCTAGGGCCTTAACGGACATTTCTTCATCGACAACGCAACTAACATTTTATCCAGTGATTAATTTTTTACAACGTATTTTGTAAGAGTTTTACTTGCTAGCGCCTAGAGACTGCTTGGTATAGAATTAAGTTTTTCTTGCTGCACAATAACGTCAATCTCATAAACATATTTAAGGTAGTTAATAATTCCTAGTGTCGAAGAGCCTTTTCAACTTGGTATTTAAGGACACTCAATATATCTATACTTATCCTTTACATTGATTTCCAAACATTTTCACACTTCAGAGGACATATGTAGAAACATAAATACTTGAACCACGTATTTAATAGTGTCTGCCACTGTGGTATGTTTGATAAGTAAGACCCACCTACCAACCAAAAAGTCTTGGTTCAATAACAAGCCACACCATCTGACTATTTTCAACAGCGGAGTCACATCATTGCTAAAGACTGGTTATGAGTATCTGCGCTTAAAAAACTTTACTCCCTTTTAATGAGTCTACTTGATCATCATTCTCCGTATATAAAAAATTAATATTTATATACAGAAAATTAGAAAAAGTTATTGCTGCTCAAGTGTGCATATCTCTTTCGATCTACCATGGTTTTCACGGTATTTGCGCGACGTTCAAGGTTGCCACATACAATATAAAAATAAGATGTTATATATTAAATTTAGAAAAATACGTAAACGACGAGCATATTTGCAATAAAAATATAAAAACATAAAAATTATACATATTAAAATTAACGGGTTTTCGTCTTAAAATAACCGGTTTATTCGGTATTCGAATAATGAACATTTTAAGAAAACCGTATTCGACGAAACTAAAAAACCGGTCGAATAATAACCATTCGAATAATAACCGTTCGATCTCCCTAGTTTATACCCATATCTATAAATATAAGTACATATGTGTGTGTATATAGAAATCATATGAAAAATAAATGTTTGTCATTATTTTCTGTTTGAGGGGAGTGCATAGTGTGTCTTAAAAAACACAACCAATCTTTTCTTCATAAAATTAACAAAAAAATATATATATTTTTTTAAATTTAAATGCAATTATTATTATTATTATTATTTTTTTTTTTTTTGGTTTACATATAATATATATATTTCGAAAAGATCTAAGACCCTATGCATTAAACGGTTGCCTGTAAAAAGCTTACTATTATATTCCACATTTTTAAGGATGAGCCATAAAGAGTTGGTATGACATCTTTTATTATTGAGTCGTGTAAACGGTCAACTCCAGAATGGAGACACTAGACTTTATTTTAATAGTACTTTATAGAAAGCATTGCGTTTGGTCTTTGGAAAAAGGCAGTTCTAAACAAAGGAAAGTTAGAATTATTTTAAATGAATAACTCTATAATTTATTTTTATTAATAATATTAATTTTATCAATTAGTTTATTTATTCAACTGAAGTACAATTTTAATTTTGTAATTTCTTAAGTGTACATGTACAAAAACAAAATTTTAAATTTCAGTCAAACAGGTGCTACACAAACAAGCATGTAAGCAAATGAGTTTTTATAACTCAATTGTCTGAATTACGTTTTGTTAGGTAATTTATTGAGTTTTGTCAGATCACATTGTAGTGGTAGTATCACTATTTTATATTTTCTTAATTCTTTCATACTAAAATTATAACTTTTATATATTAGGTAATACAAGAAAATAAATATAATAATTGTATGCCAAATGCAAATTCGTGTAATATTAAAATTTATTTACTGAATTTCATTATTTTCTATAAAATTTATGATTAAATTGCCTTTTTATATGTTCTAAGAACTAAACCTGAAATAATCTTATTTCGAAGATTATAAGTGTTCATAGAAAACAAGACCGGCGAGAAAAGAAACCAAATAAAATGTATAATTTTCCTCACTCAATGATCTGCAATTTCAATTATACCCGTCCTGTAATATTACTGGACAAAGTTTATTTGACTTTGCAGTTAGAGAGCAGAAAATAATGAATTTATTTAAGCACTTGTCGCCCTTTATATAATAAATTTTATACAGTGTTGTATCCAAATATATCAATGTTCATATAGAGTTGTAATAAAAAGAATAATGAAATTTATGTTAAATTCCAAAGATCAACGTTCAGACAGGGTTGTATCAAAATGAAAATTATAATGTTTAGACAGAGTCGTATTTAAATAAATTTGATAAGGTTTACGTTAAATTGAAACTGGTTTATGAAAAAGAAATAAAAAATGGTTAAAATTAAAAATTTTATAAGGTTATTTACACTTTATTAAAGAAATTATGCTTTCAAAAGTAAAAGCATATGGAAAAGTGAAATAATATGGATTTTGCATACTGTATATGTAGGCGTTTCCATTCTGGCGTTACGTTGCATTTGTACGACAAAACGTTGAAATTAAATATTAAAAAGTCAAATTTGCAAAAAAATTTTTATATTTAAGAAACGATTAAGTAGCATAAGCGTCAGTAAAAAAATGAAAACAATCGAGCCTAATGATATGAAGATGTAAGCGAAATATAATCTAGCGTTACCTTACAAAAAAAACGGAAGTGATGTTTGACTTGAATTACAAAATTGGTAGGATTTTTTTGTATAAAACCTTTTTTTAATAGGTTTTGAATTAATTTAAATTTATTTTCCAATTCACGAAATTTTAAAATGTTTCTCCGTTTTTGTGATTAGCCTTCATATATGACGTGACGTTACATGGCGTTACGTCACTTTAATTTCAATTTGATATATTTTGTGTTAAGAAATAAGAAAAAGATATAAATATTAGAAAATTATATTAATACATTACCAGCTTTACGCATCAGACGTTACACGGGAATGTACAAATGTAGAGTAGTGGTCAGCTATTTAGGGACAACAAATTTTTGTATACCGTTGCAAAGTAATTATTTATTGATTTAGTTTTAATAATAAATAACGATGACCTAATGTGTATGAGAGATGCCACGCCCATATATCCAATTCCCCCAACTTTTTTATTGATAATTTGTATTAATTACTAAGCCAGTTAGACCAAATTCAGAAACTCCACTCTAACTGATCTCAAGATATGCAGAAATTAAGATTAACTTTGTATGGAAGGTACCATACCTACTTATCTGACAATTTGATCTCAATGAGTGGTTCTCAAGTTATTGTGGGAGCAATTGATAAAACACCGACTTACTGTGGTAAGTCAAGTAAGTAAATGCCGACAAAGGCAATATTTCTCACCCTTTTGTATATTTCATACGACTAAAAACCAGTTGTCAATATATAACGCTTAAGCACTTCTTTCTCATTAATGATTAATGTATCTTTTCTTATTGCAGCTTCGGTACTCTTTCTATGGGCAAAAAAAAAAAAAAAAAAATCTTGCAAGTGATACTATTTTCTTATAGGTGAAATCGAGTAAAACAAGGAGATGCTATTAAAATTTTCAAGACACCTCCAAAATTACAAGTTACGGTTAATTTTCAGTAAACTGGTTGTTTTTATTACTTTGAAACTTAATAAAAATCTTTAATTAAGTCATAAATAGTACGATTTTCATATAAGATAATGGGCAAAAAATTAGATGAAGAATGCGTTTTCTTGAGAAATACAACCAGATTCTTCGAAGCTACTTAAACGACATATATATCATTTAAAAGGCCTGTATCTCTTCTTTCGAAGTCCGAAGAGAAACTTAAAATTGGGTAATATTCAGCTAAGTTATTAGCTTGTAAGTGCATGAAGATCCGAAAAACCTGGTTTTTACCCGTATCTCGAGATTTTGGAGGTGTTTTGAAAATTCCAAAAACAGATACTTGTTCCTCTTGATTGCGCCTATTAAAAAAGTTGTATCATTTTCTAGGTATTTCAAGTTTATTCTTTTTGTGTCACCACGTAATTAATAAGAATACATTTAATAAAATTTAAAATAAATAATTATTCACAATCTGGCGTGACGTTACACACTTTTAAAAATTAAGACAAAATTAACTACTTATTTATTTTAAAACTGAGATTTTTATTTTAATTACTTGACTTTAATAAAAAGCAAAATTTTACGCACTTGCGATCGTCAGATTTTGAATAAAACACAAGTACCCAAAAAAAAAGACTTGATTTATTAGGCAAATGTATTTATATTAAAATTCCTATACATTTATAAGGGGTTTTTTATAGAGGTATAGAACTTTAAGTTGCAATAAACCAACGATGGATTATTCGATTGACATGAATTTTATTTATCCGGCTTTACCGCATAGACCAATGACTTTAAAGTAGTCTAGCGGTGTTAAATCACAAGATCTTGGAGGCCAATTCACAGGTCCAAAACGCGAAATTAGGCGGTCGCCAAACGTGTCTTTCAATAAATCTAACGTGGCACGAGCTGTGTGACATGTTGCGCCGCCTTGTTGAAACCACATCTCCTGGACATCATGGTTATTCAATTTAGGAATGAAAAAGTTGGTAATCATGGCTCTATACCGATCACCATTGACTGTGACGTTCTGGCCACCATCGTACGGACCAATGATTCCACCAGCCCATAAAGCGCACCAAACAGTCAATTTTTCTGGATGTAACGGTTAATTATACTTATAATTTGACATTTCTTTATTCACATAACTTTCCAACAAAAAAACCGTGTAATGATGGATGATGATAATAATCGTAATTTTCTTCTCCACACCTTCTCTTTTCTTACATTCACTTTTATGTAAACGCAAACATCATTTGCATTATCTTTTTATTTAGGACATTCGCTTACAGTTTGGATTCACTGCTGCATATATTACAATTACGTTCATTGTGTGTATAGATACCAGCCCTTTCGTTTATTGTTGGTTTGCTATTATTAATGTTAAATTTGCTGCTGTTAATGTTGCTCTGTTTATTTGGTGTGGAATCTATTGATATAGTACTGGCTGTTAAACCAATGTTAAATAGTCAATCGTCAAAAGCAAACAAAATTGCCTTTTTATTTTCTTTTATGAGCTGCATTTTTATGGTTGACCACTGCATTTGATATGAAGTAGGGAGTTTTTGTACTAACGGTTGAAGCAAAAAAGAATCATTTATTTCATCCGGCAAATTGGCAGCATTGATAGTAACAATTAAATTACAGACGTTTATGGCAAAGGTGGTAATTGTGTTTAAATTATTTTATCCACTTTTGGGGATAAGTCAATACTATTTTTTATGGCATTTAATACCTTTTCCCGATGACCATAAAGCATACGCGAAACCTCTGAGTTCAGAAACGCTTGAGGGATGTACCAGCAAATGTTGAGCGGTAAGAAGAGCTACACCTTTTATTGACTTTTGCAAACGAATGAGGTTTTCAGAATACGTGAGGCGACATACGGCAGTAGACCATTCAAAGGTTGAAATAAATAGGGGCCAGTCTTCAGGATTTCCAAAAAAGATTGGCAATTCTTTTGGAACAGACTGTCATGCGTTTATGCTGCATTCGGGAAGTTGAGTACTATTAAGATATCGTGTCGAAGATATGTGATTATTAGTAAATGTACGCGCTGTAGGCGCATCATAAGAAGAAGCCTGTAGAAAAGTTGAAAATTTAGGAAATGTTGCGTTTGAGTTAAAATTTGGAATTTGGGAAGTATGGTAAGTATCAGCAGCAGGATGTTGTGGCAATGTTATAGTGAAGTGGACTGTGTCAATAAATGTTGACATTGTCTCTGATTGCTGCTATTAGTAGCAATAGTCGCCGCGCAAATTGGTGCGAACGTTCTTCAGTTTGATTAAGTATTGAGCCATTTGCAACATTAATAGATACTGCTAGAGCAATATCGACAGATGTTGAACTATTTTGTTTTTGAATTGGTTTTTCTTTTACTCAGTTTCGGACAGATTGGGACTTAACAGAATAAATATCGCAAAGGTCATCAACTGATATTTCTTATTTAGATAATCACGATGTAACTGCTGCATATTGAATTCCCTTTCTTCTTCTAACCGCCGAAGCTGTAGTTGAGTGTTACGCGACTAGGACTGAGATCTAGTGGAGTAACGACTAACGACACTATTGGCAGGGGAAGCTGTTTTATTATTTGTGGTTGTTGTTGTTGACCCTCTGTAATTTCATTATCCCTATTTACTTACTGCGAGATAGGCAATAATGTGATTTATGTCGGTGAATAAGTAACAAATGGTTATTAAAAAGATTTTTAATTTTGTTGAGAAGGCAATCGGCCAAAGCCAGCAATTTCCACTGGATTATGAACAAAACACAAGTACCCAAAAAAAAAGACTTGATTTATTAGGCAAAAGTATTTATATTAAAATTTCTATACATTTATATAAATATGTGAGTAAATATTAAATTATGTTTTAATTTATACAATGTATACTTTTTAATAGGAAACTACTGGGATGTATTAAAAATCCCCAAAGCTAAATAAATGTTACTGGCTTTAATTCACTTCTGTGATTAATCTTACATTGAAAATGGCGAAAGTTCTAGTTTCTCAAAAAATTAATCTTCCGTTTACAAATTATGTATTTTATTGGAAAGTTAAAAATTATTATGGAGTGCTGCCAGACAACTAAATAAGTTATGGCAATTTTGGCAGCAATGTTAACAGTCACAATAATGTTAAAATTAGCATTTTTGAGTGATATTCACGGAATGTCTCAGCCAACTGTCAGCAGAATAGTTTAATGTGTTTGTAGAAAAATTGCTTTATTACTCCCACAGTTTATTACATTTTCTAGCAATTCTGAACTCAGAAAAGTAAAAAGCAAATTTTACTTGTTGGCACAATTTCCAAATGTAATTGGAGCCATTGTCTGTACACATTTTTATATAAAAAGTCCCGCAAAATAAAGTTGATCGAGAAAAGGCTGGATTTTATCTCAATAGAAAGGTTTTTGTTCCTTAAATGTCCATTGAAGTTGCTATCATCATATGTGTTGCATTTAATAAATCTTTTAATGATAGATCGTATGTGATGCAGATTGCAAAATAGTTGACATTGTTGCAAGATCTCAAGGCTCTAGACCTAGAATTTGGGCTGGTCGTGCACTGAAATTAAAAATGCAACTTAACAAAAAAGTGCACAATGTGGAGATGCAGGCTAAGATCTGTCTCGAATTTTATTCATTCCATTAAGAAAACCTTCAAAGCCTGAAGAAGAAAAGTAAGTTTTTAAAAATATACATATGTATGTACAGTTAGTGTCATTAATATTCGGTTTTATTAAAGAGATATGTTTAACTGATTCGTCTTAAGCTAAATGTATATCTTTTTCAACATTTTTTTCTTTTCATTAATAGTTTATTTGGACACTTGAAAGTTCACATTTTTATTTAGAAAAAAAGAATAACAATATAACAAAAAAAACTAAATTAATTCAGCTGGCATAAAATATTGCGCGTCAATAATATTCGGTTTTCTCTGAAAAGTAACAAATAATACATTAGAAAAATGGTTTTATATAAAATTCAGTATTTTGTTGGATAATCCTTTTGTTTTATAACTTCACTTAGACGGTTTGACATGTTTTTTACTATTTTAGCTGTATAAGCTGCAGGAATACGATCCCATTCTTCTTGAAGCTGCAATTTCAAGTCTTCAATGGATGTTATTTTGTAGTTGCGGATTCGCCGGTCCTGCTCATCCCATAAATTCTAAATCGGATTGAGGTCTGGGGATTGTGCAGGTGGATGGAGAACTTTAGGGCAGTTATAGAGCAACCATTTTTGAATTAAACGCGACTTGTGCTTTGGGTCGTTATCTTGATAGAATTTAAAAGAATCTAAAACGCCCAGCTTATTTGCACTTTCTTTCAAATTTTGACGGAGGATATTCAAATATGATTCCTTATTCATAATTCCACTGATAAAAACTAATTTTCACGTCCCTTTAGCTCTCATACAACCCCACACCATAACATGTCCATTTCCATGTTTTACGGTTGGTTTTAAATTTTGTGGTTGTAGCTCCTCATTTGGCTTCCGCCACACCATTACACGCCCATCGGATCCAAATACGTTATACTTGCTCTCGTCCGCAAATATAACGTCATCCCACCAAGTTTCAGGCTTCTTAATGTACTCCCTGGCAAAACTCAAACGAGCTTTTCGGTTGCGTAAATTAACCAATGGCTTACGACGTGCTACTCGGCCATGAAAACCTTTTTTCTTATGGTTCTTCGTATAGTAGATGCAGATATTTTCTTTTTAAATTCATTGAGCACCCCTGTGACTAATTTGGCAGCACTTAAGCGTGGGTTAGATTTTATTTTTCGCAAAATTGAACTTTCTTCCCGCTCGGTAAATTTTTTTGGCTGACCTGTCTGCTTTATGAAGTGTATTCTTCCTTCATTTTTGTCCCCAACTGTATTTGGTTTCATATTCAGAATTTCAGCATTCTCTTTGTACTTTTTACCTTTTTCATAATGGAAAATAACAAGTTTTCGCTGTTCTAAAGGAGTGTTTTTTCCTTTGCGCCCCATTTGTATAATTTGCAGTGAAGTAGAATTTTGGACAGACAAGAAAGAAGGTGTTATGCACTTTTATTAAAACGTATCTCTATATTGCTGGAAAAGTAGCTGAATAACATATTTTTTGTAAATAGCATATAAATAGGGGAAAAACCGAATATTAATGGCGCTTAGTAAACAGGGTTAACAAACTTTGATCGATTCATCACGGTTGCAGGGTTACCATAGAGCAATTTTTTCCATATATTTGAATACTCATACTGACAACATTTATTTAAGTTCTTGCTATTCTTCTGATTACCTATCCATTTCGCTAATGCCAGGGTGTTATTATCGATAAACTTAAAAACCGAATATTAATGACACTAACTGTATGTTTATAACTTATTACCTATGTATATATAACTCTTTAATGGGCAGCTGAAATCATAATTCTGCGTTGATATAGATACGGCAAAAAATGTAGTCGCGGCAGTTGCCGTGCTTCAAAATATTGTTACAGAACGAAACTTTTCATTTAAGCTTATCTGTGTTAGTATATCTTTTGTAAAAATATAAAAATTGTATTGTGAATACAGTCTTAGATGTGTGTCCTAATATTCCCAAGAGGTCAGAAACACAAAACTTTATTTTGAAAACAAACTAATCTCCCAGCAAAATAAATTCTGTTAAAGCATAATTAAAAATTGCAACATTTGTGTAAAATTTATAAGAATATCTCATGTACGAACCGCCCTTTTCAAAAAGGAACAATTTCTTATACAGATTTTTCATATATACTGTACAGTGTACTCGGGATAACGTCAACAAATTAATGACCTTTATCAGATTGTTGACGTTTATGAATGTACAAATTTATAAAAAAAAAAACATATTTACATCGTTTTTATTGTTTATAAACTAAAAGGAAACAAGAACAAAAAAATCAACCGAACAGAGAAAGACAATACATATGTATGTATCTATGTATGTATGTATGTATGTAACTTCTTTTCCATTATAAGGGTAGTCCCCAAATTCGGAACTAATTAGTAAAATAGATGTATGACGCACCTATGTACACATGTGTTTTTGCTGCTATTGAAGCTACAATTGCGTTAGTTGGAGTTGATGTTTTAGAGCTTTATGGTTTGGTTGACGCTTTAGAGTCGACAATGTTAGAAAGAAATGGTTAATGTTTTGGAAATTAGACAAAATTTTTGATTTATTATTCACTAAACAACAAATAATTTTCATTTTTTCAGTTGCCGAAAATTGCAATACGTATGGCAACTGGCAACTAAAAATCTACATATTTATTTTAGTTGCCGTACAGGCAACTACAAATTTCTAGTTGCCGTTCGGCAACGCAACTGAAGTTTTTTTGCCATCCATATTTGACCCATGAATAAATTAAAATAATTAATTCATTTCATAATTCAAGATACATATGTATGTATGTATTTATGTCTATAAAACAATGCGTTTGCACAGTAAAACTTAAGGCCTGATTACTTATACGTTGCGGATCAGCTGTTCCGTTTTCCTTACCTATGTAGTTAATGTCTACATTCATGCCTACATGACATTCTTACGTAAACGTAGTCTAGAAGTAACGTAGACGGGACGTAAAATTAACGTAATCCAAACGTCAGGTGTGATTAGTTGGTGAAAAAAAAAATGTGTCAGCTGTTTTCAACTGTGTGTGTGTAAACATTAACAGAAAAAAAGTAAATTATAAATTAATTCAAGCTTTTTCACCAATAATATTAATTTTTCATCATCCGTTTTATTTAAGTTCATTATTATTTAATACGTATAATTTAAAACACACACTTCAATTTTTCTTTATTTACATATTTCAATTAAGCATGAATTCCTTGTTTACACTTTTATGTCAGCTGATGTTGTGTGTGAAGTAAAAACGTAGAAGAATTACGCTGAAAACAGAAAAACCACGTCTACGTTACGTTCGTTACAGAACAACTAACCATTTGTTTGTGATCTTTTAGTTATCGTATCTGCTGACACGTCACGTATACGTTACTTCTAGACCATGATGCAATAAAGAGGTGGACTCATTTCAATTTTGAATACAACATTGCATCAACGTTTTACTCTGCTGTCACAAAAATACAATGCCGTGGTAAATAATGATGTGCCAAAAAAACGTAATGTAATGTAATCACATTCAAATTGCAATAAACGTCAAACGAAAAGAAAAAACAACTTTTTGACTTAAGAGTACAGACAGTTTTGTATTTGTTGTTATTGTTTTGCTAAAATAAGAACACCTTATAACTGCGGCCTGTTCTAGACCATTGGGCCTTTTAAAAAATTAAATTTCTTTCCGTTTTTACGTATCAGCTGTCGAAAAATATTAATTTTGTTTTCAAGCAGTGTTGTCAACAAAATTTATAAAGTGTCTGTTTTTCTTTTTTTTTGATTTCAATCAGTAATTGAAAAACAGTTTTCATAGCTTATGAATTTAATGTGAAATATATATGTACATTCATATGTCGTATCATATCGTTACGTTATTAACAAATAACCTTAACAACATGTTTTGAAGCTAAAAATAAAAAAATAATAGTCTCAATTTACTTAAAAATGGATGATAAAAACTTTTGATATTGGTACAAGAGAGGGAATATCTTTATAATAAATTCAATTGCGAAGAAGCCGGAAAAAAGGAAAGCTGCATGGAGGGAAATTGTAACGGAAATGGGTTCTGCAGGTAAGTATGTATATCTTTAGATGAGTTATACTTAAAAAGATGGAAGTCTCTACGGGACCGCTACGCCAGGGAAAAGCGATTGGGTGCTACTCCATCTTGAAGTGCAGCATTATGTAAGCCTCATTGGCATCTTATTAGTGTGATAGAGTTTTTAGCTACATATATCACACCCCGACCTCAAGTTTTACTGAAATTTATATTTTACTCAATATTTACCTTTTTATATCAAATTAAGAAAAAAATAGTATGCGAAGTTCAACCAACATTCTGGAGATATATCAGTCATCGATATCTACACAGTCATCTTCCGACTCATTTCTGCCATCGCCGCAAATGTTTGCTGCTACCAACGAAGATAATGCCCTGGATTTATCGTCGGACTTAAAAAACTTGGACTTTTCCACTTCATCCAACTAAGTACCGCCAAATGCAAGCAAAAAACGAAAGAATAATACAGATGTTAGTGACATGGAAATACTTGTCCATGACGCGGTAGGAGCATATAAAAAAGTATGTGAAAAAGATGATGAAAATATTTCTAAAGCTTTGCAGGTATTCGGTAAAATGATATTGTCAACTATTGCGGATATGAGCCCTGCAAAGCAAATAAAAGCTATGCAGAAGGTCACAGCCCCAGTTATGAAGATAAGTCTAGAGTCCGAAAACAAGTAACGTATTATAATCAGTACTGGTTGGATATTAAGTACATATGGATATATGTACGTAAAATCATACAGGATATACATACATATGTATGTAGATAAAAAAACCCTATTAATAGTAAGATATGTATATAATGATCACTTTTAAAATTCACTTTCACAATCAGAAAGATTATATTAAATGTTATTAGGCGTATAAGCAAAAGAAAATGTCAAAATCATGTAGGATTTGAAAATGTTAACAATATTAAGTTTCGTTCAATTTTATTTATTTAACTTTTTCAGAACATGCGGGGGTAATAAACACTTTTTGCATTTCAAAAATAAAAAATTTTAAAATAGTGATGTTCGATTGTAAAATAATTTGTATTAACCATTCTATCTTGGAACGGAACATCTACGTGAGTAACACGACCAAATAGATCGCAATGATTCATTTCCTCTACCTTGTGCCAACGTACTTCATCCTCCATTGTCAATACTCCCGTCTTGTTTCTCGCAGTCTATAAAATTATTGGGGCAGTACCAGCGTTGATGATCATTTACCATGATAAAGTTGTGAAGTACGACACAAGCTAGTACAATTTTTTCACATACATCTGGTGAAGCATCAATAGTAGTTAAAAGTATTCTTCAACGTGCTGAAAAAATTCCAAAAATGTTTTCAATTACCCTACGAGCTAGGGAAATTCGGTAATTGAAAATAGCTTATTTTCTTTCTAAATCTGATCCAGCGTAAGAGCACATTAAATTTGGTTTTAGTGGAAAGGCAGCATCTCCGATGAAAAAGTGGGGATATGAAGTGACAAATGACAGTGGCAGTAATTTGCTTGGAGTTATTGGAACCGTACCATTCATTATCGCTTCCACGAACGGACACAAGCAAAATATACCTTTGAAAATATTTGTTTAAAACTATTAAATACATACATATCGTCACCTAAAACGCAAACGGCTCTAACTAACAAAAGATTCAAAATCTTTTCATTAAAAACTTTTTCATTAATTTTGATGTATTTCATCAAAGCAAAGGTTTACACATAAATTTGGTCTCTTCCGAATAAAATTAGCCATTTTATTACCAAAAAACAAACGGCCCTATCTACAAAAGCGATTTCATGATAAACGAAAAAAAAAAAACAAACTAAACGTTTGTATAAAATACAACATTGTCAATTGTCTAAATGCCATATTGATTTATAAGTTTATTAAACAAAATATAAAAATTGTATCTAAAATATTGATAAGAGCTGATTAAAACAATACTTTTTATTTTAAATAGTTTTTTGCCTCTCCTGTAAAATTTTTAAAATGTTAGATAGGGCCGTTTGCGTTTTAGGTGACGATATGTGCTTTTGCTATAATCAACTTTAAAATATTACCTCGATCGCTTTGACTTCAAGAGCTTCTAACACTAACTGATATAAATGTATATTTGTCGCCATTAAAAGAATACTAAAAAACTTTTTGTAAAATAAAACTTTTTTAAAATACATTCGATGGCGCTATGCTTGCCATCTAAAGTACCAAAATAATAAAACATTCCACATTTGGTTGAAATCTCGTTCAATGTCTCTACACTGCTCGGTAGATGGATCGCTCATATATAAGACTTCACATGTCTCAAAAATTATTTTTCTAATTGTAGAATTGCCGACTTTGCAGCAAAATGCAATACTTTGCATAGAAACTCCATGAGCTAGATGTCTTAAATAAAAACAGTTGAATTTCATAATTTAAATGAAAGATAGCTATGGATGTATGAAAATCTTACAATATCGTTGCAGAAAACCTTTCCTCAGTGCTTATTCTTTGCTTGGGTCTTACTAAGGTTGAGCCAATTAACTCTAGTAATAAATTATATAACTTTGGAGATATACGAGTGTGCAAAAAAAATTTCTCATCATCCAAACTTTTCTTTCATAGCCAGCTTTGAACCAATCTTTATTTATAGGGCGAACGTTTTCTTTTTATATTCTAATACAAAATGCACAGATAACAAAAACTTAAATTTATAAAAAGCCATTTTTTAAATAATTTTCTATTTTATTAAAAAAAAAAATAATAAGACACTTTTCAAAACTATATGACACGTTTATGTATTTTTAGTAACTATCAACGATTGAAATCGACCATAACGCTACATGTCACCAACATTTACGTAAGAGTAAGCAGGCCTTTATTAAAAGTAAAAATAACTGAGACTTATTATAAAAAAGAATTAAGACCAATAAAATTAAATTATTCAGTTAAATATTAATTATGTTAAGGCCAAAAAATAATTATTTTGAATAAGTGCAAAAATGTTTAAGAAGGAAAATCATTTTCATTTCGAAGCATTTTTAATCTTAGGATATGCAATTTCTATCATCACGATTGGGTGAAGCTAGAGCATGGCGTATCGATCTTAAAATTTGGTGGTGAAACTTTAAAAATGAAATTTTGATACTTAATAAAATTATATTTTTTCATATACATATGTATAAATTTATGTACTTACATAACCAAATGAATATTAATAAAAAAAGATACCCAGATAGCATCTTCGTCCGTAGAAGACTCTTCCGCGATCAGAGCAAACGTAAATTAATCGTCTGCGATGGCGTATTCTGATCGCGTAAGCTTAGATTAATGGTAGAAACTGTGGCCTCAAGACGAATCTTCTATATGAGTCGTCTACGATTCGCTTTAAAGAATCATGAAAAAGTCTTCTACGATTGGAAATTTAACCCAGGAAGACTCTTTCACGATTAAAAATGTTAGCTGGGAAGAATCGTCTGTGATTCTTTTTAGAATATCGTTGACGACTCATGTATAAGAGTCGTATTGACGGCACGGGTTCTCCCGTTACTTTAAACTTACGCGATCGGAATACGACATCGAAAAATGGTCTTGAAACAATCGTACAGGCGACCTACAATTGATTTTAAAATGCCTTAAAGTATGCTACCAAATAAAAAGAGTTGTTCTGTGTTATTTTTGTTTATATTCAACATTTTTATTTCCATGTAAATTTACATTTAAAAAATGGAAATTAAAAAAAAATTGTGAGAAACTGAAAAATAAGATAAATTAAAAACTAAAATTATATATCAGCCTTGTTTTGCTTTAATCGGTCACCATCATGAACAAAATGTTGGTGCAAAATTTTGTTCATTCCCACATTGTCAGCTTTTGGGTATTTTGAAAGACAAGCATCTTAAAAAAAAAACAAATAATATGCTGTAATAAATTGTCAAAAAAAAAAAAAAAAAATACTTCTTATAATTTTCGTTATATTAAATTCCTTGATACTAGGCTTAGTATTTGTAACATGCCACCTCATCGCTCGGGACTATTTAACTGCTTTTCTAATAAATGAGTTGGAACAGTCGCCATCCACTTTAAAAATAATGTATTTTTGTAAAACGTAGATAGGTTTGTTTGCCTCCACACTTCAACGAACTTCCACTTCGCGTGATATATATATACTGCAATGGTCTTTTTAACAGCAATTCAAATCGTCTCGCCCAATCTATGTTGGCTCACCATCAGTGCATATACCAATTACTGCATCCGGTGATATATTTTTATCGTTGAAAAAGTTATTTAATTTGATTGTTTTGTATTCAGCTGTTTCATGTTCCTGTCTTACGTAACCAATCAATCTCTCAAAATAACAAGATGTGCGGTTGTTTTACTATCCTAGTATGATACTTCCGATCAATTTTATCTCTCGTTACAGTATCATCTTTTCTACAATCGATGGAAATCGGATATGTATATATATCAAAGTCAAAGTTGGATTTTTCAAAATTTGACCTTTGGGTCAAAATAAGGAACATCAGAATTCGTTTTAGAGGTATGGTTCCTTGGGCAACGTTTCTTATTTTGATCCCTAGAATACGATTTTTCTTGTCACTTGTGCGATTTTTAAATCGTTCGCCCCTAATATACATAGATATGTAGAAGTAGTAGTTAAGGATGTATACACCAATTGAATAACAATATCCTTGTTCCCTTCTATTTTTTGATCTAAAACTCTTTTGAAATTCTTTATGGTAAAGGCGGCACTAAATTTGTTGTTACGTTTTCAGAATTAGTTAGTTTACACTGGCGCACCTTATTTCGCAGAGTTACTTCCTATGTTAGCTTCCCGATGTGCAGTTTTTGCGCTCGCGTTTCTTCTAAAATATCCCCCAACATCTTATGTGTTCTATCTAAGAGAAATAATAAAAGTACAAATTATGTACTGTAAATATGGCGTTGACTTACCAATATCTATCAATATAAGTATATACTTATCTATGTGTATAAAGAATTCATATGAAAAATAAATTTTTGTCACTATAATCAAACTAATCGTTGTTTCGTTTATGTGGTTTTCTGTATGAGAGGAGTGTGTCTTAAAAAACACAACCAATTTTTTTTGCATAAAATTATCAAATATATATATATATATATATATATATATATATATATATATATATATATATATATATATATATATATATATATATATATATTGTGTATATAGTGTGTCTTAAAAACACAACAAATTTTAATATTTGATAATTTTATTTTGATAATTTTATGCAGAAAAAATTAGTTGTGTTTTTTAAGACACACTATGCACTCCTCTCATACAGAAAACCATATAAACAAAATATATGATAATATATATATATATATATATATATATATATATATATATATATATATATATATATATATATATTTAATTTAAATGCAGTTATTATCTTTTTTGTCGGTTTACATATAATATATATTTTTCGCAAAGATCTAAGTCCTAAGCACTAAAGGGTTAAGTTATATACTCAATAAAAACTAGAGTAATAAAAGTTAACTTACATCATTATCTTTATTTTTCACTCTGAGAAAATGCAACCAAAATTGCAAAAAAGTCTAAATCTACACAACGAAGAAAAAATAACCAATTTTGGCTAAAGGTAACCAAAACGGCAGCACTGCTCTGTGCTACAGTGTTTAGTAAAAAAATTAAATATGTATAAAAAAAAGTATCTCAAGGTTTTTTTGTTTTGTTTTAAATATACGTGTGTGGTGGGCGAGTCCGTTGTCCTATTTTATTATAAATTATTAAAAAAAAATAATAATAATAACACTTGTGATACCTTCTGATTAGATTAATGCTTATTAATCACTGACCTTATCATTTTGACGCATTAAATTTTGCACTTATTTACATAAATTTAAATAAACTTAATATAATGGTACATCTCTAAAAGCAAAACCCACTTATTATTCACTTATTTGAACGTAGAATATTTTTTAATAAGGTTACCATACATGAGATATTATAGTTTGGATGAATTGAGCCCTAAAAATGTCTGCACGAAATTTCACTTATCTACGACGACTTCTTTTATTTTTGTCAATTCGCTCTATGGGGACGACGTATCCTTATACTTTTTGGTTATTTAGAATATAAAATTGTATATTTCAAATTGAGTAAACAATTTGAAAAATTCTTTTAATGACCTTAAGAATTAATTAATATGAAAGGTTTTGTTTTGTTTCCTCGAGTATTTTTAATTTTGCAGGAATTTTTAAATTAAACTTTTAAACATGTGCTCACTTTTCCTCGCTACTGCACATATGTAGAAAGGAAACTGCAAGTCGTATCGATTTACTTTTAAATTTATATGTATCTAAATATGTGTATAATGTATAATTTTATTTATTTTATATATGTATGTAAGTATGTTCTTTAATAAATGTTCTTTTAATAATTTTTGGAGTGTAATGAATTTATGTATACAAATGTATATAAAAAACAAATCGAATCGTTTTGTGAGCTTATGACAAAATGGAAATAATTATTTAATAAGAGAAAAACATAAATAAGATTCTAATTGGCGGATATTGTACACACACAACAGCTAGGAAACCAAAATGTATCGGTGTATAAATTTTGACCGTTGCCCTGTAGAGCGATCAAGCGTTTCTGCACAAATTTTTGTTCGCAACGGGAATTATAGCCATTAGGGAGTTGACATAAGTTTGAACAGGTATTCGATCTTAACAGGTGAAAAACGAGAATATTAATTCATTTGCTGAAATTTTATTAATGCAAAAGAAATACTTACGCGCATAATTCGGCTTTAACCATTTGGCGTGCAGTGCTTTCCTCGTTGACAACAAACATCCAGTTTCCTAAGGGAAATTGAGGAAAAAAAATATTTAAATATTTTTTACTGTATTACTACAATATTACCTTTGCTGTTCAAAGCAGCTTGAGGTGTTATGAACTGAGATGTGGTCTGACAAAGTGTAGTGCGTCCAGGACTTTGGCGTTTATTACGGGAATTTGGACTTTTCTCAACGCCCACTATATCCCAGAGATCCATATTTATAGAGACATCACGTGTCGATGTGGATTTGGCAGAAGATTTATCATCTTCAGATTCGACTGAATCAATTATGAGAGGCGGCTTATTGCCTTGACTCGATAATGATTTTTTGCTTAAATCACGTACAATACGCTTAAGCCATAATGTTGGATTGTTGGGTGTAGTTTTCGCTGTACTGCTAGCAAATGAGGAAACTTGATTTTTATTAAAATTTAAACGCTGACCGCTTGATGAAGTATACAATAGGTATCTTAAATCAATAAAATAAAATGAAACGTTTTAATGATATATTACAGCAGTAATAATCACCACAAAAAAAATTATTGGCTATAATTAACACTCACGTTGGACCTTCGGTAGTTGACGATTTTATGTATTGGTATGGATCATCATTGTAATTTGGATCGCCATTGCCATTGCCATTCCCAGTTCGACTTCCGTACGGTGGTGTGTCATAATTGTAGCCATTGAAATCTTTACCATTGTTATTATTGCGTTGAGGAAATATATAAGCCGGATCATAAAAGACAGGTGAGTCATGCCACGCAACTGTTGCAAAATCGTCCCATATCTCATCAACTAATAAATTTTTGGCCTCATAACCCCATTTATGAACTAAATGTTTGATAAGATATCTGAAATTCAAAAATTATCAAGGTCTTAAAATATTTTATATTTTTTTTTTTTTTAAACATCTGCAAATAATAAAAAAAGTCAATTAAGATGACAAAGATTTTTTTATCTTAGAGAAATCAGTCCTAATATATAAAAAAAGTGATAGTGTACCATCTGATTTTATTATTGGCATCTCATCAATAGCATAAAACTAATTTTATCAAAACTAATGCTATGTTTGCATGAGATTTCGGACTACTTCACTCGCTGTTTGTATGACTTATTTAGATTCTTCCGTTCGCATGGCACCTTTTTAGCTGCTAGCAAATGACGAAAAAACGTTGTCGTCCGAACGTAGCATCAAAAACGTACCAAATTATTGTTTACAAAATACTATTAACTACAACTTTAATGCTACGAAAAATTGGAAATTATGAAATTATGATACTTGAATGAAGTTTGTGCGATCAAAATATTCATATTTTAGTGTTTCAAAAATTAAGATTAGTTTGTACAAAAAAATAAAAAAATAAAAATTGTATATTCGCAAAGCATTTGGGAACAATTAAAACCCTACTGCTTTCTAATATATTTTTAAACGATGACACAAGTACTACTAATCCAAAATACGTCACCGTAGTCGTGCCCCCATGTAGCTCCAAAGCTGTGACGCTGAAAAAGAGAGCCGCACTTAAAATGAGAGAACCACACTGAAAGAAAAATTAAGTTTTTCGATTTATTGCTTCTTAAAAAACTTGTTTTTTTGCATTATAAATAAAAAATAATTTTAAAAATACGATATATACATCTGCCAAATAAAAAATATGTAAGTATATGCAATGGGATACAAAAGGGCGAATTAAAAAAGCTAGATACTTTTCGGTGTGTTTATATGAAAATGTGGACAAATCCGAATCTAGATTTTATTACAGTGAGTACTTACTGTCATAAATTAAAATATTTTGCACAAACAAAGCCCGATTTACATATTTGATTAGCTGTTTAATAAAATACTGTCAAATAATATAATAATAAAGTACTGTCATAAATAGCTGGGCCAGTGACACTTCTCCAAATAAATGCATTATGGATAAGCATAGTTTTTTTTTTAAAAATTTCTATCTTTAAAGTGCGACATATTTTTGCTAAAGCTAAACTAATAATAATAATTATTTAATTACTATATATAAAGTCCTGTAAGGAAATATATATTCATACAAAGTATAAATAAACATGCATAAAATTATGTAGCTTATTATCAAACTTTTCAGTGTAATAAGCAAAATGTTAGCTCTCTTCTAAATCGCGTGAAATTTGAAAAACACAAAAACATGTGATACAGTTATTCTTCTTTGGCAATAAGCAAGCGACTGAATTCAAATTGTGGTGCACACACATATTCTTTGTTGTTCATATGGTTGCCATTTGAATAATATAAATAAAGCGTATAAATTTTTTTTATACAAGATTTTGTATCATTGTTTATTTATTACAATTTCTTAAACTTTTGATAAGAAAATAAAACAAAAATATTTTTAAAGGAATTTAAAAAGAAATATCCAAAAATACAGTTTGATATATAATTTGAAAGAATATGTAATAAATGTTAGCGGTATAGTTGAGTTTGGTACATTCCAAGAAAATTTTTGGTAGGAATTTTTTTTCTTTTTTCAGTCCTCGTTGTAATATTTACAAAGAGAATAAAAAAACAGCCCAAAAACTTCGTAATCTAAACAATTTGGATGAGCGCCACTGCTCCAAATTGACAGAATCCAAATTAAAATACTAATGTTGGTGTTCAAAGCTCAGTTTAACGATCAGCCAGGGCCGTCAAAAATTCCAAGCCGCTCTTTGACCTACAGCATAACAAAATTAGTAGTATGGAATAACTAAAGGCGTTTTACTTTCCTGATAAGAAATAGCTAACTTCTCATGTTCTTGCCATAAAACGTCGTCAAAAGTTTAGAACTACCTATAAAAGATTTCTAAAGGCGTAATTTTTAGAGATAAACACAGGACACATTCTTTGTATTAAATTATTTAAAAAAGGAAAACGAAAAAGGCAGGACAACAAAGTACAAAAATTTTTTTTTACAAAAGAAAACGCCATAAGAGTCTAAAAAGGGAACAATATTCCAAACAACCACATCTTTCCCAAGACTAACAACTTACAAGACTGGAAATAAAGTTTATTATCTATTATTTCATCTATTATTCATAACATAACAACTTACAAGACTGGAAATAAAGTTTATTATCTATTATTCATCGGGAGTAATTTTAGCAAAAATGGTGAATCAATGGATCATATACAACTGAAGGTATCTCACAAAGTCTATCATATAATTTTTCCGAAGTCAAGGGAACAAATATGTACCTTAATTTAGGAACAATACCGAATTCATTGCTGTCACCGTTTACTTGCCATTTGCCAAAGATAGTAACGGTAAATGTTCAAACTGGAATGTTGGATCTAAAATTATGTTCAAATGTGTAAAATATAACACACCGTCTTGCCACAAGAACTTAGATCGGGATTCAAAATTATTTTATTTATATTTTTTCAAATTTATATATTTTATTTTATAACAAATATTTTTATTGTTCCATTATACTAATTTTGCTGATCATTTAAACCTCAAATTCAAAATAAATATCACACAATGAAAAATTCAGTTATGGCCAGGAACAACGATTTATATTAATTACAAAACGATTAATTTTTTAGGTTAGTCATTGAACTCTTTCGGTTTTTTGAGAAAAATTAATAAATTAAATCTTCAGTAGAAGAGGAAAAAAAACGTAAAATGATTATTTTTTACGGACGTCTTCCAATTAAAAGACATTTTAAGTTCCTTTATTTTTAATTTACACTAACAAAAATTTAAGCAGATACTCATTTGAATGTGTATGCAAAAAAGGTACTAAAAGTACTCAATATTTAAAACCCGCTATTGGATGATGTTATTGCTCTAAAACACAATGGGACTAAAAAGAATAATGTACTTAGAAAACGATATACAGTCATGTGCAAAAAGCAAACAAAAAATTAGGTCACGATTTGAAGTTACGAAATGGGTGTGCTAGAAATCGTAATTACAAAAAAAAAGATCTTTTAACTCGCAAGTAAAGAATGAAGTAACTTCTAGGTGAACAATACTCCTTTTATAAACATTAAAAATAGTATAAAGGGTGAAAAATTGCAGTACAATCTTATCTTTATTAATTTTTTTTTCCGCAACTACTGTTGCCGTTGTTGTACTAACGCCTGTCAGATTTGGGGTTTTAACCACAGATTAGAGGAAATTTGTAGAGGAAATGTTCATTTGGAGTTCGGGGTTTTCATTGCGGATATTAATAAAAACAAAGAAGGATTTTCTGTGAAAGTTGCTTAAGAATTAAATTATTTTTTTAATATTCTAAAAAGTTATAATATCAGGTAATAAGCTTTTAAGCAAACACCTGATATTTATGAGATTAAGTGGAACAAATTCCCTTCTACCAATTGGAATGATTATTTTTAAAATGATGTTTCGCTAAATTTGATGCTATTGTGGATAAAGGTATACCACATAACTTCAAAGATACATTGTTATGATATCTCCCATCGTTCTCTTAACACGAGCTAATATAATTTAATAACCTTAATTTAGAGATCAGCAATGACTACAGAATGCTATAAAAAAACTACTGAATATTTTCTCAAAATTCTTTTTTATTTGAAAGTACAATCCTTCCGGTTAATAATGGAAAATAATTTCATTCAAATGTCTACCACGGCTGGCCATGCAGTTGCCTACACGGTCGGTCCAATTTTTAAGCACATTATCGATTGTGTGCAGCTGTATTTCACCAATGGCTTCACGAATATTGTCCTTTAAAGCGTCAATTGTCTCTGACTTGTTGGCGTAACACTCATCTTTGACGGCACCCCACAAATAATAGTCCAACGGTGTCAAAACGCAGCTCCGACGTGGCCAAACGACATCAGCTCTGCAACTGATAATGCGATCTTCAAAAACAGGGCGCAAAACATCGAGTGTAGCTTCGACTGTGTGGCACGTAGCGCCGTCCTGTTGAAACCAAATGCTAATATCCTCCTCTTAAATTTTTGTGAACAAAAATTCGTTCAACATGGCCCGATAACGATCGCCATTGACTGTAACGGACATTCCTTGCTCATTTTTGAAGAAAAACGGCCCAATTATGCCTCTGGGCCAAAATCCGCACCAAACAGTGACTCGCCTTGGGTGTATCGGCTTTTCAATGTATGCGTGCGAGTTTTCTGTGCCCCAAATGCGACAGTTTTGCTTGTTTACATACCCGCCAAGATCAAAATGAGCTTCATCTGAAAAGATGATTTTTTGGGCAAAATCGGTATCTTCTGTAAGTCGATCGCAGGCCCACTTAGCGAGGCGAAGTTCAAGCGGAAGGATAAAACTAATTATCTGTCAAATCAGACATGAGCTAAGTGTTACCATTCACGAAATAAGCACTAGTTGAAAAAAAACGTTAGATGGCGGACCCTTTAGTATAAGAGTTGAAAGAGTTTGTTTTTCTTAAAATAGCGCTACAAATATTATTTTTACTTGAATAAACCAAAATTGATATAAAACAACAATATTGTTGTATTATGTTAATTTAACACAAATTTTCCGCTGTGGTATGGTAGGAAAGACATACGCCTACCTACCAAGAGATCCTCGGTTCAATCCTATGCCAGACCATCTGAGAATTTTCAACAGCGGCATCAGCTCATAACATTGCTATCGACAGGTTCTGAGTATTTGCGCTATAAAAACTTCAATAAATAATGCATCTGCCGATCGAATCCGGCATTAAATTGTAAGTCCCGTTCGATGAGTTTAAAAACAGAATTGGGTGCAGTTCATTTATAAATAGATAATAGTTGCGGGGACAGCATACATACATACATATTATAGTGTTGCATTAGAGTTATTATTTTTTTTTATTAATTTCGATTCTATTCAGATAAATAACTATGAAAAGAGAACAATCAACAATCGATAGTTAGTAGATAAGTATAACGAAGTTTGGTTGTTCACTTATACAAGAGCATACTGATATTCACAAATGTGAAACTGAACATGGCTCGAACAAATATCGATAAAGTTCATGCAAAAACAATATGCTTTTAAAGATCAGTGTTGCTAGATGTAGACAAAAGGAAAATCGTTTATGATATACTTAAGACATATATAATGATTACATGATTTTACGAAATTGGCAACATTGCTATTACGTATTTCGAAAATGTTAGATGAGAGCGAGAACTACGAAATAAAAACCGTTTCAATGAACAATCTCTTTGTGTGTTAACGAAGTGAAACAAAATATTCTCACTCATAGTCATAGCTGCCAGATTTGACGATTTTTTAACAACATTTTGGCAAAATGACGATTGACGTTTTTTGTCTCTAAAATGACGATTTTTGTTATATGAACAATTGGCTACACTAAAAGTATTAATAATTCTTTGTAGGTGAGACAACTAACTTTCTTCTTCTGATTTTTTGCTTGCTATCAATGTTAATAAAGTGTAAGGAAATATGTGCATGCGTTTTTTAAGTGAAGAACTATTTGCATGAGTGTGTGTGGGATCTTAAGTATTGCTTTTTTTGTACGATCTATGCAATTACTGTGACATTATACCAAAAATTACAAATAAGCAACAAAAGCTAACGATTACTTAAATATAAAAAAATTGGTGAAAAAGTATTATAAAGCGACGATGAAATAAACTTATCAGATAATACATATGTGTAAGTGTCGTGTGCTTGACGTTTAAAAGGAGACGTACATCTAAATTCGTCATTTATTATTTTGATTTTAATTTCGTAGTGTATGTTTGGTAAAATGCCTTCTGTTTTTATTACTACAGTATCGAAGCAACTGAGATAATGCTTGTCAATCATGATTGGAGACGATCAAATAAAAAGTCATCAAATGACAAAAATCAGAATTTTTTCTTTGGCGATTTTCCGAATCTTAATTGACGATATTATTTTAATTGACCGGAAAAATTGCGATTTTCTGCAAATTTCATCTAGCAGCCCTGCTTATAGTATGAATAAAACAATAGTTTGTTTGGTGTTGTGATCAGTGTGACCATATTAGCTTTTTTTAAGCTAAATTCAGCTCTTTATGTTCGATTTAGCTTCGAAATTTTTCATTTAGCGTTTAGCTTTTTTTAAAAATTAATTTAATTTTTTTTTTAGCTTTTTTTGACTTTACAACAAAAAAGGACAATAGGGAAAAATAATAGAAACATTGTAAAGTCTGACATCCAAAAATAATAAAATAGTAGCATCAAAGAAACAATAGTTTTTGCATTCGCTACATTTTTCATATGAGTTTGACAGAAAAGTTGAAAATATTGCTTTTTTTTGTCCTTTGTTTTTTTTTTTTTTTTTTTTTTTTTTTGGTATACATTTAAAAAAAAATTAATACAAAGAAAGGGTTTTGTGTTTATCTCTGAAAATTTTGCTTTCTGAAGATTATTGAAATTTCTTAATTTTAAACGACGCTTAGTGGCAAGGAATAGAAAAGGTGCAACATTTATTGTCAGAAAAGAAAATGCCATAAGTAAATAAAGAAGGAATTAATTTGATTATAGATTTGTTTCTTTTAATGTCTCCCTTAGTCATGATATTTACTTTTTTTCTGGCTTTGTTTCTTTGCTATTGTATTTATTATTCGTGTACAATTTTTCTCATAAATTGGTGAATCGGAGATGAAAAAAAGGAAAAAGAATAACGATATTAAACGAAATAAATCGTAATTAAGGTTAGATTATTACAATGTCAATGGACATTTTGGATTTTCCGAAAATTGGCTGGAAACTTTCAATTCATGCACTTTTGAGACCGGATTGTACCTTTTTTCAGGATCGGTTCAACTCTCATATATATAAGATAAAATATTAGCCAATGCTAATAATAAAATTGACAAAATAAAACCAAAATTTACCAAAAATTTTTTTCTACAACTTTATTTATAACTAAATTTACTCATCCGGTGTTACTCGAGAATCTATACACTTATATTATAAACGAGGTTAACATTCCCTTTTATCCCGATCCTATCAGTTTGATGAAATCGGTTTATAAGTTATATCTAGTTTATCATCTAAATAACTGTTTTTACTTTAGATTTAAAGAAAACAATTTATATAGTGCTATATTAACCTTATTTAATATCCAAATAAAAAAATATACAGTTAGTGTCATTAATATTCGGTTTTTAAGTTTATCGATAATAACACCCTGGCATTAGTGAAATGGATAGGTAATCAGAAGAATAGCAAAAACTTAAATAAATGTTGTCAGTATGAGTATTCAAATATGTGGAAAAAATGGCTCTATGGTAACCCTGCAACCGTGATAAATCGATCAAAGTTTGTTAACCCTGTTTACTAAGCGCTATTAATATTCGGTTTTTCCCCTATTTATATGCTATTTGCAAAAAAACATGTTATTCAATTACTTTTCCTGCAATATAGAGATACGTTTTAATACAAGTGCATAACACCTCCTTTCTTGTCTGTCCAAAATTCTACTTCACTGCAAATTATACAAATGGGGCGCAAAGGAAAAACACTCCTTTAGAACAGCGAAAACTTGTTATTTTCCATTATGAAAAAGGTAAAAAGTACAAAGAGATTGCTGATATTCTGAATATGAAACCAAATACAGTTGGGGACATTGTCAGAAGGCACAAAAATGAAGGAAGAATACACTTCATAGAGCAGACAGGTCAGCCAAAAAAATTGACCGAGCGGGAAGAAAGTTCAATTGTGCGAAAAATAAAATCTAACCTACGTTTAAGTGCTCCCAAATTAGTCACAGAGGTGCTCAATGAGCTTAAAAAGAAAATATCTGCATCTACTATACGAAGAACCATATGAAAAAAAGGTTTTCATGGCCGAGTAGCACGTCGAAAGCCATTGGTTAATTTACGCAACCGAAAAACTCGTTTGAGTTTTGCCAGGGAGTACATTAAGAAACCTGAAACTTGGTGGGATGACGTTATATTTGCGGACGAGAGCAAGTATAACGTATTTGGATCCGATGGGCGTGTAATGGTGTGGCGGAAGCCAAATGAGGAGCTACAACCACAAAATTTAAAACCAACCGTAAAACATGGAAATGGACATGTTATGGTGTGGGGTTGTATGGGAGCTAAAGGGACGTGAAAATTAGTTTTTATCAGTGAAATTATGAATAAGGAATCATATTTGAATATCCTCCGTCAAAATTTGAAAGAAAGTGCAAATAAGCTGGGCGTTTTAGATTCTTTTAAATTCTACCAAGATAACGACCCAAAGCACAAGTCGCGTTTAATTCAAAAATGGTTGCTCTATAACTGCCCTAAAGTTCTCCATCCTCCTGCACAATCCCCAGACCTCAATCCGATTGAGAATTTATGGGATGAGCAGGACCGGCGAAATAACATCCATTGAAGACTTGAAATTGCGGCTTCAAGAAGAATGGGATCGTATTCCTGCAGCTTATACAGCTAAAATAGTAAAAAACATGTCAAACCGTCTAAGTGAAGTTATAAAACAAAAGGGTTATCCAACAAAATACTGAATTTTATATAAAATCATTTTTCTAATGTATTATTTGTTACTTTTCAAAGAAAACCGAATATTATTGACACGCAATATTTTATGCCACCTGAATTAACTTAGTTTTTTTTTTTTGTTATATTGTTATTCTTTTTTTCTAAATACAAATGTGAACTTTCAAGTGTCTAAATAAACTATTAATGAAAAGAAAAAAATGTTGAAAAAGATATACATTTAGCTTAAGACGAATCAGTTAAACATATCTCTTTAATAAAACCGAATATTAGCCGAAAAAAATATGTTACCTTTTTTTGAACGCGATTTATCTTTATGTCATTTTAAATTCTAGTCACACTGGTTCTGATTTTTATTCGAAATAGGGTTTTAGTCAATGAACATATGAATATGTTCACTGATGAACACGTACATGCAACTTTCTAATACATATTTATGTGGAATTACACCTTTTACTCTAATTTATTTTTCAAATTCAAATTTTAAATTTTTCGATACTAAAATGGGTCAAATGACCCATATCCGTCATTTTTCTTGTTTTAATTTTGTAAACAGAGTTATGCATGAAAACCTACCAGACTTTACTTTTTTATAATTACACCTAAAACGTAAAAAAAGACATGAAGTACATAGAAAAGAAGGGGATTGGTGACCCATTTATAAAATACTTAAAACAGAATGGTTCCTTAATAGAAAGGACTCTTATGAGAGTTTTTATAAAAGACAAATAAAATTTTTGTATATTAATCCACAGTTTATTTTATAAAAACAAAAAGGAATTCAAATCTTAAAGTAATGTGAATATAGTGTGTTTCTTAGCGCTCACCAGCGTCAGCTTCTTGCTCTTTTCAAAAGAGATAAGATTTTTAAGTAAATTTCTACAACTTGATAGCTTTGTTCTGGTGTTAAGCGATTCATGATGACTTGTCAAGTCTTACTGAATAGAAATATCAACAGAGTTTGACATTTTTAGCTATCAAACCATAGCTATCGATATCGATAGTTCTCATGCACCAAAAAAAAAAACACCCTATATCAAATTGTCTCAGTTTTGGGACTGAACACCCGGACAAAAACCAATTATATTAATGAATAAAAGGTACGTAAGCCAATTCATCAATTAAAATCTTCAAAAATTCACAAACAAAAATCTTAAAAACCGCCAAGGTGATGAAAATAATGAAAAAAAATAATTTTCTTTGAAATTTCAATTAAATATATTTTATGGAGTACAACTAAAAAATGCTAAATAAGTAGTTGAAACATGCTAAATGGAAAATGTACTGCTAAATCAAAATATTATGTATTGTATATATGTATATATGAGTATATAAAAAAATGTAAAAAAATCACTGCTCTAAAAAATGTCAAAAGTACTGCTCTCTTAGAGAGTAAAGTTGATGTTTTAAAAAAATTTTAAAAAAATCAACATGCACCCGCCACACACAACTAAAAGCAAGATCGTAGGAATTTTTTAAATTATTTTTCTGTGCCAAAAAAAAAAAAAAAAAAAAAAAATCAGGGTTTCAAAAGTTGGAACAATTGTACTTTTTTGGTACAATTTTAGGCTCAAAAGTACAATGGTACACCAATAACTCATTTGGTATGAACATGTCTTATGGCGATTTATTTTCTAGAAAAAATGTTGCATTTAAAAAATGTTAGTATTCCCTCATTTTTGTCTACGTTTTATAGGAAAGAAGAAAAGAAATGCAACATTTTTTTCAGAAAGAAAACGCCATTAGTGTAGTTGTTTTAAAGATATACTTCTAACGTATAAATAAACTTTTAAGTATAAATGTTAATTTTATTATAAAAATAAAAATTGTATGTACAATATTATGTTATGTTTCCTTTTGGTGCTCTTACTTAAAAAAAGAAATAAAAATAAAAAAAATAATCTTTAAAAGAATATTTTTGGTACTATAGGAGTCGAAAAAGTAGAATATTATGAGCTTCTGGGTACAATTTTGATGTGCTCATTTTTTAACCCTGGCTTACATTCTCTGCACATGTGCTTTTGTCGGTGTCTCATTGACGACTAAAAGCAAGAGCGTAAGAATACGTGTGAATTGAATGTGAACAATTGTTCTGTGCAAAGCTCATGACTGCCCTAAAGCAGTCCTTGATTGGTTGACACAATTACCCGATTTTAATTTCTTTCGAGTAATGAGAAGAAACATCTCAGGAACACAATTCAAAAATCGGAACGCGATCTTTGAAAATCTGGAAAGTGAATGGAAACGTATCTCGGAATCCGTACTTAATAGCCTTATTGATTCCAAGCCTCGCAGATATGACAAAAATTAGGGTTTAGCAAAGTTATATCTATTTATTGTTTTTGTTTTCCACATTATAGAATGACATACGTATTGCCAGATTCGAAATAACTGCTGGTTTAAAATTAAACCGATAGATGGCGCACCCGATACAAAGCGTTCGACAGTCAGGCATATGCTATGCAATCAAGTACGTAAGTAAATGAGTTTTTATAACTCAATTGTCTGACTTACATCCTGTTACGGTATTTATTGAGTTTTGTCAAATTACATGGTAGTCGTAGTATAAAATATCATATTTTCTTTATTTTTTTCCATATTGACATTCTAATTTTTATATATTAGGCAAGCGAAGAAATATAAATAAATTTTGGTTTTTTTATATGTGTATGTACGTACTATTACTGAAAATTCTTCTACTTAAGGCTTTGAAATAAAATTATCTTGTTCGATTATTGTTTCAGAATTTAAAAACTAGACGTAAGGACAGAAATAGGATAGATGAACATGATCTATCTACATGCGCTTAAAATGTGTTGGCTAAATTGTTTTGCACATTAGGATAGATGGATCGACAGAAAAAGAATGGATGGGCAGAAGTAACCCAGCTGACAACTGTCAAGGTAATCAAGGTTCGTCAAAAGTTAAAAGTTGCTCAACTTTCGTACGTTACGTTGTCGGAGACTTACTGAATGGAACAAAGCTCAATATATGATTTCAATTTAGCTGTGAGTTGAAAAAGGCGACGTATAAAAACAAAAACAAATTTTCCAGGAATTATGTAAGCAATATCAACAAATACTGTATGCTATTTAAATTGAAAGACTAAGTATTAAAGCGATATTAGCGATACAGTTATTTTAGTACATTTCATATATTATTTAAATTGTTGCTTCACACATGTTCTTACATGTTCATAGTTATTGTTATCAGTTTTCCGCAAAAAGATTTCGTTTTAAAAATTTGTTTGCAAAAAACGCTTTTCACAAATTCTCTTAAAAATTAATTTTTTCAAATACATATATGTAAGAGTACATATATAGATATACATATATATATATATATATATATATATATATATATATATATATATATATATATATATATATATATATATTTTATTTCACAAAAAGGATATTCCTTAGGATATCTCAAATTTTTTTACAAAAGGGATATTCTTTGGGATATCTTATAATTTAATTTTTTCACAAAAAGGATATTCTTTGGAACATCTTAAAGTTTTCTAATTTAGTCGCTGCCAATGATTTAAAATTTAAGTGGGTCAATATGAAAAAATCAAAGGTTTTAAGTTTCACTTAACAAAAGTTTATTAACACTTCGTTTTCGTTGATTTTACATTTATTTTATCAATGAACAAAATTAAAAATTTATTACTCTTTATTTGCTTTAAATAAATCAAATTGCAATACTTAAGTTTATTACACTAATTTTTATGAATGACAGAACCAATTTTATGAATGAATCAAATTACAAAAATCAAAATTTACTTTGTTGCAGTTTCAACAATATGTGTCTTTTTATTATTCTTTATAATTGATTTTTATATTGGGTATGGGATTTTGGAGTTAAATGGATTCCGTTGACAATGTTCCATTAGACATAACATTTGTGGCGGTCCCATCATTGTGATTTGAGCACATCTATGTCCATGTGTGTTGGCAATTTATTACAATTTTAGAAATGGATTTAAATTTGCAACAACAAAGTTGTATTAATTTTTGCGTAAAATACGGATTTAATGGGCGCGAACATTTGAAATGTTGGAGAAATGTTTCGGCAACGATTCTTTAAAGAAAATGGGCGTTTACCAGTGGCACGAGAGGTTTAAAAGTGTTCGTGAATCAATCGAAAATGATGAACGCAGTGGCAGACCATAGACATCGAAAACCGACGAAAACATTGATAAATTAAACGAAATATTGGTCAATAACCGCAATTTAACCATCAGGGAGATAGCGGAGGACTTCCACATTGCCTATGGATTCGTCCAAAACATTTTGGTTGATGATTTGTGTTTATGTCGTGTAGCAGCAAAGTTGGTGCCAAAAGACCTCCAAACCAAAAGACATTATTTGCGAGGCTGAATCCGATCCCACATTCATCAAGAGGATCGTTACTGGAGGCAAGACGTGGGTTTATGAGTACGGCATGCAATCCGAACATCAGGCAAGTAAATGGCGTTCACCAAATGAGCCGAGATCAAAGAAACCACGTCGTTTTTAGTCCAAAAAGAAGACAATGCTCACGGTTTTCTTGGATTACAACGGTGTGGTGCATCATGAATATTTGCCACAAGGCCAGACAGTAAGAAAGAGTTTTCTTTGGGCTTTATTAAACGTTTGCGTGAAGTAATTTGCCAAAAGAGAACAGAACCCTGAGCAGAAAACTGGTGCATTTTGCACCATGATAGCCCACCGTCGCACAGTGCCATCATTATTCGAAATTTTTTGACGAAAAACACAACAAAAACCATCCAACAGCCAACGAATTCACTTGAGATGGCTCCTTGTACTTCTTTCTGTTCAATTGAGTTAAAAAACCAAAAACCGTCATAATGAAAATCGCAGGAAGCACTGATGGACATACCGAAAACCGAATATAAAAATGCTTCGAGTATTGGATGAAGTGCGTAAGTGTGCTGCAGTCGGTGTGGATTACTTTGAAGAGGACAACATAGTTTTAGATGAATAAACTTGTATTTGTTAATTTATGAATAAATTCCGGGAACTTTTTGATCAAGGTGGCATTTTACTTAAGTGAAATACAATTAGTTTACAAAAAGAATGCTTTTTTAAAGCTTTTAATAATTAGTTTTAAGTATTTTATAAGTATTTCAAAAAGAACAGCAAATACTCGAAACCAACTACTAATCTACGGTGACCATCTGTTCTGTATTTAGCAGTCTTTTATCTTCTTAAATATGTATCTATAAAAATGAATATATGTTTGTACAAGTTAATAAATTTATTATTTAAAAAATTAAAAAAAAATATTTTTTTCGGCCGAAGCCTTAACTTTATTTAATAACTTCAAAATTAAGACTAATTTTACAATATTGATTTTCTTACATCTAAACCTCTGTATTTGTTGTAGCACGTTGCAGTAGCTGATGCTTTTGGTAGTTCACAAGCGGTCGTTGTTCTGGTGCTGTAGAAGTGGTGTTATTATTCGTAATTGCGCATGTAATGTTGTTGTATTAGAGGCAATGTATTTTTTGTGAGTTCTTAAATGTTGACAACGTTAACTTACATATGTATGTATGTGTGTATGTTTGCTTGTTTGTGCCTTATAGACAGCCAAACAGCTGAACCGATTTTCTTTAGATTTTTACAGTATCTCTCTGCATGTCTGGGAAGAACTATAGGCTGTATAAACTTCAAAAATTCCAACTTGGGGGTGCCACGCCCGTCTGGAGGCACCTTCCATTCATACTAAATATTGGATTTTGTATATGTGGAGGACGGCCATAATTGAACCTTCGTTATCTATCAACATCAGCCAAAATGTGGGTATAAAAAGAATGTGTGTTTTTTTGAAGACTGTATATAGCTAAACTAACTATAAGAATTATAGGCTATCTCAAAGCTTTGGATTTGGTCCGAACAACAGCAATTACTTGACAGACCATTCTTTCTAAAGGTGTTACAACCAAATTGTTGTCAAAACTTAAATTGAATCTTTACCTGGGCTCACATCTAGACACTTGTAAGGATCTGATGTGATTCCTGCGTGTGTTCTTAAGGGCTGTGCTGTCATTTAGGGTGGTCCTTTGACTTTTATCCTTAACAAGCTTTCGGAAATAGGTAATTACCCTCTTATTTGGAATGGATCGTTTATTATTCTTCTGAATAAGACCGATAGTAGATCGAATATATAGAATTATAGAGTATTGATAAGCTCCGTGCTATTCCTAAGCTCAGTACTATTCCTAAGCTAAAAGAGAAGCTTGTGATTGGTTATAACTCCTTTCTGACAAAATCTATACTGTTACCGTTTTTCACAGGGTAGGTCCTTCTTGAAATTACCACAAGGGTTTATAAGGGCTTTCTTGCGATTTCTCGAATTTATGTTATTTAGAGTGATTTTAGTAAGGCCTTTGATAGAGTTGATCATAAGATTTTGTTTCATAAACTGGCTGTGATTGGTGTTCCTGATAAGCTTTATCGTTGTACAGATTCAGAAAGTTTAGTTTCGAAATGTATGGTCTAGGATCGTATACACATGTTGCTTCCTGAGTTCCGCCATTTGGGTCCCCTTTTGTTCTTGTTATTTCTTAAAGTCCTTTCTAATAAATTTTCTGATTGTGCTGTTCTTATGTACGTTGATGATGTTAAATCCATTTGATGTTTTTGGTCGGACTGTTCTGCAACGAAGTATTGATAATTTTGTTGATTGCAGAGTTAATTTGATGGATCCCATGACTAGTAAGGCTAGAGCGGCTGTAAAGCGATGTTTCAAGCAACTCACTGATCCTTAAGTTCTGTAAATAGATGGTCCAATGAACTCAATGATCCTTATAATACGAGACAGTTATATATTTCACTTGTAAGAGTGATTTTGGAGTATGCATCGGTTAATTGTAGTCTTTTATCAGTGTCATACTGATTCAATTGAATCCGTATAGAGGCAGTTTTTTTTATTCTGTTTCGAATGTAGAATTATCTTGATAGATTTCCTTCGTATGAGGCCGTTATCGATCTCTTGGACTGGACTGTTACTGAATGAACTATGCGAATTAATTTCCTTTCCGTTAATTGTGTTGATTGACTTTAACTAGACTTTAACTGCGACATCAGTAATATTAAACGTAGTTTGCTGTCATTAATTTGTAAATTTATATAGGTTATACGAGGGGTACTATTTATCTTTCAGGAATAGCAAATATTAAAAAATATTTATTAATGAAAATGGCTTTATTGTTTTTCATAGTATTCCTCTTAATGATCAATATACTTTTGCATTTGTTTAAACCATTTCTAAAAGCAGTTTTTCCATTACTCTTGAGACACCTACAAAACGCTTGTAAATCGTTGACCACGCTGTTTACATTTGATAATCGGGAACAGGAAGTAGTCATTAGTTGCCATATCAGGACTGTAAAGAGGATGAGAAATCAATTTGATGTTTTGACTGCTCCAAAATTCACCTATTTGACGAGATGTGTAAGAGCTCACATTATCATAATGGAGAATGATTTGTCTTCGGCGGTTGTTTTTAAGAATTTCTCCGAAGACTTCCAGCAAGCAAAAGGTCGTGTTTTTTTTTCGTCAATCCTCTAGAGAACATATTGGCTTTTCACAAAGCATCCATTGCCTTGTTTCAGTTTTCTTTAATCAATTTAATCTTTCAAGCTAAGTAGATGATTAATCCACTTCATATGATTTTGCGTAGTAGTGAAAATACTTGCTAATTGGTGGTGATCACTTTAGCATTGTAATTTTTTCCTAGTAGATGACGTGTTTTCCTGATCATTCGTCTGATGTTTGTTGGTGTCATCGCCAGAGGTATGCGGGAAGATCAGAGGGGTACTTCTTTATTTTTTAGATGAAGTTGTCTGGAGGGAATTTGAAGCCTCTGAATTAAAACATTTGAAACCAGAATTAAATTTTTCTTCGTCATGTCCTCTGCTAGGGATCAGACCTGGGTCGTTTGTGTAGTTATGCGTGGGCTCAGCCACTACACCACACCACCCTAAATGGTCGTGTACCACTCAGAATTGACCGCCCTGCATTGTATTTTTTTTTTTCGCCGCTCAATGATAAAAACGAGACAAGTTTACTTGTGTCTTTAAAGAAACAAGAAAACAAAAATAAAAAAATATCAGCATATACCCGATACACGTGTTTATTCGTCATTGTTTCAGTGACGACTACAAGCAAGAGCACTTAAATATGTGAATTGAGAAGGAATAAAAGTCTTATGGAATAAATAGCATTGTTCTATGCTCTTTTAAGCATTTTTATTCGGCAAAAAAAATTTTTGTTTCGAAAATTCTTCGCTAATAGCGAACAATCGCTTATTGCGAATCTCAGGTCAAGCAGGTAGCAACGAAATCAGATAAAAGAAAAAGCATTTCAGAGCGCTCCAGTGTGAATTTCATAATACAAAAGAAAATAAAAAACAAGTGAGTGATTATGATATTTGTGTTCGTACAAACATAAGAAAAATTAAATTAGTGAGCCGCAATTTTTTATTGAAATGCTTACGTTATAATTGGCAATCGTTTTCTTTCGACTGGAGAATATTAGTGTGCTGCAAAGTAGCTGTTTTTCGTTTGAAACAATAACGTTCGAGATCGTGCGCCAGTTTGTTAAGCTCTTCTTTTTATTTTCAATAATTTTTACATTAAAATTTTTTCTCCCTCTTACACTATTCTCTGCTGTTGGTTTTGCTTTTTTTATGTTTGATACTTCCGTTTTAGTACCTGGATAATTGTGCGTCTCAAGATCTTTTTTTGGTAGACCACAATTTCTTGAGCGTCACTCGAGTGACATTCTGGTGATACCATCGGGACTTTTTAGAATGGTATGACCGATCCACCTCCATTTTCTATCTGCTTCAGTATGGGTCATTCATTAGTCATGTTCCACAGTAGTGTATTATTTATGGAGTTAGGCCAGAATATTCTACATATGATTCTGAGGCACCTTTCGATACATACCAGGTTTCACTGCCACACAGAAGAACTGATTTAACATATGAGTTGAATGTTCTGAGCTTAGTTCGTTGGATATATGTCAGCTTCTTCATACTGATTGCCGTAGTCCGAATGCCGAATGTCTGGTTGACCTTGTAGCATGATGTTCTCCGTGCTAGTATTGTTTATTCTCATAGTCTTGGTTTTTTCCATATTTTTATATCTCTAGTCCAACATTGTAAAATTTTAAGTCTTATAATGTCATCCGTATAGTACAAATCTTCGAGCTAGCGTGAGATACTTAATGTTTTTCCTACGACAAACATGCAGTGGTTATTGTAGAAAAATAACTAGTTTGTACCGTGATTTATTATTTGTAATTTTCTTCTAGTGCTGAAGCATTCATTTAAATAGTTTTTAGATGTTATATGGGCTGTATTAGTAAATAATCGGTGTTCAAAATTGTGGTATCATTTCTATTATGCGCCATTTTTTCTACTTGTAGTTTTTATTTTAATTTGGTTTTATTTTTAAAACATTTTTTGAAAATTGCAAAAGTTTTCAAGATGTAATTAGAAAATTTAGAACACTATTCGGTAGAGAATGTGCTCCAACAAATCGTGCCATTAAGCTGATGATTGCGAACTTTAAAGAAAGATCCATTAAGAATTGCCGCAATTGGAGAATTCAAGAGTTATCTTAGAGCAATCATTACATCTACAAAAAGTTACGGCTTGGTGTGATTTGTGGGCCGGAGGAATTATCGAAGCATATTTTTTTTAAAACGAAAATGGAAATGTGATTACGCTCAATGGAAATCGCTACAGGGGATGATCGCAAGCGTTTTGTGGCATTTAGGCATAGAGAATATGTGGATGTTGCCACTTGTCACAAAAGTTCGAAAGTCGCACTATTTCTCGTAAAATTAAATTTAATTGGCCCCCATTGACAACCATATACAACAGTATATTGAAGAACGTGAATGATAATTTTGGTAGAAATTTGGGAGCTTGCTGAGCCAGTAGGGGGTCACTTGACCGACATAATTTTTCATATTTAGCCGCAATATATATGTAATAAGCTGAAATAAAAATATTTGTAATATCTGAAAAAAAGTCTTTTATTAAAATTAAAATTGATACCTCCATTTTGGACACCCTTTATATAAACAATATAATGTCTTCTCGCCAGGAAATTCCAACTGATATCTGCATTTTAGTGGTAAAGTTCAGAAATAAATAAAATCTTTATGTGAAATATCGAAGATTAAATTTAAGTATATCTACAGTTCAGAAAATATTTTATAAATACAAAATCATTGGAACTGTTGATAATAAGCTTCCTAGTGATCGCCCAAAAACACTCAATCGCATATAGTTGAGTTTTATTATAAAAAAAAGTGAACAGAAACCCAAAAGTTGGTGCCAAAAAACTGGTCAGAGAGCACGCAAAAGATCAGAAGGTAATGAATATTCACGGACTATTAAAAAATATTAAATAAGAACGGTTATCATAGCAGAACTACTTGACAAAAGCCACTGTAAAGTGTAAAAAGTAAACTTTGTTTGGAATTTGGGCAAATTCATAAAAGGGAATTGATTTTTGGAAGAGTGTTTTGTTCGCTGACGAATCTAAATATAAAAGATATGTGGAAATGATGTGAGATAATATAGTATCCTCCCAACTTAGTTTCTACTGTTAAGCATGGGGGTGTGATGATTTGGATTGCTGTTGATGCTTCTGGAGTAAGAAAGTTGATGCTTATGGAAGGTAATATTTATCAGTATCAGTGCAAGTTAATTTAAGAACAAAGTCTGAAATCATTGGTCGTTATACCTAACCAGGATCAAAATTTGATTTTCCAACAAGACAATGACTCGAAGCATTCGCCTCAAATTGTTATAAATTGGTTGCTTTATCATGCACTTCGACTGGTGTAAGTCGCAGTTCTAAAAATTACTTAGCACAAATGAGAGATTTAGATACGAAAAATACGGAAATATAATATTACTTAAGACTAATAAATATAGCAGAAGCTCCAAGAAAAATGGCAAATAAAACATCAGTGGAATTCCAATTTTGTTTAATATAGTACAAAAACTGTTACAGGCAGTTAGTTATAGGTGTTCGTGGTGGACCAATCAAATATTATTTTTAATAATAAGTAACAATTTGCTAAATTTATGTCAAATTTTTATGCTAACAGATGTGGACTTTTGTCAAAGTTTTTAAATTGTTTTTCTTAAATTACTTTTTAAGTTTATATTGAAAAAAAAAAAAAATACTGTTTATCAATCAAAATATATTTAAGCCATAACTGTATCACTAGTTTTTTATTTAATGGTTTTGAACTCATAAAACGGCAAATATTGTGTCCTTGCGTAGACTTTTGTCAGCCACTACACCTGCATTAAAATGTTATTCTACATGAAATAATGCAATAAAATATTATTAAAATTTTCTAATTATTACAATTTCAGTAATTAAATGACAATAAGATAGAAATTTTGTGTTAAAGTCTATAATTAAGTACTTAAAATCTAACATTCTGACGATTGAACAATATTGGCTTTTATAGTACGGTTTCTTTTTATGTTGACGAAAATCTGACAGCTAAAAAACATCGCATTTTTCAACAGACCCGACGTATGAAAAAAAATTTCAAGCGGTCTTGTCTACATAAAAAAGTACGTGGAAACTGATCCCTTACACGTAAACGATTTAATAATCTTGCATAGGATGTTTCGTCCGCCAGAGGTAAATTATCTATATGTTAAATATATTTAAATTATCTTTGTTTTGCAAAATTAATATGCTTTCCAATATTTATTATAACGTAAATTTTAAATTATATTGTCTATACTAATTTCTTATAAATTTGTTAAACTTTATATTAGTTCTTGCAATGCAAAAAATGCCAAAAAAAATATTTGTTTCAGATAATGATGTTACAACATTATGATGACAGTGTAGTTCATTCTAGAGAAAACCTTTACATTAGAGAAAACCTCAACATTTGCCATATAAATGTCCAGAGCCTATACATAAAGATTGATTAATTTCAGTTTATATATGTAGGGTCGGCAACAGATGCAAATTGCATTTCAGAAACTTGGTTTCGAATTGATCTTAATGATAACAACTATCATCTGAGAGGGTATAGACTCTATCAGATCGTAAAAAAATGTATTATTTTAATATTAATTCTCATAACATTTCATGAAGGAACATGGGGACTTCTCTCAGTCAATGAGTTGCACCCGATACTATTTTTAAACTCATTGAAAGGGACCTACAGTTTAACGCCGGCTCCGAACGGCAAATGCATTTAGAGAAGTTTTCAATAGTGTTTATACTCATAACCAGTTACTAGCTAATGTTATAAGGTGTTACCGCTTCGAAAAACTTTTTTCTTATTTTTTAAGATGGTCTGACCTTGTATTGAACTGACGACCTTCTGGTTGGTAGGCGGGTGCTTACCTACCATACCACAGCGGCAATAAATGGAAACTGTGAAACGACAACAACAGAAATTGTGGAAAATGTCAAGAATTCACAAAAAGTATAATTTTTATATGTAGAGTTTTTTAGCAGTAGTCAAAAACTTAAAATAATAGAGTTAATATGGACCCATTATTAGATAAATTATCGTCTTTTACTCTTGGATATAAAGATATTATTTGAATTGGGGACTTCTATCCTAATATTCAATTCCGGCGCATTTTAATTCCAGCGGAACACTTTACTTGATTTATGCTTTGTTAATAACCCCATTCAATAACTAATGAACAAACGATTACGCTTAGAAATTTTAGAATCATCGATTATACTGCAGTGGGAATAGAATTACGAGCAATAACATAGAAGCAAACTTCTTTGATGCCATCTGTAGATAATCAGGTTACTTTTTTACACCATAAAATGCAATATTTGCTTAAAAAATGTGGTAAAATCAAAACAAAAACATAATACATGAGAAATCCTGGTTTGCAATAATTGGAACCCTAATCAACAACATTAAGACCATTAAACCCTATAACTTTTTTAAGACATGTAGGAAAGAAGTAAAATTTAAAACCACTCAACCAAATTTCGTGTTTAAAAACGTTACACAGGCATTTGTTTTTAAAAGTATTCTTAGTATTAAATATAATTCTACTGGCAATGATGAAATACATTCCAAATTTTTAAAATAATTTTGACGTATATTATTTCAAACATAATACATCTATTAAATATAATAATTACTACCTCTATTCTTCCTGCAGTGTGGAAGTGTGCCAAGATTATACCAGTGCCTAAACAGGACAAAATCTTTTAACCCATCGCAGTTTTACCATACCTTTCTAAAGTTCTAGAGAAATTATTTATTTATTTATTTATTAAAGGTTATATAATACAATGAATGAAATTATATAATGTAAAGTACGAGTGTGAGCAGCAAGGCCTTCAACTCTGGACATGATAAATGTTATTTAGCTATATATACATACATATATACATTTACTAATTTTAAATATTATTTAGGAGTTTACATTGTTTTAAAAAGATAACAATTTTGTGCATGTTTTCATTTGATGGTACTCTGAGTAGTGAGCTGGGTGTAGTGGGTCAAAAAATTGTTAATCTCTCCTGGGAAAATAATTGGCAATGGTTTAGGATATGTTTTACCGATTGTGGGGTATTGCATGAAATGCATATTGGTTTGTCTTCCTTCAATAACAAATATTGGTGCGTAGTTATTGTATGGCCAAGTCTTAATCTGGAAAAAAGCTTTGCTTCACTGCGGCAGACTGTTGACGGGTAAATAACTCGTTCGCCGTTTGGGTTTATTGTTTTATAGCGGTGTTTATATGCCTCGCAGTCGTTACACCTATTTAAGTACCTATGTTTTAATATTAGTGATTTTAAGTCTTTGTTCTCTTTTGTGTGGAAAAGTAGTAATGACATTCGTTGGGCATCACCAGCAACTGTATCTGCTGTTTGATTACCGCTTATTCCCGCGTGACCAGGGACCCACATTAAGCGAATTTTGTTTGGTGATTTTATTAAATAATTACGGACTTCTGATAATATGTATTCTGAGTTCCTAGTATGTGAAATAGCAGATAAAGTATATTGACTATCAGAGCAGATTACAAATTTTCCCTTACATTTAAGGGAATATACTACGGCTAATTTAATAGCAAACGCTTCCGGTGTAAAAATGCTGCAATGTTTTTCAAGCAATCCATTATAAATTGTAGACTGGTTTTCATTAACTATAGCAAATGATGTGTATAAATCCGTTTTTGATCCATCCGTAAACAAATAGATGTGGTCAGCAAGAGAATGTCGTATTGCCTTAAAAGCATTTCTGTATAATTCAGGTGCTGTTGTTTGTTTTCGGAATTGAAGAAGGTCAAGGATGAAAGACGAAGATTTAAGATGCCACCAGGGCTCGTATTTAGAGTTAGTGTGTTTGACCGATATAGATGGAAATAGGTTTTTTGCATATTCAATTGCTCTATGAATTGGGGATTTTATTTTACAGGGTATATTTTGTTTATAAACTTTATTTAGCATTTTAAATAAATTTGCATTATTAGAGTTGAAAATTTTTGGGATAAGATTCAAATCACTGATGTAAATATAATCAGCAATTAAACGAAACCCTGCTTCCCTTAGCATATTTTTGATGTTAGTTGTTTGGAAAGCTCCGAGTGCATAACAAATAGCTGAGTGGTAAGGGCAGTTTAAGTAATTTAAATATGTTTTAGGGCAGTGTCCATAAATTTGTAGACCGTAACCTATTTTTTTACAAAATCAGCTCTTTCGTAACATTTAAGAGTGTATTGGAATGTATAGCACATTTCCTTGAAGATAAAAATTTTATTATGTTAAGACGTTTTGTAAGATGTTTGCTTAGTTGAAGACAGTGCTGTTTAAAATTGAATTTATCGTCGAAAATTATACCTAAAATTTTTAGTTCTGAGTCGTATATAATTGTGGTGTTATTATATTTAAGAGTTGGAGGATTACAGTTACGTTTATTACAAATGTGTAAAATCTTGTATTTATCCAATGATAAAGTGGCGCCTGAAGATTTGGACCATTCATACATGTCTCTGAGAAGGTTAGAGATTGCAATTTGCACTCTAGCAGATATGTTATTTTCGAAAAGAAAATGGCATCATCTGCATATACAGAATGATCAAGTATTTTGTAACTGTTTGCTATTTTACTAATGTCATTAAATGCTATTAAAAATAAAACGACTGAAAGCGGTGAACCTTGTGGAATTCCATTATAAAGGTAAAAGGTGTCGAATAGAATGTTGTTAATGCGTACTCTTATTCTACGGTTTATCAAAAATGCTTTTGTAATATTATAGATTTTGTTACCGACTTTCCAATCTACTAATTTCTGCAACACAATATGAATTCCAATACGATCGAATGCGCGTTCGAAATCCGTTGACAAGATAGATATGTGATTTTTGTGCGAGAGAGCTTGGGAGACAAAATTATTCAGGTGTAATAGGGTGTCTAAAGTGCCCTGTTTTGCTTTAAAAGCAAATTGGTTGACGTGTATAAGGTTATTTCTACGGGCATACCACATTAGTCTCTTTGCAATAATCTTTTCAAAAACTTTGCCTATACAAGGAAGTAGTGATATGGGTCTGTAGCTGCTTACATTTTCCACTGGCTTATTTGGTTTTTGTATGGGTAAAATAGTAGCAATGCGCCAATTTTGGGGGTAAATACTGCTTTCAAAAATGTTATTGTAAAGAGTTAAAACTCTTTCTTTTACACACATAGGCAAATTTTTTAATAAAAGGTATGACATCCTATCATATCCAGGTGTATTTCCTTTGACGCAAGCTAGTACGCTTAGCAATTCTATGCGAAAGTAGTTTGTTACTGTAATTTAAGTTAAGGATGTCGGTTTTTTTAGATACAAAGCAACGATGGAATTGACTATCATGTGATAAATTCGATCAATATTTGCCAAAGTTGTTGGCTATTTCAAGAGGAGTTGAAAAGAATTGTTTGTCCATTTTTATAAATTGAAATGTGTTGGATATTTTATTTCCGACAAGAGTATTAATATCATGCCATATTTTCCTAGTCCAGGTATTGGGGTTACTAGCGGATGTATATCGGAAAAGAGATTCGACTTTGGATTATTTAACAGTTTTCTTAAAAATAGCATTGGCTTTTTTATAAGCAAAAAGATTTTCGACAGATCTATTACGAATATAGGTGTGCCATTTTTGTTGTTTATCTTTTCTTAAATTATTTAAGGAGTTATTCCACCATGGAATAGATCTTTTTATATGGCAGTGTTTTGTTTGTGGAATCGAGATGTTGGAAGCAAAGCGGATAATTTTTGTTATTTGGGCTGCTTCAGAGTTGATATTTAGAGAGTAATTGTATTTATCATTTTGTTCGACACAGTAAAATGGAAATTTATTCCAGTTAGCAGCATCAAGTTTGTATTTGCGAGTGGGTTTATGGGTTTCAGAGTTGAAGAATTGCCTATTTTGATGAGAATAGGGGAGTGGTCGCTTCCATATAATGAATTGGCCACCTTCCATGAGACATATGGGGCTAGCTGCGCATTGCATATAGATATGTCTACATTTGTAAGAGAGTTATGAGTTGATAAATGTGTGCTAGAGCCATCATTTAGAACTATTAGATTTTCGTTGCATTTGTCATGTGGGAGCCCCACAGCGTACTCCAGCATTAAAATCTCCTAAAATTATATGTGATTGGTGGTTGCAGATTGATATATCCTTCAAGTCTGTTACTGAGAAAACTTGCTTTGGAGAAATGTAACAATTAACGATGGAGAAGGGAAAGTTAGTATCAACAGTAAGCTCCAAAAGAGCTATTTTTGTATTGCGGAAGATTATTTTGTGAGGCAAACGTTTTTTGACTAAGAAACCGATCCCTTGTTTTGCATAAGTGTTGTTAAGTAGATTATAAAAATAACCTTCGTACTGTTTATGTGTGATTATATTTGTGTTGTTGTATGGTAAGTGGGTCTCTTGTATTGCAATTACATCTGGTTTGCTATCATTTATAAGAAGAGATAATTCATTGTAGTTGTTGTTGTAGCCATTCATATTCCACTGTATAACATTTATCATTGATCATAAGTAAAAACTAAGAGTATGAAGTAAAGAAGTGAGAATTACTCTTCATCACTTGTTGATCCTTCATACAAAATATCTTTTTTCTTCATATTATCTACCTTTCCGTACATATTATTTAGTGGTGTTTCTATTTCTTTGAAGGTGTTGTTGGCTTTTTTAAGTTCGGAGTAATCGATTGTGTTGTTGTTGTAATAGATGTTTGTTTCTCAATAGGGAGAGAGAGACTAGAAGATGTAACGGGCTTAGAGTCGGATGAATTATTTTGCATGCCTTGTATATTATTTTTTGTTGTACTTATAGTTTCTGTTTCCATGCTACAATTATTTGTTGTTTTTTATTGGAGTTTTGAGAGGCAACAGCCGACTATGTTGTGTTTGGTGAAATTGTTGGTATATTATTTTTAAGGATATGCCAAGCTTCTTTAATTGTGCATTTATTTTTAGTTTTTATTTTTAAGAGTTCTTTTTGTTGTATGAATTTAGTGCATTTATTGAATGAAGAAGGATGCTCATCAAGACAATTTGCACATTGTATGCGTGTGCATAGGTTAGGGGTATGGGGAGGGAGATTACATTGTGGGCAACTTGGTGGATTTTTGCAGTGATTCTTCGTGTGGCCAAGTTTTTGGCAGGTTCTACAACGTATAGGGCTTGAGAAATATTCACGAACATTAACCAAATTCCAACATATTTTTCTTTTTGTTGGTAAGTTATAAAGATCAAAAGTAATTAATAAAGCTCCAGTCTTCTTCTAATATTACCTTCCATTTTTTGAAATTTATACACGTCTACAACGCCTCGATCGGTAAGTTCCTTAATTATTTCTTCCTCAGGGATATCGTTTAAATAGGGGGCAAAAACAGTACCTTTTGTGTAGTTTAATCCTTTTTGAAGTTTGCATTTGATCTGGCAGAGTCCAAATAATTCTTTTGAATTTAAAAATTTATCAGCAACTTGTTGGTTGGTAACAAGAATAAGAAGATTGCCGTCGCGTAGTTGAGATATTGATGTGATTTCTTTGTTTATGATTTGAATTACTCGGTGCACTGCGAAGCATGAATAACTAGATAAGGGTTTATTTGGATCGCTTGATTCCATCACAATAAATTTAGAATTTGGTTGGGGATGTTTTGGAAGTTCAGGAAAAGATATTGAGTCTTTATTTTTTGCTTTTTTTCTCTTGGGACTACTAGTATTTGCCAATATAGTAAACCTGTGCCCCCAAGGTTGGGGGCCCTGCGGGCATTGTTATTATAAAGTTACTATCAATAGGTTATTGAAATGTAAATAAATAAATAAAGGAAAAGAAATGAAAGAACACGACCGATAGAGTCCAGGTAAATAACAAGTAACGAAAGATCGAGAGCGCAATAATCTGACACGTCAGCTTATGCTAAGAGCTAGTCGAAGACTGTTTAGGGAAATTAATACCATGTAAAAAACTTAAGCATATGTGAAATTTTTCAGATACTGCTGTTAAACTTATATCGTCGTACTTACGGGATAGTACTCAATTTGTGTGTCATGATAATAAATCATACACTTTTTCAATACTAGAGGTGTGCCATAAGGCTCCATACTTGGTCCTTTATTATCTACAATTTAATCAAACGACTTACCATCAAGGAATAAAATTTGTAGTGTACAGATATGTAGATGACGTCCAGTTATGCATTAGCTGCTTGCCGTCTGAAATAGCTACGAGTAATTGCATAAGTAAACTGAACCAAAATTTCACAATGTATTCAATTGGGCATCGCCAATTGCATCAATCCGAGAAAATCAAAGGCATTAATCATAGGGAAAGTAATCTTCATACCATCGTTTTCACCTATTCAGATTGACTATAGAGATTGTACAAAATGCTAAAAATTTTGGAGTAATTTTGAACAAGGTTAACTGGTTAAACAATGAAATGCCATTTGCGGTAAAACGCTTGTTATGCTGCGAAATCTTTGACTAACACAATACTTTAAATCGTTCAATATTCGTATGTAGAATATCTGACTTTTCGTACAAAATTTATGATATTTCTTTTGAAAACTAAAATGCCGTACACTAGTATACATATATATATATATTTTTTTTTTCTCTTGAGACCAGACCAGCACTCAGGGGATAGCCCCTACTCATGTAGTGCATTGCGCTCGTACTAGGCAAATATAATGTGTTGTGCGATTTACTGGACAATCGACTACAAGGGATGTGCTCTACGAGCACACGTAAAAAAAATGATTATTAGGAATTAGTTCCTTAATTTCGTCAGAACACATTCCATTATAATACCGATAGAACAATGAAACACACCCCACATTGCGACGATGATCTAATGAATCGATAGAGTTGGCTACCCTATCGTCATTAATAAGAACCTTCGCCCTCTCCTGTACGCGGCCGAGAAGCTCAAAAATAGACTTTGAAGCACCGGCCCATACATGAGGTCTGATATAGGTCTTGTAAATATTAAGGAGATCAGATGAAGTGAAATAATTCTTGCACCGTTTTAAAAAACTGATGCACTTGAATGTATCTTTCGGCACTCGAAGTATGTGATCGCTCCAACGAACGTCACGGTGAATTCTCATGCCCGAAACATCAAGAGCATCTGATTTCTCAATATCTACACTACCCATAGATACAGATGACAACACACCACTAAGTGATTTCTCAATATCTACACTACCCATAGATACAGATGACAACACACCACTACGTTTGTGTGTCAAAGAACAACATTGGGTCTTGCGCGCATTAAAGTCGACCCTGTTTACGCGACCCCACTCAGAGATTTTCGACAAGTCGTTTATAAGAGCGTCGTTCATATTCCGTCTTTTAGCCCATATCTCCAAAAGGCTCGGCCTACGATCAAAAGAATAAGAATATATAGGATTAAAAGTGAGAAAAAGAAAGTCGTTAAGAAATTTTAGAAATAGATTTGAAGAAGGAACAGAGCCTTGCGGTACTCCTGAATTTATCCTGAACTCGTCAGATGAAATCCCATCTATAACCACTCTTATAGTGCGATTTCTGAGAAAGCTCGATATGAATCGAGACAAGTGACTACCGACACTAAAGGCAATAAGTTTGAATATGAGAGCCTCGTGCCAGACTCTGTAAAATGCCTTGGAAATATTCAGGGCCACAGCCTCACTTTCACCATGAATGGACCTGTTGCACCCATCAGAGAGTAACGCCAGCATATCACCAGTAGAGCGACCTTTACGGAAGCCACATTAGCGATCGCTCAGCAAATTGTTGGACTCTAAATATTTCACAAGGTGGTGATTAATAATACTCTCCATAACTTTGGAAAGCGCCGAACAAACTTCAATGGGGCGATAGTTTTCAGCGTTACTAGCCTCAACTTTTTTAGGGATTGGCGTAACATTGGCAACCTTCCAACAAGATAGAAAACTACCCGCACAATAAAACGCACTGAAAAGATTAGCGAATGGACGCGCAAGCGTCGAAGAGCATCGCTTCAGGACCAGTGCTGGAATGTCATCCGGGTTCTTGCGAATCTCCGGCAAGTTCGAGTTACCTGCAAACATTTTAGCAAGAATGTTTGCCTTTTCAACCGGGTTTGTGAATGCTTGGTCGTTCTTTATAAGGACTGGAATCGAACTTGCGCTGTTCCTAAGCCTTCTTATGAATGACCAAAAGCTCTTACTTCCCCGCGAAAAAGTAAGAATTTTAGCACGTAGACGCTGCTCGATAGAGACTCTTTGCGCCTAAGTACTGCGGCACACAAAGATCTCGTCTGTTTGCGTAGCGAATCAGTAATCGCATTTTTCATTACGCCAATTTCTGAATGGTTCCTCTCTGCAAGTTTGCACGTCTGATTAAATTATCCATCCCTAGCTTTATAATATGAACAACCATTTCGGCAATGACATTCACATTTGGATCAAGGAAACAAAGTTTCCAATTGAAATGCCCGTAGAATTCGTTAAGCTCAGTCCAACGATCTTTCCCGTAATTGAAAACCAAGCGCTTCGTAGCCGTATGTGAAGCGCTGTGAAGAGTGGAAAACTGGAAAATGGCAGAAATGGTACAATTGTCCGAATTCCCAAGAGGTTCAAGGACCTCAACTACATACTTTTCAGGTTGTGTAGTGAGGAAATGTTCGAGAGTGTTATTTTGGTGCCAATCTACACACGATTGTGCGCGGCAAATAGCTTAACGTATTGGCCTTCTAAGACGAACATTGAAATCAAAAGCAACAACAATTTCACTCTTCGGGTAATTTGCAAGGATACTGGATATGAAATCGTAAAGAGAGTCAAAGCCAGATATGGAAACCTCTCATCCGGCGTTTATGCTTCTGTACAGGAACCCGAAATACAAAAGATGTGAACTTAACCCAAAGACAGTTAAATTCTGCATCATACATGCCAAGTGGTTGCTGGCACTGGTACACGACTTCATCTCGAATTTACATTGCAAGGCCCCTATGAAAGTTAACAAGGAATAGGCGTATGAAAACCCTGTGGATCGGCATTTTCAGAAACCTGGGTTTCACATAAGGGAAAATATTCGTCCTGTAGAGACTAATGTGAGCGTACACGTAGTAGAAGTTCGCCCGTATCCCGCGCACTTTGCAGAAATAAATCCTAAAACGTCCTGTTATTACGTAGATTAAAATAAGAGGAATAAGAAAATAAAATAAATAAAATACCACAAGCAAATGAAATACGAAAAACCGTTCTTCAGATGCGGACGACAAGGAAGTGGGTTGCTGCGGATTGATTATTCAGTAGCCAGTGTTATACCTTCGCTACTGAATAATCTAAAAACAACCCCTCCAAGCGGTTCGCACCCAAAGGCTTAGTGGGGAATAAACAAGCTTATCTATACTGCCCAACCCAACTTTTTCGAGATATAATAAAGGACGCAAAACTAATTTTATTAGATATGGCAAACTAATTTCTGGCAGACACTTTTATATAAATTCAATTCGTCTCTGAAATAAACGAATCATATACAGATATTAAGCAATGTTAAGCATTTAAAAACTGCAATATTTACACATTTTAATTAAGAATTTACGAGTAACTTTTACTGTTACGTTTTAACATTTTTGAAACGTTTGAGTTCTTTTTAATTGCGTCAAAATAAAATAAATAATAATAATGAGGTTGTTTTACAGTTTTTATTTCCCCACTTTTACATTTTATCTTATACGCTTAAACACGACTTTTCTTTGTGACTGCAAAACGATAACCATACTGACGTAGTCAAAGCAGCCTCATTATATACCTAACTGCCTACAGTTTGGAAAGTTTATAAAATGTCTCAAACGCTTTCAAATTCCATATTTTATGTACGTTAATCTTAAACACGTAAGATTGCGTTACCCTAAGATGGTCGAATTGGCAATGTCGTCAAATACACAAATCAGTACGGCATTACCAGGGTATCACATTAACAACCTTGACACAAACCATTAGACCAAAATCCCACAATACAGTCCCAAAGGCACTGATTTGGTGTATTTTCTTTTTAGTCATTTTTATTTTTGTAACAATACAAACACCTATAAATATTAACTTCATATAACTATTAAATTATTTATATTGTTACGAAAATAAGGTTGGGCACCCCTGTCGTTTATTACATCGCTAAAATAATTAAACAGAAGTTGTAAGAACAACTATAAGTCCTGTTTATAAATAACCAGAATCGACAACAACAAACATTAGCAGCGATAAAGTAAATAAAAATAACACTGCAGCAACAAAAACTTACAGTAAAGAAAAGAAGTAACAGAAAATAACAAGCAACAACAAATACTAAGAGCTGAAGTACATGTTTGCGTTCGCATGACTACATAAGAACTAAATAGAAAGTAAAAGAAAGAAATTGAATCTACCAGCCATATAAAAGCAAATCGATGTAAACAACGATGAGCCTATTTGTAGTAAACTCAGCGAGTACAATTTATGTGAAGAGATTTTGTTGGCTTGATCTCACTGTGAAGAGAGCTTATAAGGAGTAAAATCGTGAAATGAATCGTGAAGTAAATAACCAGTTTAGTTGGAGCTAACTTAGTAAGGAGAGTTAAGTTTGGATAATCTCTGGTTGAAAAGGTTGTGATCGAACCTAAGTTATAACTATGATCGGGTTGGAAGATCTTTAGGTAGAAGGATCTGTCGAGTAATTGTCATTGTTTATAAAGCTGTGAACAGACGGAGTAATTAAGAATAGAAACCGATATTACTTGTAAAAAGGTTACAAGCAGTGGTGCACAAAACTGTGTCGAATAAAGGATTTTAATTAAAAAATAAACCAAGATTTGTTTTATTTTGACTACAATCTACGAACTCATAAATACACGTTTTAAAAAAGGTAAAAACGTAACAAAACTTATATATTTTTTATATTATCTTTTTTCCTCACTTTACTTCAACTCTATTTTACCAGCAGTATTGCCACAATTTCGACAACTTTTTGTAACCAATTTTCATAAAAAAGTAATCAAAATTTTAAATCCTAATTTTAATATAAAAAAAATTAAAACATCATTTTTGTAACAGTATTGACTTAACATAGACTGGTCAATAGAACTTGATACCTTAATTGATGAGGCATATTCTCCTATTTGTGTTGAACTTTTGAACTATAATCGTAGCTAATAGCCCTTACTAACAGACATCTTAATCAACCGCTAAATACCCGAACCAAACAGTAGCGTTGAAGTGAAATATGTCTGTTATTTATTATCACTTAGCCTCTGAACGAAATAGTATAACCAACGAAGTTTTTTTCTTTGATTGCTCTCTAAAGCTTATTCGATATTAACGTGCGAGAGGTTATTTATGCAGTTCAGAAGTGAAGAAAATTAAAGAACGCTCTGGTTAAGCAAAAATGTTCGGATATGATGAATTCAATGCATTACTTTATGAGGATTATTTTCCCGAAAAGCTACGCAAACAAAAGATTTGTAAGCAGCAAAAGTAAGCAAAAAGCAATTGAGTACAGCACGAGTTAATACCGAGATATGTTGAAAGGCGATATTTCATATCCGAAATGTTGTTGGAAAGTCTTAAAAGAGTTGTCGTGGCATCCAATCATTACTGGCTATGAAAAATAGTCTCTGTCGGCTTATAATTCAGACGTTGCCCGTCTGACTATCATTTGTGTCGTTCAGAGTACATTACACTTTAGAAGAAAGTATACGAAATTGGCTCGATTTGCTCTTAGCCTTAATAAATTTGCAATCTTTTGGCACGAAATCGATATGTTATCAGAAAGATGGGAAAGATCAAAGTATACTTAGAACAAAAGCACAAAGTTTGCCAAAAATCCCATTTTTTAAGTTATACACTCTATAAGTGGACCTCGACCTCTATAAGTGGACCTTAAACAATCATTATCTTTATTATTTACTTCGAGAAAAAGTAACCAAAATTTAAAATAAACACGCATCTACACATTGAAGAAAAAAAAAACACAATTTTGGTTAGAAATAACAAAAAACGGCAGCACTGGTTACCAATAGTCTTAAAGGGTAATTTACACGGTAACGGTAATACCTTACGTACGTAAAATCTGAGAGAAAATATTATAAAATTCCATCCATATTTTAAAAGTGAGAATAAAAATCTTACGACAGAATTTTTTACCTTTGCACGATACGTAAAGAACCAAAGCAAAGTAAAATGAAAGCAGCAGTTTTAAAAGAGACGATAAGTGCGAGCGAAAAAATTTGCTTTTTTCTTTGTTTATATAAAAACACACCGCTAATCGACACAATAATGATCCAATTTTTAAAAGACAAAGAGAGCCGTCCGACTGCCAATTTTTCATCCGTTTTTTCTTTCAATGTCGTACGCTCGCATTACATATTGAGTTTACTCGATACTATCCGCTCTCTTCTACATAAAAACTTGACATGTCGTATGACTTGTATTATCGTGTAAACCACCATTTAATAAGATTGCATCTTGTTGTACTATGTTTACGTTTAAATAAACAAAAAATAAATAAATAAGTATAAATAAATAAATGTATTTCTTTTTAATCCGCCTGCAATAGAATGTTATTGTACAATATGTTCGGGTGAATTAAGGAGTTTCTTCATTATAATTAAAATTTTTTTTTTTTAAATAAAAAATATAAAAATTTTTAAAGATTTACTTTCTCTATATGGATGTTTACAAATTTTTATTCAAATTCATGACTTATTGCCAAATTAATATCTACACAATTTAATTCGCATAACCTCGAATAGTAACAAATATGAACTCATTAAATTCAGCAAAGTCAATGCTCTTAGTATAATCACTCCAACAGAAAATAAATCATAAAAATATCACCTTAAGCTTGAAATCGAAAATATAAAAAAAATATTTAAAAAAGTGGATATAAGGCTGTTGAAAACAGTAAAAGAGATTCAATAATTGAATGATTCAACATTATCAAAAAAAAAAAAACAAAGATTTGATAAAGAAACGAAAGAGTTCGTCTACTATTTTCTTTATTTGAATCTGAGTATTTGATATAACGAAATTCAAAAACTAGTTTCTTGCTTCATAAAAAACTAAAATGATATTTTTGAAAAAAAAACTTAATTAAGATAATAAATTATAGTATATAAAGTTTAAAAGTAGAAAAAACCCAGTAATAAATATTTCTTGAAAGAAAATCTTTAGGCTGTCATTTCAAGTTTAGTAGGTCAAGGAATTTCTGGTCTGGTCTCTCTTCCTCTTACTGTCTCTCTCTCTTCGTAGTATAAATGAAGAACAAGTTAAGAGACATACATACAAACATATATATATACAAACATATATATATATATATATATATATATATATATATATATATATATATATATATATATATATATATATATATATATATATATATATATATATAGATGCTAAACATGAGGTGTGTATGCAAATTTATTGTCATCTAACGTTTTAATTTTGTTGAAGCCAATAACGAGTTTTGTTTTAGATATTTATCACATGGTATTAATGTATTTTAAAAAACAAAAGATAGCAACAAAACATTAAACTGTTATTAACGCCGATGGATGAGGCGCTTTATTAGTTTCAAACTTAATTAAAACAAGAAAAAAAAACAAAAAAAAAACAGTTTCAATTATTGTAATATGTATTGGTTAAAGTTCAACTGTGTGGGAGATTGTTTTTGACAAATAAACAGTCGAGTGTTATTGTAGTCGTCTTATAGCTGGTTATTTCCAGCTAAAATTTCACTTAAGGTATTTTGATAGAAATCTCCATAACTCCACTTCCGTAAAAATCCATATTGGCCATATTTTTTAAATACTTACGTTGGATAGTTGTCTATGTGTTCACAATAAGTTTTGCCTGGTCGGGCACAAGAAGGAGTCTGACCAGGTGGCGCAGGCAAAAATCGACACGGTGGTGCTCCATACAAACCACAGGGCGGTGTTGATGTTGCTGAGCAAATAATTAGTGTTGTATAAGCTAATATCTGAAAGAAGCAATTAATTTTAAATATTATATCGAATTCATTTTAATAATAAGAATTAAAAGTTATTATTTGTAACCAAATTGGGCCGTTATAAACTTGTATTTTTTTTAAGTTTTTAAAATGATTCAATAACAAATTCTTTAAAAGTATCAATATGAAATTCAAATAAAATAATGATCTTGGTGTTTGTCGCCATCTTTACTACCGTTAAATAAAATAAGTATTGTAACACATTTTTTATTTTTTAAATATTTTATATTTGAATTACTATTAATAGGGTTTTTTTTAATCTTTGCCAGTTATTTTCAAGGTAAGAAATATCCTTTTTTCCACTAAAATCCCAATTATATTTGCTTTAATCATTCTTACGACTAATAATCCTTTACGTACGATATAAATAATAATTATTAATTAATAATATATAATTAATATAATAAAAAATTTAAAATTATAACAAATAATAATTATATGAAAAAAAAATAAATGTTCAATTTAAAGCCTCTAAATATGAATATGCACCAGCAACAATTAATATCGAGGGGAAATTAATTGTAAAGAAGAACCTGAAAAACAAAATCACTAAAATGTCTCATAGCCATACGACCGCCAAATTGACAATTTAAGAAAATTCTGCACATTTTGTATGGTGTACACAGTTGTTCCTCAAAAACTATGCTTAACGATCATATATTGGTCAATTGTAAGGAATATAATAAGAAATTTTACTCGCATGATACTCTACAATGTCCCACACAAATGTAACTATTATGATAAACGTTTTCGAACAGAAAAGTAGTAAAGGTTCACCATAGAACTCGTACGGGAGAGAAGACCTTCTATTGTCAGATTTTCTTTCAACGTATTACTCATCGTGAGACCTTAATTGTCCATTTGGCCCTCCATATAGGCATGAAAAAAAACGGTACAAATAATATGGCTGTGATAAGTATTTCTCTTGCATTAGCGCCTTAACTTATTGAGGCCAAACGTTGTGTATACGCAACATTCACTTTTACCATGAATCAGGCTTATCCCGTTTAACTTTTTTTTTTTTTTTTAAATCAGACTAGAGTCCTCTCGAACACGCCGGAGTGTAAAGTTGTAACAAATTCCTCGCGGTCGATTAACTAAACAAATATAAATTCTTCAAATCAAATTGTATTAGTATTCAAATTACATACAAAAAAGACAATACAAAATATACATTCATATATACATATATAATAAAAAGTAAAGTGAATTTTGTTTAAGTAATCTTCTGCCTAGCAACAGAATGGTTAACTTAAGCGAAAGTGATGAGAGTGAGGGTGATGCCGATTGGCAGGTATATAAAAGCAACAAACGAAGCATTACTAGATCTCTACCAGCCCAACCAAAAAATAGCGCTAAACAACAACGAACCATCTACTAGTAATAGGTTTGAAGTTCTAAGTAACGACATGAATGAAGATGTAAACCAAAATAACACTACAACATCAAACGCAACCTAAATACATAAACCACCTCCGCTGTTCATACCTGAAGTTAACAACATATCTAAAATGATCTCGAGCATTTGCAAAATAATTTCATCAAGCGATTTCTCTTAGAGATAATCAAGTTAAAGTGATGACCAAAACTGTAGAATCGTATAAGAAGCTGATAGAATTTTGTAGGCAAAAAGATATTAAGTTTCACACTTACCAATTAAAAACTGAAAGAGCTTTCAGGGTAGTTATTAAACATTTACATCACACTATACCAGAAAATGAAATAAAAGCCGCTATTGAATTGGAAGCTGTAGGGTATATCAACGTATATTAAGAAATAGGCAAGATATTCCCCCAATTTTAAAAATCTTTTCCCAAAAATTATCATCAAATTGAGTTTCAGCAACCAAGTTCAGTCCAATATAACAACAGCTACGGCAAAAATGGCACTTCGTATGCTGATGTTGTTAAAACAATTGGTGATTCGTATGAAAAATTAGAGTCATTAATTCGTAAACAGATTGAACAAACAAATACTCTTTTGCAGATGATAACACTTCTAGTCACCAAATTATGCAAATAGACATTAGATTATCAATATGGAATGCCAATGGACTGTTAAATCATAAACCGGAAATCGAGGCTTTTCTTAATCTTAATAAAATAGATGTAATGCTGATATCGGAAACTCATTTTACTAAGAAATCTTATTTCAATATTAAAGGTTACAAATTAATAAATACAAATCATCCTGACGATACTGCCCACGGTGGCACAGCAATTCTTATAAAATCAATTATTCTATACTAGAGGAAATAAAGGAACATCCTTTACAAGCAACCATAATTTCTACAACTTTCAATCTGAAGCAACAAGAATTTCAACAATATTTTGACAAATTTGGTCCCAAATCTCTTTCGGTGGACAACTAATCCTAAAGGTTGGGAGCTTTATAAATGTTTACAAAATAGTAATTATTCTGTCATCTCAACCGGAAAACCCACTTATTGGCCTTCTGATCCAAAAAAATTCCAGACCTTCTGGATTTTGTTGTTTACAATGGCATTCCAAGACATCACTTAGATATTCTAGAAAGTTTCGATTTAAGTTCTGATCACTCTCCGTTATTATTGAATTATAGCATTACTTTATTCTATAATAATTACAACACATTTTCTTTTAAAACTGACATTGGGTCGTATAAACATTGGATAGAAAATAATCTTAAACGTTAAGGTTCTTTAAAAACTGGTTCTGAAATAGACGACAACGTTGAATATTTCACACAATTAATACATGAAGCTGCTCATCTTTCAACACCTAAAAATAATTCACGGAATCCTAATAAATTTGTTATATCATCGGAAATCAAAACTCTAATTATCAATAAAAGAAGGCACCGTAAAAAATGGCAAAGGACGCATCACCCACTAGAAAAAAGAAATTTAAATATTGCCACAAAACAATTGACGCAAAAGTTTAAACTGTTTAAAAACAAATCAGTCGAATGCAATTTACAAAATTTAGATTCGAGTAGAAACAATGAGTATAATTTATGGAAAGCTGCAAAAAAAAAAAAATATATATATATATATATATATAAAAAGGCCACAAAAGAAAGATCTTCCTATAAAAGACGAACAAAATAAATAGCATAAATCTGATGTAGGTAAAGCATTCGCATTCTCTAATTATTTAAAAGCTGTTTTTATTTCTTTTAACTTAAATTCTGGATCAGCAGACGAAGAAGAAGTTTTAGAGTTCCTTGACTCACCTGTATCTCCGACCGAAGTACAAATGAAAATCAACCACCTTAATACGGAAAATCTCCCGGATATGATCAGGTAACTAGTTTTATTGTTAAGCATCTTCCAAAAAAAGCCATTTTATTTCTAACTTATATTTTCAACGCGATATTAAGATTGAGTTATTTCCCATCACAATGGAAGTGCGCAATGGTGATAATAATACCAAAACCAAATAGACCGGAAAATCTAGTTTCATCCTATAGACCTATAAGCTTGTTGGCGACTTTCTCTAAAATATTCAAACGAATATTTGTTGATAGATTGTCGCCTCTGGTGAAAAGGACAAATATAATTCCAGAACATCAATTCGTTTTTCGCCATGAGCACGGAACACCTGAACAATGCCACAGAATTGTACAGTATGTCACGGAAGCTTTGGAGAACAAAAAATACTGCTCTGCAGTATTTTTAGATGTTCAACAAGCTTTCGATCGAGTATGGCATCTTGGTTTATTGTACAAGGTGAAAAAGTTCTTACCAACACCTTACTACCTTTTTATTAAATCCTATTTGTCAGATCGCTTCTTTTATATCAAATACAACAATAGTTTTTCCGACTTTATTCAGATCAGGTCTGAGGTACCTCAGGGAAGTGTTCTCGGGCCTTTGTTATATACTATTTACACTTCAGATCTTCCTTTAAACCAAAATGTACTAGTGGCAACTTATGCTAATGACACGGCGATACTTTCTGCAAGTGATTCCAAAACAGAGGCATTAACTACAGTACAGCACTACCTTAACATTTTTCATAACTGGTCAACTAAATGGAATATAAAGATTAACTGTAGCAAATCACAACATATTACGTTCACGCTAAGAAAAGGAAACTGTTCACCCGTCAAAATAAGTAATGTTACTATTCCCCACACTTGTTGTATCAAATATCTCGGACTATATATGGATCAAAGGCTTACGTGGAAAGACCATATAATAAAAAAGAGGCATCAACTTAACTACAGATTTAAAAAACTATACTGGTTGTTGCGTCCTACATCTGAGCTGAGCATCGAAAATAAGCTACTGATCTATAAATCCATTTTAAAGCCCGTATGGTTATATGGTATTCACCTATGGGGAACTGCCAGAAACTCAAACATCGAAATATTGCAGAGATTTCAATCCAAAGCACTGCGTACAATACTTCAATCGCCATGTTTTGTTACAAATGAAATAATTCACAACGATCTCTATGTATCAAAAATAAAAGATGAAATCAAACGTTTTTCAGAAAAGTATTTGAAAAGATTGAGTAATCACCAGAATGTATTAGCCATTTGTTTATTAGATAAGAGTTTCGAAACAAGGCGACTGAAGAGGTGTCATGTGTTAGACCCCTCATTTTTACCTTAATAAATTAGTTGATATATTAAAATTTTATTTTTTAGAGACAAATTCAATTCTATGTGTTTATATTGCATAATGTTGTAATATAGTTAATGTTGGATATTCTTATATAAAAAAAGTCAATAGTATTGCTTATTATTATTAGATAGATTGCAAATAAATAAATAATGAAACAAAAAAAGAACAAAACAAAAATCAGACTAATACTTAAATTTTGTTTCAAAGTCAAATTGACATGTTTCAGGATTTTATTTCTTAAGATAATCTTAAGTATAAAAAATATTTAAGTATTTAGTAGTAGGAGTACCTTTACAAATAATGTTTAAAAAAGTTATAAACAAATTGTAAATCAATTAATGGCTAATTATTCAGGCAGTTACGGTATACATTTTTGAATATTACAGTTTACAAATTTAAGTTACATTTACTATGAGTTTTGTGAGTGAAAATGCTCACGTTGTGTAAAAACAACGCTGGTCCTTACCGATATAAAATTTTATTTATTTGTAAGTGTATTGTATTGTATTGTATATTGTATTGTATATTTGTAAAGAAAAGAAGAAAAATATAAAATATAAATACATTTTGTATGAGGAAAACACACCATCACAAAATTCGGTCGAAAATTGATGTGGTTGGCTTGCTATCATTACATCCATGAACTAACATTGAAAGGAAAGTTTGATGAACGCAGCATGAAATAGCAAAGTCCAAACATTTCAATTTTTAAAAGTTCCAAAGCTTATGGATTTTACTAGATAATACCGTTTATACGACAAAGCTGGATGAAGAAAATCCCCATGGAGGCTACTTCGAAAAACAACTTGTGCGTATTGTAAACTACATGAAGAATGACTTAAAGAAAGGAAACCGTCCAAGAGAAGACTGCAAGGAGTTGTTGCAACTAACTTTCCTTTACCTAAGAGGTAACAACTACCTTTAGTTTTAGGATCTCAGGTGCTCTGCATTATGCCATGAAGTACACGATAAGAAGGGAATTGGTTCTATATCCTTCAACCCGTTATAAAATATGTACTTAAAACCAATTAAAAAACTTAACTTTTATGAGAGTTTTTATAAAAATCAAATTAAGGTTATATGTACATTTAGTTTATATAGCGTGTTTTTTATAGAGGTGTAGAACTTTAAGTTTGCATTACTTTTCAAGATGGCGACCGATTTAACAGCTGTCAAGTGATTTATTCTCAGTTTGGTTTGGCGATTCATCTTAAATAGATTCACGCCCGGCATAGATTCGTTGAATGGGCCCGAAACGAGATTACCGTTGTTCCCGATTTTCATAAGCGAATTTTGTTTCGCGATGAAGCGCACTTCTGGTTGAAACAAACAAGCAACAAACAAAACTGCTGCATTTGGAGTGACGGTAATCCTCAAGTGTATGTGGAAACACCGTTACATCCAGAAAAACTGACTGTTTGGTGCGCTTTATGGGCTGGTAGAATCACGTTTTGGGACTGTGAATTGGCCTGCAAGATCTTGTGATTTAACACCGCTAGACTACTTTCTGTGGGGCTATGTAAAGTTATTGGTCTATGCGGTAAAGCCACAACCGCTTGACCATTTGGAAGACAACATTCACCGTTAAAGGTAATGCCACAAGATTACCTTTCGGATAAATAAAATTCATGTCAATAGAATAATCCATCGTTGTTTTATTACATCTTAAAGTTCTATAACTCTATAAAAAATACCCCTTATTTAAAACCGCCAAGATGAAAAATTACATTTAATAAAAACAATTTTTTTTTTTTTTTGAAATTGCAATAAAGTAGCGTTTTCAAACCGTAGTAAATCAAATAAAATCGTGTAAAAAAAATCTGATTTTTTCTAAATCGTGTAAAAAAAATCTGATTTTTTCTAGACCGTGTTCTTCCAAACCATGTAAAAACAGATCGTGTAAATTGGTTGTGCTCGTATATGTAACTAAGATTATACTCTTCATTAAACACTTTAATTTCCTCAATAAGAACTAAAAGGATTGAAGTGTGTTGCACATTTTATCAGCCTTATGCAGTCAGAATTAAAAATTAATATACCATCTCAGAAAGTGCTTTTTCAAATAAGTACTTCAACTCCGTCTATTTCCGACGGATTTCTTAAGAAATGAAGTATTATTTTATTCATAACTAAATACACTATTTTAATACATTTAAAAATAGGATGGTTCTCATATAAAACAGCATTTAAAATATCTCTAAACTTAAAAAATTTGCAATGAATTAGATAAAAAATATGGTTGATTGAGAAATGCACACAGATTCCTTAAGTTTACTTAAGCAAAGTATACACCATTTAATATGTCTATTCCTCTTTTTTTTAAGGCAAGAATTTAAAGTCGGTTAATATTTAGCTAAATTATTAACTTATAAATTCAAGAAATCCAAAAAAACCGCTATTTTTTCAAGATTTTGGTTGTTTTGCGAAAATTTCTAAATCAGATTCTTGTTATACTTGATAGCACCCATCAGAAAAATAGTTTCGCATCCCAGATATTTCTACTTCAGTTTTTCTTGTCACATAGGTTTTTGTTTTGTAAACTATCTTTTTATGCGTAAAAATTTGAGTACCTTTTGTTTTTGTTGTATAACTTTAGTTGTTGTAACAGTAATATTGTTATTTTTTAAGAACTATGCAAAGCATTAAATACTGTTAAGAAAAAACCATAAAATAATGAAATTTATAGCATTAAAGACTGAAATAAAAACTAAATTCTAGGCAATGAGGCTGGCTGTATACTATATTTTGACTCTGACTGTATATGTACGCTTTTGGCATAAGGCAAATGTAAATAGATGGACTCCCAAGAATGATTTGAATATGCTACAACTTTTGAGCACTTATCCGGATGCCTAAGTAAAAAATTAGCCATCACAGTTACAAGAAGGTATCTTTGGTATCTGTCAGAGACTAATATGGTGCTCACACTATTGTGTTTAAGCAACTTTTGAATTAAACAAATTATTTTTTAAATGTTTTCCAATACAATGAATTGTTTTGAAAACACATAACATAAAGGTGTTCAATATTGAAACTCTACCCAAAACACGTGAATGTCAGGGTACGGATACCAGTTTGAAGTATGTTCAATCGTATTTCTAATTAAAATCTTTCACTGAACAATCTTTCAAATGACAACACGTCGAAAATTTTATAAAAATTAAAAATTTTATTTTTTTTTATTAAAAAAATTTTTTTAAATTTATATAGATGGCTGCCTACTTAATTTAGGGATATGTGATTCTACACATGTGCAGATTTTCAGGGCCGGATATTCTGGACTTAGTGATCAGCACTATAATATCTGCAGTTTCACATGGAATCGAGCCGCTATGTGTGCTTGGGGTTACTATACTATTCTATCATATCCATATAACAAAATTTGAGACCAAAGATGGAGGCAGCAAGTAAAAGATGAAAGTTGAGAAAAAGAAATGGACAAACCCATACATAAGTAGTTAAAAAAAAAATCTTAAATTGAATTATGGTTGGAGCATATCGATATATATATATATATATATATATATATATATATATATATATATCGATATATATATATATATATATATATATATATATATATATATATATATATGTATATATATATATATATATATATATATATATATATATATATATATATATATATATGCATACCAGATATATAGATATGCATACCAGAATATGGATATGAAGAAGAACTCCAATTAAATTAAAGTAAAAATGCTTCTTTCTCCAACGGACAATACTTCTTTAGTCTCTTTAAACACAGTCTCTTAAAAAATTTAAATACTAGAATAAAAATAATTTTTTACAATTTAAAATTTATCATTTTTTTATTTACATACATACATATGTAAGTATTTATAAATTTTCTGATATTAATTTTGTAACAGTCAATACAAAATAAGACAAAATGTCAAAGCAAAACACGATAATTACAGTGTGTACAACTGTGTTTAGTTTTTGTTAAACGTGTTTATCTTTTGTAGTGTGAACATAATATAAGATCGATTAAGCTTTTTTTGACGAGCGTATTTCTAAGTCTGAGAAAGATAATACGATAAAAAATATTTGAAACAGTACCACGAAATAAAGGATCCGCCATTTAACGTCTTTTTTTCAACTAGTGCTTATTTCGTGAATGGTAACAGCTCATGTCTGATTTGACAGATAATTGGTTTTATCCTTTCGCTGAACGAATATGGTTGTGTATACGCTTCGCTAAGTGGACCTGCGATCGACTTACAGAAGATGCCGATTTTGCCAAATAATCATATTTTCAGATGAAACTCATTCTGATCTTGGCGGGTATGTAAACAAGCAAACTTGTCGCATTTGGGGCACAGAAAACCCGCACGCATACATTGAGAAGCCGATACACCCAAGACGAGCCACCGATTGGTGCAGATTTTGGTTCAGAGGCATAATTGGGCCATTTTTCTTCGAAAATAAGCAAGAAGTGGCCGTTACAGTCAATGGCGATCGTTATCGGGCCATGTTGAACGAATTTTTGTTCACAAAAATTTAGCAACATTTGGTTTCAACAGGACTGCGCTACGTGCCACACAGCCGAAGCTACACTCGATGTTTTGCGCCCTGTTTTTGAAGATCATATTATCAGCCGCAGAGCTGATATTGTTTGGCCACCTCGATTTGACACCGTTGGACTATTATTTGTGGGTGCCGTCAAAGATCAGTGTTACGCCAACAAGCCAGAGACAATTGACGCTGTAAAGGACAATATTCGTGAAGCCATTGGTGAAATACAGCTGCACACAATCCATAATGTGCTTAAAAATTGGACCGATCGTGTAGCCGAGGCAGCCATTTGAATGAAATTATTTTCCATTATTAACCGGAAGGATTGTACTTTCAAATAAAAAAAGTAATTTGAGAAAATATTCAGTAGTTTTTTTATAGCATTTTCAAAAAAAAAAAAAAAAATTATTTGGCGGACCGTTTAAAAAAAGAAACAACGTTTCGTTGTGAATTAAAACGCATTTTTGAGCTCCACGCCGCCGCAAAATACTTCACTGATACTCTTAGAAGACATATAGTAAAAGAGACAGCAGAAAGAGGAATTTTACCGATAAAAAATTAACAAATCGGTAAAGTACGAGTAACAAAGACATTTCTTGTTGCGGGATTACGTCGTTTAAAGTTAATTAACACCTATACACCATTTCTTATGCAAAATATATTACTATTGATCTCATAACACACACCTATCTAGTTCGGATTTATCGGTATTTCATCATATATCATTCAAATTGACTTATTGATGCAGTACCCCACAGAAGTGCTGCCATCATTAAAAATTACGATTACACTACTACTATCAAGTATATTTTTAAGTTGTATGACGAAAATACAAAAGTAGCTTTAGTTTTGACCTGTCAAGCCTATTTTTATAATTTTAATGAGAAAATATCTTTTAGAAAAATAAATGATAAAATATTTTTGTTTATATATTTGTTAATAGAGAGTTAATATAAAAACAGAAAACCTTTTAGTTTAAGTTCTGTTTAAGTTATTTCATTTGCAGTAACGAGACTGTATAACATCTGTTGCTTTAGTTATGGCCACCAGTGTATTTATGTATACTACTGCTAATACTTACCACATAAATAAAACTAATTCCATTATAACTAGAAAAATAACAAATAATACCCTTCATTGTTTATACATATGTCATTTGTATCTGCATTTGTATTATGTACGCGCCTAAAGCACCTGCAAAAAAAAGAAAAGTATTTTAAATCAAATCTTTAAATAGGCGTATCATTAAAATGTTAATTAAATTAAAAATAACCTGGCACTTGCAATTTTATACATAAATTGATCAACATGTAACTGCTACTGAAATATTTATTTGGTTTAAGATAAACATATATACCTACATGCATACATACATACTCGTACGTACAATTTAAATTTAAAACATTAAATTGAAAAAAAAAACTATTTGGACACAATGCTTATATGTAGGTTCATAAAATGAAACGGTAATTTTGATTCGAAATTATTTATTTCGATATAACACAACAGCAAATTTAGAGGCTCAGTGGGAATTCAATTAAACTCAAGTTATCAGTGAAAGTTAAATGTCTTTAAAATGTAAGTGCATTTGGAATATAAAGTTAAATGACTCAAATACATAGTAATCTTTGAATTTAATTATCTGTCAATTAGGATACAAACACTTAGATTATTTCAAATGGACCCCTTCCTTATCTTTACTAAACTTTCTAAAGTTGTGGAATATAAAATTGTTTAAATATACACACACATACACACACACACACATACATACATACAAAATTTTTTTTAATAATACAATTGAATTGAAAATTAACACAATAAAATTGAATATGTAACTTTCTTTTACCTTCGAAATATCTTTGAATAAGTTATTCTTTAGCGATCATCATGAGACAATAGAATAAGTAAACTAATTTAATTTTAGAAATAACTATGCTGGTCATGTAGTAATACGAAATTTGGCTTGAATTCTGAAAAGCCTAAGGTAAGTAAGTAAATAAAAATGTATTTACTGAAACTGTTAACATACTGACACATATTCGAATTGACTATATTCTATAATTTGTATGTACTGATGTTTCAAATCTCGTAAATAAAGGGCTTTTCATTAAGCGCTTTCGTTCATAAATTAAAATAAAAAAGCAAATGTGTGTTCTATTCGTCTCATCTTCTATAGGGGATTCGAATAAATCAGGCTAAATTTTACCGATGATATGGATTATATTGGTTTTGAGCCCCGCATTGATTTATGGCTAATTCGCAAACATCTGCAAGTTAAGAAAACCCTCAAAAAAACTCTAACGTAAATTCCTATATATGTACATATATATTTAAGAATAAGTGATGAAAATTTTCTTCACTAACAGCTGACAAGCAACAAAATGAAATATTTGATCTCTTGTTTAAATTTTGCTGATGTTCATGTGAAGATGCTGATAATGTTCGGCTCACAGTAGCAGCTTTGTGAACCATTGTTTTAAACATGTGCAAACATTTCTTTGGTGTTTGTCATCCAATTTACTCTGAGATGTGGAGCAGTTATTAGCTGAAAAGAGAATAATACGGAGAGCGTGGCAACAATAAGATCTTACCCGGTAAAGAACGAATTAAAAGAGTGTACACAGGAGTTTGAAAATCTGCTGGCATGGTGAAGGATCGCTTCTTTAAACAAATACCCCGAAAATTTAGATACAATCGCAGATTAGGACTATTCCTTAAGGTGGAAAGCGAGAAACCTTAAAAAACCTGTAATAAGCAGATATTACATATCTATGTATGTACACACTTGTGAGTACATTTGCTTCCATATTTATTCTTTGGCTGTTATGTTCATATGCTATTTTGTATTGTATTGTATTGTATGTTTTTCTGTTTTGAAGAAAAGAAAAAAACACTACCCTAGTTCGCCAATTCTTCCTTTTTGCTAAAAAAAAAGTCGGTAATCATAGCACGGTATCTTGTTCCATTGACTACAATGTTGCGATTGTCGCTGTCGCCGTTCTTGAAGAAGTACAGTCGAATGACGCCGAAGGCCCACAAGCCTCACCAAACAGTACATATTTCAGGGTATATTGGCAGCTCTTGAACTGCTACTGGCTGCTTTTCGGCATTTCTGTTTCTTGGCGCAAACATTGAACCAAAAATGATCTTCGTCGCTGAAGGTTAATTTTTACCAAACAAACGATGTTGTGGTACTTCATCTTCCCTGAGTTCTTCCGTCACAAGCTTAATTGTTGACAACAGCGACGATTTGACATATCGCAATCTTCACTGACAGTGACCAACACAGCAGTAAAATTCTATTCGGTACGAACTCCTCGTATACGGGTTGGTGGATAAATGTTCGATAAAGTGAAACGGGTAGAAGTCCAGTCGCAACAGCTGCGATAGCCGCCTCGGTGGGTCGATTATGACGACTATAGAATTGGCGTAATCTACGAAACACATTTCTCACACTGCACTAATTTTAATTCAATGATTTTCAATCGTTGTTTATTTGTTAGTCTATTTATGGTGAAACGGGAAACTTCATTGAAAATTTTTGGCATTGCCACATGGATTGGATGGAAAAATTTACCTTGAAAAATGAAATAACAAGAATAGTACCCGCTACATAGTAATATGGAACGTTAGAAAGAATTTATTTAAACTTAAAGTAAAAGCTATGTACATATGTATGTATATTTAGAAATATTTCGAAATATTTCGTGGAAGTAATAAAATATAAAAATTCCAGTTAAGCTAACATTTTAAGTTGATATGTTAAACCGTTCTCTAGTGAAAGCTACAAGAATAACAAAATTGACTAAAATTGTTCAAATTCAAACAGCAGAGTTAACCCTTTACAGCGCAAGGTCTTGCAAAGCTGAAATATTTCAATATAATATACATCGATTTATGTAAACAAAGAGACATTTGTTTTGCGAAATTTAAAAACAAAAAAAAAAATAGTTGTTAACTTAATCGTATATTTTTACTTTAATCGTTTTCCAAATATTAAAATCATATAACTTCTTAATGACGCCATCTGGAGTGTTCACTGCAGAAAAGACTATTAGAGAACATGTTGCTACAATGATTTCAACAAATTTTATTTTCTATATATTTCAGAGCGAATTTTACGGGGACTATAAAGGGTTAAATAAATTTGATATTGTGCACATCCGTGCAGAAAAAGCTTTAAAGTTTAAGCCCATAAATATCTTTCCAAAATTGTTGTAGTACAATGGGCGTAAAAGGGATACAAAAAAGTATGTTTGCCTATTAGTTACATTGGTGTTTTAAGAAGTTTGTATTTTTTATTTATTCACAACAAATACTTAGTTTAATTCTAAGTAACAATTTTATTCAACATCTGTATATGAAAGACAATTAAAGACCAAACTAATTTACTGGCAATTACTTGCATAGTTAAATACTAATGTTACCCTATTTAATTATCACTAAATTGTACATATTAATTATTTTCATTGGTAATAGAATCAATTGTATCAATTGATACTTATATACATACATATATATAACAGACATATATGCACACACACATATATGTTACAGGTGACAAATGTATTTTCAATTAATTCTCTTTTCTAAATGGCTACCTGGTTAACGGGCTTCCATAAATTTATGCAATATAATGTAATAGAGTATTTTTAATATAGTATAACTAATATTAATAGTACTTTTAAATACTCGTAATTTAATTTAATTTATTTAACTAAAATAAGAAATGAAATGTTGTAACAAGTTAATCTCTAAGATAAAGCCCATATTGCTTATTTATTTTAAACAAATAATAATTACTAAATCACAAATAATTAAGACTTTTTCAAAGATATGTACTTCAAATATAAATCGAAATAGAACAATTATCATTATAAATAAAGTGATAATTAGCAAGAATTGTTCTTCATAGATACTAGTGCTCGTTAATAATCGCTTTAAATGATCAGATCATTAATTATTATTTCTATTTCAAAATTTTTTTTTTATGAATTTGTATGTTTTTACAAAGAATACTTGCATTTATAATTCCAAACTATAAATTATTGTGATTATTAGCACGCTTTTCAATTATTTATAGTGGAAACGAAAAAAACAATGATACAGCAAAGAACAATTGAAAATAATCTTTTTTTACACCAACTGTGGTAGTTATTATTTCAGGAGCGTAGATGAGAGAGTAGTTTGTTAAATATACATAAATATTATTAATACGATCACTTATTATATCCAAAATAGTATTAAAAAACATGATACGAGTAGTCATATAAAACTTATAACTTCATATCTACATATTATTAATGCCCTAATGTGACATATATATGTATTTACATATTGTTACGAAAATGAAAGTTCAGGAATAAGCAACTTCTTTACAAATAATCAAACCTACAAAAACAACGAAGGCAGAAATAATAAAAGTAATTAACAAACTTGTTTAAAATTAATCGAACTGCCGAGATCTAACAAACAAGAAAAAACTGCTATGCAAAACCAAATAAGTTGCTCTTTACGATGGAATGGCTTTGTAAGAACTGAATAGAATGAACTGATAACAAGTAAGTAGAAGAAACGATAAGATCGAGAACATTCGAAATATTATTTACTCAGCAATATAAAAAACATGTCAAGAAATGGCTACAGTATTACACTATACAGCTGAAAATTTCTTCTTCGTCACCTGATCTCAACCCAGTAGAGCACCTTTAGAATCATCTAAGCTGCCAAATACGAAAACGAGAGCTGAAATGAAGAACAAATCTAAAAAAATTTACAGTGATGCAAGTGATATTTGTGATGTAAGACTTGGTGGATTCAATGCAATTACGAATTCAAGAAGGTATAACAAATAGAGTTTACCCCATTAAATAATAAATTGGGACAATTTTTCTAATTTTTCTGTTAAAAGCCATAATATGTTACTTAATGTCTACTTATTTTTCTGGTGCTAATTAAGTTAATTTTACGGTAATTACGGTAGTGCAAGTTTTGTTTATTAGTTTTGTTAACTACATTTAGCACCACAAAACCGAAATAATTTTTATTAAAACTTTTATTCAAAATAAAAACAAAAATTTTAAATTTTTTTTACATACTTTAGTGATTAACTATATAAACATACATGTCATATTAGAATAAGCCTTTCCGAGTTGCTGGGAGACTTTGTGTCGTATACCTTTAAAACATATTTCTAGTAAGAAAAGCTTAATATATTGCATACATTTTATTTTGGAAAAACACACCATTAAAAAAGGACAAGTTATTTTTAAATATACTCTATAGCTAAGAATACATTTAAAAAAACAGCTTTTACCCGGTGTGCTTTGTGCAATACCCGCTTATCCAATATCCTCATTTTTTGGCCGATGCGAATAGATCACGAACCTCTAATTTTTACTGTTCTCCACACATGCGAAATTCTATACTTAATACGAATAGGAGCTGCCACGCTTACTTATCCAATCTTGCCAAGTATTTGACTGGTGATGTGTTTTGTCCAATAAGAGTTAAAACAAAATTTAGAAACTTTTTCTATTACCGTTCTCAAGATATATAAAAAATAATAGTTATTATATATGACAGATACCATTCCCACTTATCCAATTCAGTCAATTCAGATCAAATTAACCAAGTCGTGTAGACTAAATTCAGAAACCGTTCTCTACACATACAAAAATCAATATTTACTTTGTATGAGGGGTACCATGCTCAGTTATTTAATTCCGCATACTTTTTAACTAATAATCACATGGCCAATCCCATTCATATTTCCTGCAGAATTTAAAACATATGCTCTGAATCGATTGGCCAAATTTTTATCTATTATTTATTAATTGGGTACTAGTGCTAATTTCAAATTTTATTAGGCCAATGAAGCAGAGCATATACACAGATAGAGAAAAATTAGCTGTTATACAACTTCCCAAAGGTCTTGAAAAGGCTTCGCCAAAGTCCCGAACTAAATATTATTGAATATTTGTGGGATAAGCTTTGACGTTGAATGTAAAATGGTAGGTGTACCAATTAAGAACAACTAAAAGTCACATTTGAGGAAAAATGGAGTCAGATAAGTCCTAATGTGTGAAAAAAATTAGTTGAGTCCATCCCAAGGAGACTGCAGGCTTTGAAATGCAAAACAAAAATAATAATTTGTATTTTATAAGTGGATATAAGAGTCTGCCCGACTTTCAATGCGAGCTCAAATTTTGTGTTTATCGCTTTGGTTTATTCTATAAAGTTTTATGTTCATGTAGAAATTTTTTTTTTTGATTTTATTGCTAAATTAGTGCTTTATTAAATGCAATTAAAAAAAATTGAAGAAGTTTACTTTTGTTCTTTTAACGTGCATCTAAAGTTTTTGTAATGAGTTGCCCGACTTATAATGTGAGTGACTGTATATTACTTTGGGTTTTCATGTCACGTGTTATTACATTGAAACACAATTATATTCAATATTTCAGGTATCTGCCATAATGCTGTACTAAAAAAAATTTAAAATATACTAGAATATCTTCGATTTCGGACTATTTGATAAAGCATATATTTTTATTTGATTAAAGTGAAAATACTACGTTTGTTTTTGGCGTTATGCGACTTTATTGAAAATTATTTTTCTCTACATAACGGGTCATTTAATAACTCGATTTTATTATTCAACTTAATTGCCTTCGAGGGCGATGCAACGAGTATACCGACTTGCCAACTTTTCGATGCCACTTTTAGAATACGATAGGCCTTAGTTTCAGCGATTACTTCATCATTGCACTTAAATTTCTTTCCAGCAAGCATTCCCTTGATCTCTGAAAACAGGAAAAAGTCGCTGGAGGCAATTTCTGGGGAATACGGTAGGTGGCAAAGCAATTCGAAGCCCAATTCATTCAATTCTTCCATCTTTTTCATCGATTTGTGATACGGTGCATTGTCTTAGTTAACCAACACTCGCCATTTCATAGCGATTTCAGCCCAGAATCTAACCAAAAGTGTACAGTAATAGTGGCTGTTGATGGTGGTTTCTTTGTGAAGATAGTTGATTAATATTATTCTGCTCACATCCCAAAATGCAGACGACATCATCTTACCGACCGATTGTTTCATCTTAGCTCGCTTTGAATTCGGTTCGTCGATTGCTGTCGACTCAGCTGCCTGTTTTTGGATTCTGGTGTGTAATAGTGATGCAATGTTTCATCCATTGTCACATATCGTCGATAGAATTCCATTTTATTGCGGTTTAGCAGCGCCAAACATTCCTCTGATGCATCAATTTGTTATTGTTTTTGGTCGACTGTGTGCACACGGGGCGCACACTTTCTACAGAGCTTTCGCATACCCAAATGTTCGTGTAAAATGATAAAAATACCATCTGATATCTTTACAATGCCAGCTAATTTCAATTTGCGATCGTTCATAAGCAATTTGTGGATTTTTTTGATGTTTTCTGGAAAAACAGCCTCATTAGGGCGCCACTGTGCTCTGCATCATTTGTGCTGGTACGACCACATTCAAATTAAACAATCCACTTCTCTACCATTCGTCTCGATGGAGCATAGTTCGGATAATGTTTGGTTTAAACTGTGTTTTTTTCATCAACATGTAATGCTTTATCAAAACTCAAAATTCACTTTTTTCCAATTTTTTTTTTTTATAACAAAAGTTGCTTCACACAAAATTCTATAACTTACGAACCAATAGTCAGATTGCTGTCAAATTTATACACGTATCGTTTGAAGTTTAGTACTAAATAAAAATCATATGGAAAAAATTCTAGTAATGCCAACTATGTGTCATGATACGGACTTATTGAATGACCTGTTATATGTTAAAAATAATTTTTTTTATTAAATCTGTGGTAAGTGGACCATATAATGCCACATTTAGACTTGTTGCAACTACAAATTCTCGGCTGTTTAACGACTGACTTATGTAGAAGCTGCATTACTTGAAAAACTTTTTGATGATTACTAATTGTACTAACACCCGTGACATATCGCGTACCTAAAAGGGGGTCTACTAATAATATATTTTTTATATATTCTGCAACTTACAAAGGTAGATGGTAAAATGTAATGCCGTTATGTCATGACTCAAAATTTATTCGCAAGATATTGCATATGTTGTGCGAAACTCATTAAAGTTAAACTTTTTTACAAAAGATGATCGAAAAGCAGCGTTGCCGTTGTGGCACTAAAGTATTAATTTTTTCCCTTTTTCATGCCAATGACACTTTTCATGACCCTTTTTTGATTTATCCCATTTTATCATTTTAACGAAATATATGACACTTTTTGACCCTTTTTTAAAATAATTAAAATAATTCTTCCTTTCGATCCTCGAAGACTCGTCAGACCACAATAATGTGTTCCATTGTTGTGGAGTCCAATTCGCATGTGCTCGTACAAAGTTGTGACAAATTTCTTTATTCTTTTCGGATATAAGGGGATTTTTTGCATCCTTTAAACTTCTGAAACCATATTACCTGGCTCTTCTATTAATGGAAGTATCAGTTCTCGATTCTCCAGGTATTACTTTATATTATATTTCACAAAAAAGTTTTTGATTTTGCTGTCTTAGTGTACTATTGTTACGAGGTCTCACTCCCTCATGCACCGTATGAATATTGTCATTATTGACTTTAAGGCAAATTGTTAATTTTTGAATGGAATACTTTAGTGAAATTTTTTTGTGTGAAATTTCGCTTCGAAAATCGTGCAACATACTGATTTTTAATTCAGAATTGTATTTGCTACCAGCCATTTTTCAACAAATTCAATGCACGTGTATTAATTTAAGTAAAAATGTTATATCTTGAAAAGCTGAATGGCTAATGTGGAATTTTGTTATAAATTGCAAATGTCAGCACTTAATTACAGTTATTCTTAAAGGCTTGTTAGTAAAAAGTGGTTCACATAGGGGAAGAGATGTGAAAGTTGCAAATGTTTTGAACAGCAATAGGTAGACTCTCTTGCTCAAAAATTACTTTTTTGTTGTTGTCTTTAATCAGTAGATAATTTCTTCCCGCAATTACAAAAAAGCAATCATCAAAATTATAAATATACCAAAAATCAAGGATAAAAAACAAATCGAAAAGAAATGGGAAATTAAAGAACTGAAATACAGCTTTAGTGGCAAATATTTTGACCACCACTGTATGTAGGCAGTTACGCTATGGTTTAGCGTTACATATTGGCGACTGGGGTTTGCATTTAAGTTTTTGTTGAAACAATAATGGATCGTTTCGTATATTCGAACCTAATCGAATATGATTCGATACAATCTGTGAATAAAATGAGTGTTTTTGAAAGCTACTACTTCCAACAAGGCAATAACCTAGAGCATACAGCAAGCATTGTAAAGGATTGGTTATTATTCAATAATCTCCACAGACAATTTATTTATAAATTAGATAGTCTAGTACAAAAAGGTGCAATTAAAAACAAACTCATATATTTTTGTTTTATTTTTCGCGTAGATTTCCATTATATCGTTCCTAAAAGTCCAAAGCTTAAAGTTCAGTATAAAATCCAGTTTTCGAGGGGGTGTGTCTACTTTCCTGTGCGACTATATATTCAAATTTATATTAATTCGTTACATAAATATATATTAACTTTGCCTCATGTATTGCTTCCACTAAAAGAATTTTTCAAAACTTTCACTGATTAAAAATAAACTTACAAACTTAAAATAGAAACTTGTGAACCCATGCTCTCCTCTCTCAATTTGCTCGAATCGGGGTTGGAAGAATGGACTCCAGGCAAAGAATTAATTACAAAATATAGAAAAAGTACTTCTAAAAAATGATAAACATTATCAAAAGTTTTTGTAAAAATAACTTCTTTCTTTTTGATAATAAGACTAATATTCGAATGTATCTGTGAATAGTTTTTTAGCTTTAAAATTGGTTTGTAATTTAGGTATGTATAATTACTGTTAGTTTAGTTTAATGTATTTAATTAACTGTTAAAATTCGTTTTTTTTTTTTAATTGAAATAAAATTTATTATTTTTTTTACAAAAAACTTGACTATATTTTACTTTAAAATTCCCTTTTTTGACCCTTTTTTTCTTAAATACCCTTTAAAATTCTCTTTTTTGACCTTTTTTTTCTTAAATACCCTTTTTATGACACTTTTTCGAAATTGTCAACGGCAACCCTGTCAAAGAGGTTTCATGACGACATAGTTTGAAAAGGATGCAAGTTGTTACTCTTTATCCTTGATCTTATATAGAGCATGTATTGGAGAACTCTCTGAAGATGCCTCTTATTGAAGTAACAAAAATTTAAAAGAAAACTCAATACAATTCCGACTAATGCGGAATAGTTTATAACCTGCACGATAGCAGATAAGACATATGGGCTCGTTGTCTCCATTTATTTACAATAATCTCCCCTCACTGGAAGTTAGGGTCTGAAGAAAAAGTTAAACCCTAGCTAACGCTAATAACTTTTCATTGAATTTGTCTATAAATTTTTCTTTTTCATTTTTGCGAAAAATTAGAGTACAATCACAGAAATTGTATTTCGAAATTTTATATCTAGAAGCTTTACTATTTTGTTATAAAAGTCAACATTTTTTACTCCAACCATTTAACATAAAAAAATGTGTTTATTACTTTAAGGAAAAAAGTAACCAAAATAGAAAAAAAGTACAAATCAACACATCGAAGAAAAAATAACCAATTCTGGTTAGAAATAACCAAAAACGGCAACACTTGTTGTAAGATTAACGTATGTAGGTGGCTTGACGAAAAGAATAGCTCAATTTAAATATGTATGTCGCAGTTTAAAGTGGAACAAATATTGGTGAAAATGTAAAATATACCCATAATTAATGCCATCTAACACATATGTATGAAATAATCTTGTGAGATACACCTAAAGTTAAAAACTATTTAGAAAAAAATATATGAAATTAATTTATGTAAATTATATAGAGTGGGCCATTTGAAAGTTTAAACTTAAAAATGCAATAAAGCAAAAACGGTTTGAAATTTTGCAAAATTTATTTTTTTGTGGTAGAGCGGACCAATTACGATAATTTTTTCGAGTGTATGGGGTCGTATCTCGGCAATGGTATCATGACTCTTTAACGGCGCCCCACAGGAAAAAGACAACGGTGTCAATTCGCAGCTTCTTGGCGCCAACTGACAACACCATTTCGTCTAATTAAACATCAAACGTGTGACGCAATAAATAAATCGATTGTGGCGTGAGATGTGTAGAAATTTGCACTATCCTGTTAAAACCAAACATCGTTCACATCAATAGCATGAAGAGTTGGCACAAACAAAAAAATCGCTTATCATGTTGCGAGAGGTGTCTTCATTGAACGTAACGGTTGCGGCGTCCGCATTTTTAAAGAAATATGGGCCAATGATGCCTCCGCTCCACAAGCCGCATCAAACAGTCAATCGTAATGGGTGCATTGGCTTCTGTAAGACCACGTTTGGATTTCCTGAGCCCCAAATACGGCAGTTTTGCTTATTAACGTACCCACCGAGATGAAAATAAGTTTCATCCGAATAGATGATTTTTGCATTTATTTTTTAATTTTTTTTTTTGCAATTTCTGACCAATTGTCTTTATTTCGGAAATAAATTTCCAACGTTGCTCAAGCAAAAGTCGATTCATTTCGTTCAGTAGAGATAATATACCGAATTATGTGCCAGATTCGAAATAACCGCTGGTACAAATTTAAGCCGATAGATGGCCCACCCGATAAATTTTGTGGCCTTTTGAAAATTGTTTTCAAACTGGAAAAATACCTATGCTTTTTTTGTAACCCACTCAACAAATTGTTACTACGAACCTGATTTAAATAAGTCGATGCCTCATCATTAAAATAATTATTATTGACTTGATGATTTCTTAAATACGATAAATAAATATTAATTAAAGCCACTCACAATGAAATAAAAAAGACTGTAGTTTTGCAAAATACTTTTCGAATTTGGTTAGACACAAGAAGAAGACCAGTTAATTATTAATCAAAAAGCAACATTTTTATTATGTTTTTTATGTACCTAAAAATTTTATTAGGTTTACGGACGGATAAAAAGTGCTTTTTCATCAATGACAATAATAATATCAATGAATAGTACAGTTAATTTCTCGAATAAATGCAATCAATGGTCTTATAGAGTATACAAAATTATGGAAAAATACAAAATCTTAATAGTATTATTCATTTACATACATACATACATACATACATACATACATACATACATACATATGCATGTATACTGTCTTTTAAGACAATATTCATTATTATTATTATTATTTTTTCCCTTCAAATCACCGTTGAATAGCAATAGTTTTATAAGGAGAACTGAAGACTGAAGACTTATTATATATTTTACTTGTTATGTTGAAAACAAATGATTAGATGAGTCATAGTATAGATTACCCCAACAAGTCTTAGTCGATTAATAACCTGTACTAACTTGTATACTCTTTTAATGATAACTGTATTAAATGGGAACTGGAAGCAGTATCTTGAGGAGCAAATTTTTGCCAGTTTATTAATAGCGTGTTTTAAATTTTAAAGGAAAACAAATTTTTATCTCCTGTAGAAAAATTCTTACAAAATTATGGTTAATAACTCTCAACAAAACCCACTGTGCACCTGATAATAAGTTTTTTAATTTAAACGGGAGGAAAAATTATTGTAAGCATTTGTATTACAATTTACTGCAACTGATTATTTGTTAATACAAAACCGTTTATATTTCTGTAAGTTTGCCTTTTCGCTACTTCTGTTTGTTTATAAATGTTTACACCAACGAGCAAAAGTATTCAAACGCACACAGAAAACAAGAGATGGTGATGCATTTGTTAATCATTTTTATCAAATTAAGTGAAAAACGTTTTAAGTCACGGTAAATACTAAATCCAAAATTGTTACAATAACAAAAACCATGACAACAACAATTTAATAAAGTATAGGGTCCGCCAAATAATAATTTTTTTTTTTTTGAAAACAGGGCGCAAAACATCGAGTGTAGCTTCGGCTGTGTGGCACGTAGCACCGTCCTGTCGAAATCAAATGTTGCTAATATCCTCCTCTTCAATTTTTGTGAACAAAAATTCGTTCAACATGGCCCAATAACGATCGCCATTGACTGTAACGGCCACTCCTTCCTCATTTTCGAATTATGCCTCTGGACCAAAATCCGCACCAAACAGTGACTCGTCTTGGGTGTATCGGCTTTTCAATGTATGCGTGCAGGTTTTCTGTGCCCCAAATGCGACAAATTTGCTTGTTTGCATACCCGCCAAGATCAAAATGAGCTTCATCTGAAAAGATGATTTTTTTTGGCAAAATCGGCATCTTCTGTAAGTCGATCGCAGGCCCACTTAGCGAAGCGAAAAAAGCGTATACACAACCATATTGGTTCAGCGGAAGGATAAAACTAATTATCTGTCAAATCAGACATGAGCTAAGTGTTACCATTCACGAAATACGCACTAGTTGAAAAAAACGTTAGATGGCGGACCCGATATATATCAAGGTTTATTGACGCGTTTATGTCTTGAAAAGTTACTCGGATTTATCGTTGCGCATCAGTAATTTTACTCGTAGAATAATGCCTATTTGAATAATTCGTATAGTTATGAATTTTTTAAATTATAATTTTAACCGTTATGTGACCGACGTGGTACAGTGGTACCTATTGCGATTTGAAAATGATTTTTTTTTAGAAGTTAATAGAAGTCCTGCTTGAAATTTCTTGAGAGCTCCTAACTTTTAATATTTTATTAGTTTTCACGGCTTCCTGCTAGGAACACAGCTGGGGATAACGACGTCAGGGAATATTCGTCGTTAAAAAAAATATATATTTGTGTATATGACAATACGCACAATCATAGCCTTGGATGGATTTCATCATATGCGGTGAATTCTATAATAGATATACATACGTATTTCTATTTCTTACGCTAGCGAACGGCGAAAATATCAGTACAATGTGGCCATGTTTTTTTTTAATTTTAAAGTTCTTTTTTTATGGAAAAAGTTAGTTTTAACTTTTATAATTGTTTTATCTTTATTTTATTGCATTAAAGAAATATCCAATATATTTAACTATAAAAGTTGTTTTAAGTTGTGTTTTTGTTAATGTTTAATTTTTTTAAGTATTAATTACCAAGTAGATTAATCACCAATTATTATTTCTGAAGTAGACAAAATGAAAATCAATGGAGTTATAATTGAAAATGTAAAAAAGCATGAATACTTGTATAACCGGGCATCAAAAAAAAATAAAAATGTTCGTAGAAGCAAAAAGCTTTTAACATAATAAACATAATATTTTTTATTTCAACCATTATTGTTATTATTTACTGACGATTTCGTCGTGTTGGGCGAAATTCGTAGGTCACCCCCCCTTGTGTTCCTAGCGTTAAGAAAAATGCATAAATTCAGATAGACGTACCATGTCGACTTTTTTCCAACACCCTGAACTGTTCGACAAGGTACCAGGGCACCTATATGCATTTCCATGAAAAAATGCTATGACACATATTGTTTCTTCGTTTTGTTATAAATTATATTGGCAACATGTAACAAAAATTAATTTACACATGAATTTTAAATTGGTATGGGAGAATTACCATAAATTTTTGATGTATCTAGTTTTACACTCGTTTCAGACCCTTTTCAGAGTATAATCTCTATTAAAGTTCAAGTGCAAGTTTTAGTCATCAACTTAGAATTGCTTTTGTTTTCAGCGAAGATTTTTTAAAAATTGTCTACGGCGGTCGGTGAAAATGTACATTATGTATGATATATGGTCATATATACGTCATGCCAAATTTTATTGCTTTTTTCTTCAAAGCCTTTGGCTCGATTGTTTTCATTTTTTACTGAAAACAGTAATTAAGTAGTAAGTAAAATAAATGATAACAATCGAGTCAAAGAGTTTGGAGATATAAGCAAAAAAAATCTGGCGTAAACTTACATTTTTCCTAGAAATGCCTATATGTAAGTAATGTATGATATCATTTCTACTACACCCAGCGATTGAAATAAGAATAGCGGTTACCGAATTATCCTGCGCTTGCAAGTATATTCGCCGAATAACTTCTCCGTATTGTCGACATCTCCAAAATTAGAAATTTGTTAAAAGAAATGCTTAAAAAAAAACGTTTGCTTCTTTTAATTGTTCCACGATCGTTAGAATCCACAAATTCATTTTATCTACTGTTCAAGATGTAAAAAAATGTTCGGTTGTAATTGTTTTTCTTAACTAGCTATAGGAACTAAAATTATTCTTCCCCGCATATTTATGTAATGTTCGCTTTCTATAGATTCTCTAGTATACAGATATCCAAATAATTGCTCATCTATAGTCTACATTTTAGAGATAGTAACTTTGAAGTAAATTAGCATTTAACACAACACATATATCACGAAATGCTACAGTTTTATCGCATTTGTCACGTGATGAACAAGTTTCATAATTATCGAATTGGAAACCATAATTAATGTCAAATTAATGGGTATTTATAACTCAAATAAATTCTCTTTATTTGACTTATGAATACCAGCAAATACTCGAATCCCAAAAAATTAATTTAATTGATTTGCGCTTACGGTTTTAGCGGCTACGTTTTTTAATCTGTAATTTAAAATTAAAATGAAAAGAAAAGTGTTTTTAAAAGTGCAAGTAGTCTAACCGCATGTGTGGTATGTGCAGCAGTCTATATGGTGCGATTATGGTCTATTAAGTGGATTTTCATTATTGAATTTGCGATAAATAAATAAAATGGAAAAATAAATATTTTACAATTAAAACCCTATAACTATCACTTACAATGTCTGTAGCATTGAACACATCCAAATTTCACTTACAATGTCTGTAGAATTGCACGCATCTCACCTTCACTTACAATGTCTATAGTATTGGACCCATCCAGCCTCCATTTACAATGTCTGTATCGTCGGACCCATCCAACCTTGGCTGACAATATCTGTTTCATCAGACCCATCTGACCAGCGCTGTGTAAATGCAAATAGGAATTGTATACAGACATTGGATGGGTCCTACTTACATTCTATGTGGTCTCGTTTCGAAGATGTATGTGGTACAAACTTAGCTGGTGGTTTCTATAAAACAAATTGAGTGGAAACGTAAAACATTTGGTTTTTGCAAAAGGTGGGCAAATTTGAGGTTGGGAAGTAAACTGGCTTAAAAACTAATTTTTTTTTGACAAATTCAGTTTTATTCTTATCAATATAAAATAGAAATATGGGAATTATTAATGGAATATGCTGTCAGGCAAATGTCCACCTCTAGCACATCAGCAGACGACCGCTCTTTTCACAAAGTTTTAAACCTCATTTTACGCCAAAGCTTCGCTTATCTCGTCAATGCAGAGCAGAATTTCATCTTTTAGAGTGTCAGTTGCTTATAGTTCGATCACGTAAACCGGGTCTTTCAAATGGCCCCAGAGAAAATAATCCAGTGGCGTTAAATCACAAGAACGAGGCGTCCAAGTCGAGAATTTTCTGATGCAATCACTGAATTGTTTTGCTGGCTGTGTGGCTTGTGGCTCCGTGCGGCTGAAACAAAACTCACTGATGTCAACATTAGCGAATTGTGGCCACAAAAATTTGGTTATCATGGGTTTGGTAGCATAGAGAGTTAACGGTGACAGCGTTTCATTGCTCATTTTCGAAAAAAACCCCACCACTAACCGCACCATCCGGTCACATTCTTTGGATGTAATGGCTTATCGAGGACTGTTTGTGGATTTACTCAGCCCCATATGCGACAATTTTGTTTGTTTACATAACCGCCTAATTGAAAATTGGCCTCATCACTGAAGATAATTTTATTGAAAAATGCGTTGTTTGCGTTCAGTTTTTCAAAAAGCCAATTCACAAACGATCAACTCAAACAATGGTCGGCTGGCTTTAATTCTTGAAAAAGGAAAAACTGCTCGAATTTTTCGAAGTAATACAGTAAAATATTCACATAATTTCACTTGGTAAATTTTCACAACTAAAATTCTTTGCTCAAGAGTGTAGCGTTCTATAGTTAAAATTTCCTGACATTTCATCACTTAACAGCTTATTTGCTTCCTAACCTCAAATTTTCCCACCCTGCTTTACAAATTTGTTTGTATAAAACTTCAAAAACAGACAATCAGAATAAAATACTTGCGTAGGTCTTAAAAAAATATTTTTATCATTTTTTATTGTAAAAGTTTATATTTTTAAACAATAAGCAAATGAAACGGAGATATTTTTATTTACAAAAAACATTGATGTGCAGTCTTTTAAACGCATTTCATTACATCATGTGGTCTTGTATCTTCCTCCTTCACCATTATTTCAAAATCTTCCAAGGAAATCATTTCTTTTGAATGAAATTCTTAAGAAATTATTTCTTTTCAGTTCTAGTTAATATATACAGTATGCAAAATCAATATTCATACACTTTTTCAAAAACAATTTTTAAAAGCATAATTGCTTTAAAGAAGTGTAAATAATTATCAAAAATATCACTGGTCTACAGGAAAGAAAAGCCTTTAAATAAAACTATATGGCATATAATGATTTTGATGCGCTAAATTCATATCCGTTTTCAGCTTTTTTCCATCAGCGCATCAAAATCATTATATCCCATATAGTCTTACTTAAAGACAAGAAATTTTTTGTTTTTTGTAGACCAGTGTATTTTTTATACGATTTTTAATAATTTTTTTAATTTTAATTTTTAAACATATAAAAAAACATTTTAATTTTAAACTATAAAAAAACTATAGTTGCTGGGAGCTTTTGTGTTGTATTCCTATAAAATGTATTCCTCATACAAAAATTTAAAGGAATGCCTTAAAATTATTGATCTATATTAACTACCAAGTCATTTCTACTATTCTTACCGTTCTCTAGATATAAAGTCAGTATTTACTTTGGATGGGAGATGTCACACACACTTATTCAATTTCGTCCAAATTTCAACACGTGATGTTTATTGACTACGAATTTTTTTAGACCAAATTCAGTACCTTCCACTATAACTGTTCCAAAAACACAAAAAATCAGTATTAACTTTGGCTGGTGCTATTTCCACTTATCCAATTTTAGACTAATAGTTTGTATTGACCACAAAGTTATTTGGGCTAAATTTACAAACTCTTACTATTAACTTTTTAACCCTAGAAAACCAAGTCCCGCCTGTGAGGCGCAATGAATGCCGTTCTTACGCATTTCGTTTTTAACGAGTGTAAGTAAGCTTTCAAACCAACGCAGTAAACTATCGCGTGAGCTTGTCAGAACACGTTCATTGAACAAAGATTTTCTGTTGTAACGTGACGTTACAAAACATACTACATAAAGGGTCCGCCATCTAACGTTTTTTTTTAATTAGTGCTTATTTCGTGAATGGTAAGACTTAGCTCATGTCTGATTTACAGATAATTAGTTTTATTCTTCCGCTGAAAGAATATGATTGTGTATACGCTTGAACAACGCTGGGAAATATTGCGACATTTCTTTGAAAATCATGGTAAAGCCGCAGAATGTGTGCACCGTCAACTTCGTATGTTCGTCTTCTTGTGAAAAAGTGAAAGAAACTGGAATCCTCATCGATAAAGCAAAGCGTGAAAAGCCAGAAACAGTGCGTACACCCGAGTATATTGCAGGTGTGGCAGAAAGTGTGCGTGAAGCGCTATCAACATCAGTTCACCGTCGTTGTCAACAATTGAACATTTTAATATTCGTGAAGCCATTGGTGAAATACAGCTGCACACAATCGATAATGTGCTTAAAAATTGGACCGATCGTGTAGGCTACTGCATGGCCAGCCGAGGCAGCCATTTGAATGAAATTATTTTCCATTATTAACCGGAAGGATTGTACTCTCAAATAAAAAAAAAAAAAATTGAGAAAATATTCAGTAGTTTTTTTATAGCATTTACAAAAAAAATTATTTGGCGGACCCTATATATATTTCTTCACTTTTCTAAGTATGTGCAATTTTTTCACTTTAAAATCAGTTTTTCTTCTAAATTTTCAGTTTTCCTAAGAAAAATATGGCAACACTGCTTATAACTTACTTTAAGCTGACTAATAAAAGCCAATCATTAGTTAGTCAGTTCAAAGCTAACTCAAACTACGGTTTTGGTTCGTGCACCAGCAACTAACTGTTAATGTATTAACTTGTGGTTAGCTGACACTTATTCAAATTGAGTGAGAACTGACCAGCTCGTAGGATATTGTGCGTTAAAATCAAACGAAAGTCTTCTACGCAAATGTGTTAACTTTTGAGTCATTTGTAACCCATTACTGGTTGACTGTAAATTATTTTTAATTTCACCCAATTCCCTACAGGGTTAATTTTATATTATATGAAAATATGTATATGTACGTATATAATGCATTATGTTTTCTCTTCAAAATTTAGTTTGTATTTTTCATTTAGTGAGTGGATGGCATGAAACTCGCTCAATGAGTAAATTTTGAGTTTATCTTATTTTTATCTTTGTAAACTTTTTCTTTAGTTTCTGCTTGTACCGCTTGTACCATTGGAAACTTCCTAGTCGGGGTGTGTGGGAACAATTAATTGTGTTCATACAGTGTGACGAAACAAACGATTTGCATAAAACAAGTTTACACTTTTCCCATGAATCACTCTCATTTCTCATTTCAGTTTAAAAATACAAATATTTTTTAATGTTGCGATTTTAAGTATTTAAACTCTTGTTATTTTAGTATTTGTTGTATTTTTACTAAGTATGAAACTATACATACAAAACTTGTAAATAAAAAATTAAAATTTAATACATATTTTTCTTTGCTTTCTTTACGGAGATCTGTGAATTACATTACAAACTTAATACTGGTATTTATTTTGTCTTTTCATTTAAATTTGTAAAAGGTAGTGTTAAAGGATAGTTTACACGATTATACTTTACGTACAAATAAAAGAGAAAATATAAAATTCCATCCGTATTTTAAAAATGAGAGCAAAAATTTTACGTGATTTTTTACGTTTACACGATACGTAAAAAACCATAAAAAAGTAGAATGAAAGCAGCTGTCTTAAAAGGGACTAATAGTGCGAGCGAAAAAATTTACTCTTTTCTTTGTTTATTTTATTTGTTTACATAATAATACATACCTGATCTAATGAAGTGTTATGGTTTTTAAAAAATTTCGAAAAACAAGAGAGCCGTACGACTGCCGGATTTTCATCCGTATTTTCTCTGAATGTCTTACGCTCCATTACATATTGTGTGTTCACGATACTATTCGCTCTCGTCTACACAAAAACTTGACATTTCGTACGACTTGTATTATCGTGTAAGACCCCTTTAAATTAGCGTTAAGGAAGTGAGCATTTTATAAGGATTTGTTTAAAGTAAAGATAATTTTATTTCTGCAAAAATATATTTTTGTCAAAAGTGCAACAATAAATCAAAGCTTTCTGAGCTTCTTTAAGTATGGTAACTGAGTTTTAATGAGTCAAAAATTATTGAGAGTGTGCATTGTCGTGATGTAGTAAGTACACCTAATGTAGTTCGCCGTGGTAAATTAAGAAATCAATGAACGTTTAGCCATGATTGAAACAGGCTTGTTTTATAGATAATGAACCTTGCCAGATACTTATATTTCGTCATTTGTACTAACTCCTCGGTAGAAATTTGGTAAAAAAAATTAAGATACAGTTCTGAAGTTCAAAAGCTTTCGAGTGGTTAAGACAGATTAACGTATATAACATAATGTTTTTCAAATTAGACAAACAGTATAACAAGACAGGTATAAGAAATGCTTAATCAATATTGCCTCTAATTTAACCTCTTGAGATCCCTGGTAAACATACATATCTGTTGCTTAAATTATATTATTTTTTACAAGTAACGACATTATCTGGAAACTGCTGAGCTTGTGGTTCTTGGCGTTATCTCCAGAATTTCTAAAACTATCAACTGATGGCTTTTCCAGCAAAAGTTATCGCCATTTTTTTTACAATTTGATACTTAAATTTCTTTCAACAAGGCCACGATTGTATTAATAATGTCCAAAATTAAACGATGTATAAAAAACAGACAAAACAAACAAACTGAAATTAGGAGTCCTTATGTTCAAGTCTGAAGAGGTTAATATGATGTTGTGGGGTTAAAATTGTCCCCACTATACACTATACAAAGTCACTCAAAGTTGAAGACTGTTAGTTATAAGTTATAAAATAAGTTAGTCATATGAAAGATATAATATTTCATTTCTAACCGGAGCAATTGTACTTCACAACAAAAAATTAATTTGGCAAAATTTCAAACCGTTTTTGTTATTGGATTTTTAAATTTAAACTTTTAAATTGCCCACCCTATATTTAATTTAAATTTAGCAAAAATACTATTATTTCATAATTTGTGTGCCAAATCATTACTTATTAACATTTGTCTCATATGGAGTAGTAAATAGCTGCTTATGTATTTATGTATGAATAACCAAATTTTTGAAAACGATGTAAAACTTTAATTATTTGGTAACAGTTCTAATAACACAAACGCGTAAATTTCACATACTTTGAATGCAATCAACCATCATGTCCACCAGCATTCGATTTTGTAGTAGTACCGTCACCTCGAAGCTCACATGAGGTTTTCAAGAGCTTAATTAAGAGACTTCAACCTTCCTCCAGACAAATTCATTCAAAATAAACCTTATGACATTTCAGCTAACAAAGGTGACGAAAATCACACGAATGATGAGGAAGAAAATGCCACCTACGGGGAAAGGTAGGTAATGCTAAGTAAGGATCACTACTAATACATTTAGCAGGGATAAATATCCATATGATTAATGATTATGATTAATAAAACTGAAGTAAGGCAAAACAGTAATGAACACGATCATACGGTAACAACTTTTAGCACACGGAACAGGACCCGCACTGCGAAGTAGATTGTACAAACTCATCGTGAAGAATCAAGCCTTGTACAAAAGGAACATCAAATGTTAGCGTAGATGATCGAAGTCTTAGGGATAAGTGAAATGAGGTGGAATAGCAATGACGAACTTATCACGTTAAATGATAAAACTTTAATGTACAGCGGAAAAATAAATTGGCGAGAAAGTGGAGTTAGAATCATAATATCAAAGGAGATAAAGAGTTCCCTTCAAGCTTGGAAACCAATATCGGACCGTATGATAGTAGCTAGCTTCAAGAGTAGAATAGAACATGTTACCCCAATAGAAGACGCTGAAAAAACTAAGAAGGTTGAACTCAACGTACAGGTAACATTCACGCTTACTGAGATTCGAAGAGGTGATATCATTATACTCAGCGCGAATATAGACAACGACAACACCAACATCTGCGCTACCACGGTAACGCATGGTTGCGAATCCAAGAACAACAACGGTAAGCGATTAATAGAATTATGCCATACATTTCAACTAATTACAGGTTGCTTAATCTTCCCTCGTAAGGATACACATATGTGAACATTCATGAGCGGCAATACACGCAATCAAATTAACCACATATACGTGAGCAGAAGATGTCAGAAATAGAAGAGAAGCCGACCTCGGCAGTTGCTCATCACGTGCGAATTCAAGATCAAAATGAAATGTCGAAGAAGAACCATCAGGCGCACAAGACGAAGATGGCTCTACCTACAGCCATCTCTAGAATAATGCAACCAGGCACGCATTTACCATGGCAATTCGTAAACGGCTACCAACAAACTAACATCACTCACGACAAGATATCACAGCAACATATAATCAAGTCACAGAAGAAACACTGGGTGTAATGCAACCATATAGAAAATCTTGATTATCAGATGACGCTTAGAACCTGATTTCTTAAAGAAGGGAACTAAAACTGTAGTGTAACGACAACTATATCATGAGCTGGCGAAACAAGTAAAGAAAGCTACAAGGAGAAACGGAAGAAAGTTCCTTGAACTAATAGCAACAGCAGGAGAAAAAGCAGCTGACCAGAATGATAGACGATTGGCTGTTTCACTAATTCAAAGTGTAATAGGAAGAACAGATGGAGAGAACATTTTAATGAAATCAGTACTGAGGACATCGAAATTGTTCGGAACAGCCACGCAGAAAACAACTTAAGAATACCGTGCAATAACAGACGATTGGCTGTCTCACTAATTCAAAGTGTAATAGGAAGAACAGATGTAGAGAACATTTTAATGAAATCAGTACTGAGGACATCGAAATTGTTCGGAACAGCCATGCAGAAAACAACTTTGAATGTGATAAAAGTGGCGATTTGTAAATTGAAAAATATTAACGCGATTGATGAAGATGAATTAAGGCGGAATTCTATCGGCTGACTTTTACAGCCTGAACATATACGGCCTCACATCACATAAGAATGGAAAAAAAGAACGTGGCTCCAACGTGGAAGGAGGGCATCATTGTGAAGATACTAAAAGGTGGCGACTGGAAAGACTGCAACTACTAGACAGAAATTACTCTGCTTAACCGTTTAACATTAAAAACTACTTTCCTATATCAGTGTCTTGTTTCTGTATTTATTTGTGAGCAATTTTCGCATCGAAAAGGGTGATACAAAAAATTTCATCGTTTCTCGATTTTCGAGTAAAAAGTTTTTCTGTAACTCAATGTGCAAAGATTTAACGCTGATTACGTTTTTATTGCAGTATTCCAACAAAATCTGTCAAAATTAAAAAAATTTGTGTGTCAACACTATAAAATGATCATCAGCTTAACAGCTTAACAAACATATATAAAATAAAAACGATAAAAATATTCATTTTATACATTAATTTAAACAAAAATAGTTTTAAATTATAAAATATGTATAAATTAATGGTTACTATTGTACATATCGGCTGATACATTCAGCCGCATTCTAACATATAACATTTTTTTAATGTACACGTGTATATATGTATAAAATTTAAAATTTATTTTATTTTCTTTAAATAGATTTCAAATACATATTATTTATATATATATTTTTTTTAATATAAGCCTAAAAATATAAAAAAAAATTCTTCAACAAATTTTCTTAAAAAAAAAAATAATTTTTACATGAAAAATAAAATAAATACTTATATATACACATACACAATTTGCTCTTGACAAAAGTATATTTTTTCATCATAAAATGAGCGCATATCGTAGCTTTTTAATCGAGCAGGGGATTGAAAATTGACTCGAATTTTATTAATAATTTCAAAAATGTTAGGTACACAAACAAATGTTCTTTCTTTTAATGTGTTAGCAAGAATTTTATAGTCGTTTTACTCCCAAAGTACTTGACCGATTTAAATAAAATTGATATTATGCGCATCTGCACATAAAAATCTTTAAGCCCATCTATATTTTTTTAAAAACGGTGCATGGATACAAAGAAATGTGCAAGGCACATTGAAAAAGGTTGTGTTTCCTGTATAACTATTTTTTTTTTTCACGAAAACAATAGAATATTTCGTTGTCTAGACGTTGTCTATATATATATATATATATATATATATATATATATATATATATATATATATATATATATATATATATATATATATATATATATATATATATATATATATATAGATATATATAGGGTGGGCAATTTAAAAGTTTAAATTCAAAAATGCAATTAAACAAAAACTGTTTGAAATAAAATATTATTGCATTCATACGGCTGCCTCACAGTACCTCATTCGTTCTGACCAATTTTCGAAAACTTTTTTGAGTGTATAGGGCGTATTCGGCAATGGCATCACGAATGTTGGCCTTTAAACGCTCAATTGTTTCTGGTTTATCAACATAACACTTGTCTTTAAATGCGCCCCACAAAAAATAGTCTAACGGTGTCAAATCCCAGCTTCTTGGCGGCCAACTGACATCACCATTTCGGCTAATTAAATGGCCATCAAACGTTTGATGCAATAAATCGATTGTGCCATAAGATGTGTTGCAATGTGCACCATCCTGCTAAAACCTAGCATCGTTCACATCAATACCGTGAAGACCGGGCACAAAAAAATGCGATAGGTGTCCCTTTGACCGTAATGGTTGCGAAATTTGGTATATGGACTAATGATGCCGTAGTGAGTGCTTTGGCTTCTGTGAGACCACGTTTGGGTTTTCTGAGCCCCAAATGTGGTAATTTTACTTATTATCGTACCCACAAAGATGAAAATGAGCTTCATCCGAAGAGATGATTTTAAGTGATGATAAATTTCCAATAAAGCCAAACGTTGCTCAAGCGTAAATCGATTCATTTCGTTCAGTGGAGATAATATGCTGAATTTTGTAACAGAATAGAATGACATAAGTATTGTCAGATTCGAAATAATTGCTGGTTTAGATTAAATTGCCCACTCTATAGATATTTGACATAAATGACATATATACATTTACATATTTGTTTATATTTTGATATTATGCTCCTTCCTCTTTTTGCTTTAATGAGAATAAAGTTTTAATTCTCTTTGGTTGTGTTTGCTTTCCGTTTTATCTTACTACCCGCATCGTGAAACGTTAAGAAAAAATATTTTAAACAGCAGAAAATATTGAACAACTGAATAGTATTCGTCATGATGTGAGGGATAGTAAACTAATAACAGCGACAGAGCGAGAGTTAGAACAAAAAATAAAATGTGATGGTTAAATTTACCAGCACCTCAGTAGTTAAAGATGAATGTTTCTTTTTCAAGAACGTAGCAATAAATAAATATTTGTCACAGAACTTCAAAATAAAATTAGTAGTTATAGCTTAACCTTAATTTATAATGATGGTAAAACATCAGCGGGACATTGCAACAATAAGTCGCTCAATTCGAATTATAGAAATGGTGTACCATGCCCCCAAAATACGATTAAAAATAGTGTGTTTGTTCTTTATATAATTCCTTTTATTCTTGCGGACTATGATACTCAATTGATTTCCAATGGGTTAAAGTTCGAGCGATTGAGCTGGCTACCCTCTACCCTCCTACTTTTGAATTCCAATACATCTTGTATTTAGTTAATGATTTTATGAATTTTAAGGGTTAACGCGGCAGTTTCCATTCAAATTACAATATTTATTAATAAAATTAATTTTCTTACGCATTTTTGGTTTCAGGGAAAACGATTTCAATATGTCTTAAGTACTATCACTAAAGAAATACTGCTATTTTATTACTTTTATTATTAAACCAAGCCAGCATTGGTTTTTTAAGGTTAATTCTCAAATTTGTCTACTAAGAATGAAATTGTCTTAAAATTATAAAGTTTGTTGTTTCTTCTATAAAAAAGTAAAACATGTACTAACATATTTACATGCATATATGTATGTATATAAATATTATACTTTTTGTTTCATGGAGTTTTCTTTTCCGACAAAAAATGTTGCACTTCGTTTGTTCTTTGTCACAAAACATCGCCGAAAATTAAGAAATATTAAAGATTTTCATTAAATTTTGTTTAAAATTGACACATAAAAAAGTGAGGGCAACAAAGTGCGACATTATGTTTCAGAAAAAAAACGACATTAAATAATTTTAAGTTAATATTTTTTCAATATTAATATTTTTAGTTTTTTATATTTAAATATGTAGTAGATATTTGAACTACATATGTATGGACATATGTATGTATAACGAAATTAATTTATATTCTTTTTTGTTTTGTTTTGTTTTAAATGTTGCACATGCAAATGTAATTACACACAATATTATAATTGACTTAGTATCTAAATTAAAATTTACACGAAACAGGATGTAAAATTCAATTTCTAATAACTGTAACAAAAATAAATAAAATAATAATAAGACCCAACTGAATTAAATGAAAATGAATGTTAGTTGAATAAATGAATTGAGAGTCAATTAAACACTATCAGATTCAATGTCCCACTGTGTGTATATTTACGAGCATTGATAGCTTCTACTTTAGAAATGTATGCATGTATCTCTTAAAGAATTTTTTTTTCAATTAAAAAACTTGAAATGTTTTCATATTTAAAAACAATTATTTATGTATTTATAACACTTGTTAGTTCTAAAAACAGACTTATGAACGGACAAACAATCGCATAGTATTGTAAGTAAATGACTCAGCTTGTGTCAAATACCGAAATGCAAACAAGTTTTTAAAATGGTTTTAAAATTTTTTTGCCATAAATAATGTTAAATAATGATCAATTGACAATTAGTTACACAGCTTTTTTGTTTTTTTTATCCATGTTTAAGAAAAAACAACAAACAAAAAATAGTTTTCAATTGTTAAATATTTAAGTTAAGCTGGTAACAGGGATGCAGATGTGGGTAGAAATTTGGCGCAGCTGTCACAACTCGCACAATTTCCTGTTAAAAGTTGTCATAACCTTCAACGGTGAATGCAGTTATCTTCATATCTTATATATACAAATGAATACGCGTTTGTATGTCTGTTTGTTTGCCTATAGACAGCTAAACCGCAGAATCGATTTCCTAAAATTTTCGCAGTATCTCTCTGCATGGTTGGAATGAACTATAGGCTATATAAATTTGAAAAATTCCAACTGGGCTGTGCCACGCATATACAAAGTAAATATTTATTTTTCTACAATATATCTTCATAATGGTAAAAGAAGAAGTCTCTAAATTTGGCCCCAATATATTCATAGTCAATACAAATCATCAGTCAAAAACTGGGAAGAATTGGAGAAGTGGGCGTGGTACCTCCCATACAAAGTAAGTATTGATTTCATTATATCTTGAGAACGAACGGTTAATGCTATAGTTTCAGTATTGGGTCCTAAAGGCGTCATGGTCAATACAAATCATCAGTCAAAAAATGGGCGGAATTAGACAAGTAGACGTGGTATCTTTCATACAAAGTAAATATTGATTTTTATATATCCTCAAACAAAGCCGTGAAGAATACATATTATCAGCCAGTATCTGGGTGCATTTTATATATGTGGAGAACGGCAACAATTAAAGCAGCATTATCTATCCATAGTAACCAAAAAGCGTGTATGTCAGAAAGGACACTCGACAATAGTTATCTATATATGTATCCTATATACAAACAAAAGTGTGTTTGTTTGAAGGCTGCATACAGTGTCTTTCTGGAAGGAACTATAGGCTATCTCAAATGTTTTCATATAGACCGAAGGGTCCAATAGGTAGAAAAAAGGTAAAAATGTAACTAAAATAACATTCAAGATAACAATTATGATGGGGGTAAGCGAAACACGCAGGGATTTAACTAGTGTTATCATATACTCGTAGATAGGTACATACATAAATATGTATGTATGTATGAATTCAATTTTGTTTTACGCTTTCTTACATTTTGGTAATTTTTTTTTATGGAAAAATGGTATATGGCTTAAGCCAGGAAGTGTATACAATAAAACCTTGATAATCCGGATAGTTAATTGCTATGATCCGTAAGAGGATAAAGCGGATTATTTAATAATTATTAATAATTTCCGAATACAAGTATAGAGTACTGTTCTTGTATTAAAAATGCATTTAAAACACATATCTAATGGTATATTATATTTATTAATCATTTAAATATATTATTACGACTATTTTAGTTTTTACCGAAGATCCGAGTTCGAATCTCCGTTGATCTGTATGATTTCACAATTGACGTTTTCTAATTTCGTCTTTTGATCGGAACTAAAATTTTCTAAGCGAATAGAATGAATAGATAATGATAGAAAAAGAGAATTTCATTGAAAAACGTGATGACAGAACTTCGACTAACTCATTTACATATAGAAATTGATCATTTCAATATGTAATTTCGCAAAATATAAGTTATATAGTTGATGTTTGAAATATGAATATGCACAACACAGTTTTCTATTCACTTGGAGAATTTTCAAAAATGCACTTCTTCAAACCGTGTAAAGTCTTGAATTCGATTACATTAATGTTCTTATGCAAAAACGAATTTTGTGACCTACAGTTATTTTCTTTTGGAAAATGGAGGAACTATGATGAAAATTTTACCAATACTCAACTAAATTGTCTAAAACTTTTACTATTGTAAACTTCTCTTTCAATGAGTCCCAAAATAGAATCGGATGCAGCTCATTGACTAAGAGAAAATCCCTTGTTCCTCCATAGAATGTTATGGGAATTATTATTATTATATCTAAAACTAGAGTAATCATTCCCGCGTTGCTGGTAGCCTTTGTGTTATACTTACCTTTTGACTGATGCCGTTCTTTACACATTCGAAATTCTTTATATTTTTTTAAATGATGGTTTGTAGTTACTCCCAAGTTATTTAAATAAAATTAAAAAACTAATACTCTAATCATTCTCAAAATATACAAAAATCATTATTTAATTTGTATGGAACATACAATGCCCACTAATCCGATTACTCGCACTTTTTAACTTATGGTTTGTACTATCTAAGAAGTCATTTAGACCAAATTCCTTCCAAACCATCAGACTAAAACCTTCCATTCTAATCATTCTCTAGATATACAAAAACCAATATTTAATTTGTATGAAATTTTACCCATATTTTGATCGCTGTTGTGTATTAACTCCTAAGTTATTTAGACCAAATTCAGAACTTTCCATTATTAACGTTCCAAAGATATACAAAAATTGAATATTTGATTTGTATGGGAGGTGTTACTACCACTTATCCAATTTGGCCCAATTTTTGACTGATGATTTGTATTGATCACAAAGTTATTTGGGCCAAATTTAGAGATAGTTGTACAGTAGTGAAGACACACACCAAATGAAAATTTTCTTATACACAGTTTTAAAAATATTTTCTAACTCACACAAAGTTTAAATACTGTACAAAATTTCGCTTTCAAGTAAATCATATGCAATACAAAGAGGTTCACTCTTACGTCAATAACTCGCGAATCTATGGACCTACAAAAACCGCATATACGTGACGACCTTGTTATTGACTTCACCTTTCGTTTAAGGGCTTCAATAATAATAATAATCGGTTGGCGCATTTCAATTACAACGCATTTTATAGTCTTCTTTTATATATATAAGATTATCGACGTTACCTCTGGCGTGTCTCAAGGTAGTCATCTGGGTCCAATGTTATTTATATGATAGATTAATGATCTTCCAACCACTACGTCATTAATTCGATTTATAAAGCATTAGTTGAAAGAATTTTCGGATCCATATATCGCGAAACCATATTCATGGACGAATCTTGAATACGTATATTATTACCATTATTGAATATGTGCAAAACAGTTTCCTCTATTTTGCTTGGGAGAACTAGGATGGAGCTCGTATGTACTTCATATAACAGTTTATTAATTTAGCAAAATGGAAAGGTCGACAAATAATGCTAAGTAGCTTCTTTCTGTCAGGCATAATTATATATATTATAATAATAAGTAGTGATTTTAATTTTGAGCCACTTTTTAGCAAAACTATATTTAATGTTTCTACTAGAACTTCTGCCAACTTTCATTCGTTAAATTTAAAATACTACCGACCGCATACTGCTAACAATGTTCCTTTCTCCAGATATTTTTAGATTTTAATAACCCTTGCCGTTTAATTGATTGAATAATAACGTATGTATGTACTGATACCGTAAAAAGTAAAATTCTATTGTACTGAAATCGATCGTCACAAATTTGTATTGCTTGTATATAGAACTTTAATCTGTAAAGAACTGTAATCTATGGACCAATCGAATAATAAAGGGATTGTATTTATTTGTAGAAGTTTCAAATTAGTAGTAGATTTTTAGTTATAACTGTAAAAGGGTGTGAAACTTGTCTTTCTTTTTTTGTATAGTTTAAACAATTATAACTATTATGTACATACGTACATGCACATGTATGTCTTGATCCGGGATCAGTTTACTAACAATCTAAAAAGACTAAACGAGCTAAACAATTTAATTTAATAGAACGGTAGCAATATTATTATCGTTTTCTTTTCTCCTGCTCTTTATTTCCAATTAATCAATCAAATTCAGTTAAATTCAATTTTTGTTTTGCTCCAATTTAATATAATTAACTGATCAAGTGTTCATGCATAAACATTTTTAATGAGAGTCCATGTACAATTGGCCATATTTCAAGATATTTCAATCCATAATAGAAAAAAAGTAAAACAATTAAAAGTGTCATTTTAAAATAAATCAACTATGTACATATTTTAAATTAAGGTGGGTTTCAGTTACAGTTACAGTTAGAATGGTTGGTATAACTAATATTTAGTTCACTAAAAATTACCATTTCTTTATTTTACTGCATAATTTTTGTTTTCTTCTCAGCATTGCAGTCCTTGTAGCTTCTACAAGATTTTACTCTTGAATTTTCTCTTTCTAAGGCAACTTCCTTCCAATTTCCTATTTTCGTCTTCCTTAAATTAGCATCCACTTCGTATAACCATCGTTTTCTAGGTCGTCCTATTCTTATTCCACCAATAGGGTATAAGTCGAATGTCATTCCATTTTTTTTCTTTTATAAATCGTATCACATTCGCATTCTCTACAAGTGCCTTTAATTCATGGTCGTATCTCTCCTCAGTATTTTTCATTTTAATTTCATTCAACGAAATTAAATGATGCATAATTATTTATAAATAAAAAATCCAATAGAAATAATAAATCTATTATATATAAAAGGACTATAATATGCGTTATAAGTGATGTTCTCTGAAATGGTAAATTCAATATTAAGGTTTTTATGTATATGCGGTTTTTTAAGGTCCATTGGTTCGCGAATTATTGACGTTAGAGTGATTACCTTTGTTGCATAAGTTTTACTTGTAAATTTAATTTGGTACAGCATTTGTGAGTTAGAAAATATTTTTAAAACTGTGTATATAAAAAACACATGTAGAAAGTGTCATTTGGCGTGTGGCTTCAGTATTGTTTAACTGAGCCGTGTCACACCCATATAAAATTTGTATTGTACGGTAATAGTAAGAGTCTCTATATTTGGATAAAATAACATTTTGGTAAATACAAATAATCAGTTAAAGATTGGCTCGAATTGGATAAGTGGGAATAGCACCTCCTAGACAAAGTAAATATTGATTTTTGTAAGTCTATTGAATGGTAAGAGTGGAAGGTTCTCAATTTGGTCTAAATGCCTTCTTAGATAGTACAAACCATGGTGAAATTATTTATAAGGTGGTGTTTAAGAACTAGCTGTTTTTTTTTCTTTGTCGTCCCAATTCTGTCAACAGTTTTGTTTTGATTCACGTTTTTGTTTATATTTAAGTTTTGTGTGTGGTTTTTTATGTATATAACATGCAATTTGTACTAAATCTACTGTGAGCGTCAAAATAAGGTGTACAAATGCATTTTTTATAAAAAAGTTTTTATTTCAGCCTTTAAATATAGGATTTTATTTAACATTTTATGTTTTCTAATTCAGTATTCAGTTCTCTACTTAAACCTAAAAAAAACAACAAAAATACTTATAACAACAAAAGTTGTAAAACAAAAACAAAATCTAAAAAAAAAAGTGTATAAAATTTAGTTGTAAGAAAAGTTAGTTCCATTTAGTATTTAGTTGATTTTCCTTTTGCATTAATAACTGCATTTAGTCTTCGGGACATCGATTCAACTAGTTTCTTGGTTATGTCAGATGAAATTTTCTGCCACTCCTCCATTATAACGGATTTTAGCATGTCCTTATTAGTAATAGTCCTCTTTCGTATTTGCCGATCGAGATGCTCCCATAAATGCTCGATTGGGTTAAGGTCCGGTGATTGGAGGGGGGATTAGGAGTGTGATAAAGTAGCCGTTCCTTAAGAATCCTTGCAGTGTGTTTGGGATCATTGTCTTGTTGGAAGATTCAAGATTCCTGTAAGCTCAATTTCTCCACACTGCATGGCAAATTGTTTTTCAAAATAATAAGGTAGTCCGTTTTATTCATGGTATTTTCAATAAAAACCAAGTTCCCAACTCCACTTGCCGCCATACATCCCCACACCATCACCGAACCCCCCCCATGTTTAACCTGGATATTAAATTTTGCGTGTAGTGCTCGTCGCACTGTGCTGTATCTTTTGTAGCTGAAACTTCCTCTGATATTTTACCAGCACTTTTAAATGGATTCTTCTTCACATCGCGCACTATAGACCTTATTTCAGCCTCATTTAAAACTTTTGGCCGGCCTGCACCTGGCCGATTTTTTACTTCGCCGAATTTTTTGTGTTTATCAACTATTTTCTTTACGGCATTATGGCTTCTGTTTATAATAGACCCAATTTTACGAAGAGTCTTACCTTCGCTCCGAAGTTTTACTACCAGTTCTTTGACATCTGTGGATATTTGTTCGCCCATTTTTAAAATAATAATAATTTACTTTCGTCAGCGGCACAATTACATCTAACGAATATAAAACAATAATTATAATTCAAAAGAATGCAAGAAAGTAAATAAACAACCAAATATAACGGTATTTTTTGCGGTTCAAAATTGCTGAAATGATACAAAACTAAGATGTACACTTTTTTTTTGACACGTAAAATATAGTGTAGATTTTGTTTTTGTGTTATAAATTTTGTTGTTGTAAGTATTTTTTGTTGTTTATTTAGGTTTAAGTAGAGAACGAAATACTGATTTAAAAAACGTAAAATGTTAAATAAAATCCTAAATCTAAAGGCTAAAATAAAAACTATTTTATAAGAAATGCTTTTGTGCACTTTATTTTGACGCTCACAGTATATAATTCCAAAAATTTGTTCCATAATTTGCTGTTGCTTAACAAAACAAACACATTTATACATATTTTTAAGAGAAGCATCACCAAAATGAAGCCTATGTCTCTTTTGATGTGGTAGATGGGTAGTAATCATTATATGAAATATTTGTTTATTATTATTTATCTTTTTTGTTAAAAAAATTAAAATTTAATTTTTTATTTGTGTTTTTCCTCTTGTTTATTTATATTTTTTCACTTTTGACAGCTCCTTTTTTATTTCACCACGGCCACTTTTTGACATAACTAGAGTCAAAAATGCCCTGTTGTTTTTGTATTGTTGTAGGCTGGCACCACCTTATATATTTTCACCATGGTACAAGCCATCTATTAAAAAGGGGGCGGAAAAAAGTGTGCAAGGTATCTTCCATACAAATTAAATAATGATTTTTGTATATCTTGAGAATGGTTAGAGTTGAACTTTCTAAATTTGGTTTAAATAACTTGACAGTGAATACAAACCAATATTAAGAAAAAAAAATAAAAAATATATATATATATATATATATATATATATATATATATATATATATATATATATATATATATATATATATATATAATTGTGCATTTGTAGAGAACGGTAACAGTTAAAGATATCTTTATCTATTCGCATTACTCAAAATCCAGGTACAACACGAAGACTCCCAGCAACGCGGGAGGGATTACTCTAGTGATATATGTATGTTAGAATATGGTAATACCGTTTTCGTCCTGTATAAAAACTTACCTAAGAATATACAAAAATACCTCCGAAGGAACATATCCACTTCGTAAGGAGAGAGAGTTCTTGTTCATTAGCATAATAAAAAATTGTGCTCTGTGCTATTTATGCTTCTATTTATGTGAACTCTAATAAGGTTAATGATGAAATTATCAATTCTATATTTTTTGGACTTGTTATATGTTATGAGATGAAATAACTTTTTCATAAGTCTGAAACTTCATTGAACATATATTAGTTAAATAATCCACTATGAATAGTTTTTGTACTTTTTATATTTATAACATAATTATAAGTTAATGTAAGCCACACTCAATAAATGAATAAATGAAACAAACAACATGGTGCAGGTGTGTGCCAAAACGACAAGATTTGAGGTTAGAAAAATAAAAAATAAGAAAACGAGGAAAGACTCTAGTCGAAAATTTTAAAATTTGATAATCAATTTTGTCTGTTAAATACAAAAAAAAAAACATTAAAAAAGTAAACGATAGTATCCTGGAATTAAAAAAGTCAGCCCCAATGGTTATAGCCGTTGCTCCATTAAACACAAATGCCACAAATTTATCTATGGAGTGGAAAAATTGGAGCAATGCTTTCAATATATATATATATATATATATATATATATATATATATATATATATATATATATATATATTGACATTCGTCAATAGTTCGAAAAGTTAACCTTAGTCTTACTATGAACTTATTCGGGTTTCTCGGATCAAGACATAACCGAAGATTTCCATTTGGCTGGACACTAAAACAATTGAATTAACCCACTCTGTGGGCTCATTTTCCTTTACCATTACTCCTAACGTTACCATTCTATCCAGAGTCGGATTCGTCCTATAGTGCTGACGCTCTCATATATATATATATATATATATATATATATATATATATATATATATATATATATATATATATATATATATATATATATGAGAGCGTATATATATATATATATATATATATATATATATGAGAGCGTATATATATATATATATATATATATATATATATATATATATATATATATATATATATGAGAGCGTCAGCACTATAGGACGAATCCGACTCTGGATAGAATGGTAACGTTAGGAGTAATGGTAAAGGAAAATGAGCCCACAGAGTGGGTTAATTCAATTGTTTTAGTGTCCAGCCAAATGGAAATCTTCGGTTATGTCTTGATCCGAGAAACCCGAATAAGTTCATAGTAAGACTAAGGTTAACTTTTCGAACTATTGACGAATGTATGGCGCAGATTACCGCTTCTAAATTTTTTAGTAGTCTCGATGCTAATTGGGGCTTTTGAATGATAAAATTGGATAAGAGTTCATCGAAATTATGTACGTTTAACACACCTATGGGACGCTATAGATTTTTGTGCTTACCATTCGGTATTAATGCGGCACCGGAAATTTTTCTTTCGGAAATGGTACGTCTTCTCGGTGACATAGATAGTCTTATCATCTATATGGACGACTTTCTCATTCATGCGCCGACTTTGGAAGAGAACAATGAGATATTATCAAAGGTCTTAAATAGGGTAAAAGTTGTTGGTCTTAGATTCAATAGGTCAAAGTCAAAAATTTTAGTAAGAGAAATTAAGTTTATTGGGCATATTTTTAGTGATGGGGGCGTGAGATCAGATAATGAGAAAGTAAGGGCAGTTGTTGAAATGGTAAGACCAGCAAAGGTGGTAGAAGAGCAAAGATTTTTAGGATTAGTGAACTACTGAGGGTCATTTATACAAAATATATCTTTCAAAACAAAACATCTCAGAGAAATAAGATTGAATGAAAATGGAACGAGGAACAAGAAAATGAATTCAGGAATTTGAAGAGCTAGGTTACTGAATCTGCAGTCTTAGTGTATTTTGATCAAAAGAAACAGGTGACATTGTCGGTGGACGCATCTAAGTTTGCTGTGGGTGCTATGCACAGAAATAATCCAATTGATTATGCTTCGGCCTCGTTGACTGATTGTCAATCAAACTATGCTCAGATTTTAAAGAGCTATTTGCGGTTGTTTTTGGTTGCACTCGATTTCATCAGTACATTTATGGTTTACATGTAATAGTGGAGACGATCATAAGCCATTAATACCCTTATTTCAAAAGCCTCTATATAAGATTCCGGCACGGTTGCAGAGGTTTATGCTACGTCTATTGGCATATGATATAACTGTGGTATATAAACGTGGTAGGTATCTTCACATAGCTGATAAACTATCGAGGGCCCCTCTTGAGGATAATGCCTTGATAAGGAGATAGATTTGCATTTTAATTTTGTTATGTCGCAAAAAACTTTGTCAGATTTAACGGTGAGGAGAATTAGAGAATCAACGGAGAAAGATGAGGTTTTTCAAATTTTAATTGAATATGTTAGAAATGGGTGGCCGGATAACAGGAAGCAGGTGAATGCAATGCTGTATCCTTATTACCCCCTTAGGAGCGAGATTACGGAGATTAATGGTATTTTGATGATGAATAATCGCATTTTTATTTCAAGTGCACATGGGCGTGCAGTGTTGCCAGAGCTTGGCGTGGCACACAATGTATTGGCCAGGTGTGAACAATGATATAGATATTCTAGTATCGAGCTGTGAAACATATAAAAAATACAGAAATTCAGGTCCAAAGGAAGAATTGTTGCCTCATGATATTCCGACTGTTCCCTAGTACAGAGTTGGTTGTGACCTTTTTTAGTTGAACGGTAACATGTAAGTATATGTTAGTTGTAGATTACTTTTCGAACTTTGTTGAAATAGAAATTTTAAGCTCTGGTTATAGTAGTCAGCAGGTAATAACTAAATTGAAGTCCTTATATGCAAGAAAAAAAAACTAGAAAAAAAAATTAAAAAATATGTTGAATTTAAAAACAAGGGAAGATGTTATGAGATGAAATGACACTTTCATAAGTCTGAAACTTAATTGCACAAATATTACTTAAGTAATCAACTATGAAGAGTTTTAGTACTTTTTATATGTATAAAATAATTATAAGTTAATGTAAGCCACACTTAATAAATGAATATCAAACAAACAACATTATATAGTATCCTGCTCGCAATATAATACTTATAATTACTATTAGGGGATCTATACAAGGATGGACAAGTTCGAAGAAAAATTCAAGTTTCTTCATATAAGATGGAGAAATATTATACTATATCCGGCAACGATATGTCAGTATAGGTGGAGTCCATATTGGGTTGACATAATTGGAAAAAAACAACTTCCTGTACATTAAAAATACTGGTCTGGCCTTGTCTATTTGAGAGACAACATGATCATGAAAATATACAAATTTATCCAGGTTAACTCCAAGATATTGTTACGAAAATAAAAATACCTAAATTTTGGTATATTTGGTAGTTATGTATCACCCTGTTAATGCCGTACTTATTTGCGTATTTGGCAGCACTACCAATTCGACCATCTTTACGTTACATTTGAATTAACGGATATAAAATAGAGGATATGGAACATTTCCGAAACTTTCCAAACTGTATGCAATTAGGTACATAAAGAGGCTGCTTTAGTTGTTTTATATATAAGACCAGCACCCAGGGGATGGTTCGTACTCATGCAGTGCATTGTGCTGGTACTAGAAAAATAGGTTATGGGAAGGAGGACAGAGGGAGTAGTGTTTATGGACGTTAGATTTAAATTTACTCATGTCGTAAGTGACAGGAGATACTTTCGCTGGAAGATTATTCCACAACCGAACAGTGCGAGCAAAGAACGAATTCTGCCTTTAATGCGTTGTGCTATTTACTGGACAATCAACTACAAAGGGATGCGCTCTACGAGAAATACGAGTACTACGTAAAAATATGTGATTTTTGGGAATTAATTCCTTAATTTCGTTAGAACACATTCCTTTATAGTACCGATAGAACAATGAAACACACGCCACATTGAGACGGTGCTCCATTGAATCTAAAGAGTTGGCTACCCTACCGTCATTGATGAGCATTTTTGCCCTCTTCTGTACGCGGTCGAGAAGCTCTAAAATAGACTTTGGAGCATTCTATTTTGGGTCGGATATAGGTCTTGTAAATAGTAAGGAGATCAGATGGAGTGAAGTATTTCTTGCACCGTTTAAAAAAAACAAAGCACTTGAATGCTTCTTCCGACACTTGCAATATGTGATCATTCCAACGAACGTTACAGTGAATTCTCATGCCCAGAACATCAAGAGTATCTGATTCCCCAATATCCATATTACCCATTGACACAGATGACAGCACACCATCACGTCTGTGTGTTAAAAAACGACATTGAGTCTTGCGTGCATTAAAATCGACTTTGTTCGGATGACCCCACTCGGAAACCTTCACCAGGTCACTCGTAAGTGTGTGGTTCATATTCATCCTTCTCGCGCTAACCTCAAAGAGGCTTGGTCTACGGTCAAAAGAATATGAGTGACAAATGTTGCTGTCATACGCAAAAGAGTAGATAGGATTAGAAGTGAGAAGAAGAAAGTCGTTAAAAATAATTAGAAAAAGAGTAGGAGAAAGAACAGAGCCTTGCGGTACCCCTGAGTTTACCCTGAACTCCTCGGATGAGAAAACTCGATATAAATCGAGAGAAGTGACTACCGACACAGAAAGCATGAAGTTACGAAATGAGAGCCTTGTGCCAAACTCTATCAAACGCCTTTGAGATATCTAGAGCCACAACCTTACTCTCGCCAAAACCATGAATGGACTTGTTCCACTTCTCCGAGAGCAACGCCAGCTGGTCACTAGTAGAACGGCCCTTTCAGAAACCGTACTGACGATCGCTAAGTAAATCGTTGGACTCCAGATATCCCACAAGGTGGTGATTAATCATACTCTCCATAACCTTGCAGAGTGCGGAACAAACTGCTATTGGACGGTAGTTCTCAGGGTTACTAGCCTCGCCCTTTTTTGGGGCAAAAAAAACCGGCACGACGGACTGAAAAGGTGAGCTAATGGACGCGCAAGCGTCGAAGAGCACTGCGCCAGTGCTGGTATGCCATCCGGCCCAGAAGACTTGTTAAGATTGAGATTTGCAAGGAGCCTTTTACAGCACGGGCTTGATGAATATACTAGGCATAGTTACTGATACTCTTTCGAGTTCGGGCAGTGTTTGAACGCTCTCCGGTAAGTGAAAATCACTTGCAAACTTTTTGGCCAAAAGGCTTGGCTTTTCAACCGGATTCGTGAATGTGTGGTCGTTTCTTATAAGAGCAGGAACAGAACTAGCGTTGTTCCTCAGCCTTTTAACGAATGACCAAAAGTTTTTACTTCCCGTATAAAGTGCAAGAAGAGGTGCAAGAACCTCAACTACTTACTTTTCAGGGTGTGTGGGGAGGAAAAGGTCGAGGGTATTGTTCTCACGATATATGTGTAGGTTTATTCACTAATTGCTCAAGGTGATTGTGCGCGGCAAATAACTCAACAATCGCGTCAATTAGTTATCATTTTTCTGTATAAAATAAAGTTGCGTTTAGGAGGAAATAGGAGTATTGTATAAACGAATATTAAGCTGTTGTATTAAAATAAACTGTATAAAAGTTATGGTGTAGTAAATAAAAAACTGTAAACAACAAGCTGGTGTTTATTTTATTTTAACGCAATTTAAGCAAGCCTGCCGTTTTAAAAATGTTAAAACGTAACATTGGTGTTAGAAGTGGGATTGCGTACATAAACCACAAAAAATTAAATAAAACGGAGTAAAATTTAATTCCAAGAATTAAAAGTGGACAGGCTCAAATTCGAATCAAACAAATTAGAGCTGTCAACGATCTGTAATAAAACCGAATTACAAAAACATCTATTAGAGGAATATCAGAGGAGCGGCATAGCCATCGATACCCACGAATTTGATGATGTGAATGAGCCTGAGTTGAGTGCCGCTACAACAACAAGTTCTATACTACTTGTTAACTCGCTGCTGGTTGCTATGATGGAGAAAATGCAAGTACAGAGCAAAATGCTTTTAGCTGACGTACGAGAAACATGTAGAGCTGAAACTCAAGAGACTTCTAGAGCTGAGAATTAAAAGATTGTGCATGAGGTGCGTGAAACTGCTAGAGCTGATAACGAACAACTTTCGGCACAGGTCAAAGGAAGTTCTATAGCTGAAAACCAGAATTTTCTGGCAAAAATTGAAATAACACTTGAGAAAATTTCTTTTGAGCTACTAGAAACCTGTAGAGCCGAAATACGACAAACTTACAAAGCGACAACAAATAAGTTGCAGGAAATATATGAGACAAACAGTAAAAGAGTGACTGACGTCGAGGCAAAAGTGTTAAATTTAGAAAAGACTGATGACGAAAAATTTGTTGTAATAGAGGAGAAAATCAACAGTCCCCAGTGCCAAAAACAAGAATTAGTGCGTATTATACCAGAAGTTTCCAATAGAAAACAACACCTTGCTTTGATGGTAGTTCACCCCTATCCGTATTCAAATTTCAGTTCGATACTATAGCCAACAGAAACGTGTGGGACGATGAAAAGAAGGCCCGAGCTTTAATTGTGTCCTTAAGAGGTGCTGCAGCAGAAATTCTAGAAACCATAAAAGCCAGCTGCAGAAAAAACTACAGCGAATTAATGGTGGCGCTACAGCGTAAATTTGGAGATGAGCATGAACGAGAGCTATATCGTATGGAATTATGGTACCGAACGCAAAAGACTAATGAATCATTAAAAGCCTTTGCAATGGAGGTCGAGAGGTTGTTGCAGCTTAGTTATCCAGGGGAAACCCATCCACTGGTAGAGCAAATTAATATCGAAGGCATTCATCAGTGGCCACTCGGAAGTCAACATTTGTAGAGACCATGGCCTTTGCACTGGCACAGAAGACCGCTACCAAAAAAGATATCATTACAGCTATCAAAGAGGTGGTAGAGCGACTTTTGACCGAAAAAGAACAAAAGGCAAAAAGGAGGTGCCAAAACTGTGGCAAGAGCGGTAATTTTAAAAGACATTGTAGGGCACCGCTCAGAAGTGCAAGATTTGTGTCACCATGGAGACATGACAAATAGGAAAATACTGGCTATAGAAAACCCGAAACATTCAGTAACAAGCGCCTTACCGATAGAGAAGAGCCGCAAAATATGGGCTTAGGTATACGCAACAGAGTTGAAATAAATGAACGCCGCAATGTAAATGAGTTTGGCCATAGTGACAATGGGCATCATAGAGGCTGTGACATGAAAAGATTGCCACGTAACAGTGAAGCTTGTCACAGGAGTGGAAAGAGTAAAAACGAATGTAAAATAGCCGCTGATGAAACTGGTGATATGGCCAAAGAGACTATTATCAACATCAGATAATTACGTCTGGAGGTTGACGAGGACTGCTCAACGGCTCAGAGAAAATACCTTGTACTGGCAAGGATAATAGCGGCTAAAGAAAAAGGCAAATGGCTCACTAGTAAAAAGATATCAGCAGATAGCCCTCTAATAAAGGCTTTTTGGGCTTAATGGAATAGCTTCAAGTTGATTGATGGGTGCTTATAGCGAAGCTGGGGAAGTTCAGACGAAAATTGTATGTATGGAGAGCAGTAATAGTTAAAGCTTCGTTACCTATCAACCTCAGCCAAAAGGCGGGAGTGTTTGCATAAGCTGGTATTGCAGAAAATATATATACTAATTGATAAAAAAGGAATATCCCCCGAGTGGCGGTCTCATCGTTCCGATTTGAGTTTTTTTTGTTAAGTTGGTACATCGCTAAGTCTTAGCGCCATAGGCTGACATTTGCAAAAGCTACGTAGCCAAGAGTACATCTATCTCTATGTGTGTTGGCGATTTTTTACAATTTCAGAAATGGATTTAAATTTGCAACAATTGTTCCGTTTTTACGTTTTTAAAAACGTGTATTATGAGTTGTAGTTAATATAAAATAAATCTCATGTTTAGTTTTTATATATGATCCTTTATTCAACACAATTTTGTGCACCACTGCTTGTAACCTTTTTACAAGCAATAAAAATTTTCTATTCTTAATTACTCTGTCTGTTTACAAGTTTGTAAAAAACAACAATTACTCGACAGATCTTTTTACCTAAAGATCTTCCAGCCCGATCGTAGTTATAACTTAGGTTCGATCACAACCTTTTGAACCAGGGGTTATCCACAATTTACTCTCTTTACTGAGTTAGCTCCAACTAAACTGGTTTTTTACTTCACGATTCACTTCACGAGTTTACTACTTATAAACTCTTTTCACACAAACTGTACTCGCTGAGTTTACTTTACTTACCTCTCGATATTTCAGGTAGATTCCATATCTTTCTTTTAATTTCTTTTTAGTTCATTTGTAGCCATGCGTATGTAGACATATACATCTTTCAGCTCTTAGTATATGTTGTTGCTTGTTTATTGTCATTGCTGCTTATTATTGTTGTTGTCGTGTTAGTTTTATTTACTTTATCTCTGCTAATGTTTGTTGTTGTAGATTTGGTTATTTGTAAACAGCACGTATAGTTGTTATTGCAGCTTTTGTTTATTTATTTTCGCGATGTAATAAACGCTCGGGATGCTTAAAACTTGAAAACGACTGGACTAAACTGGGTACTTCCTTCTGCGATTTTGTTCGTGATTGCTACGTGAAGGTTTAGGAAAATAGAAAAGTCAAAAATTTTGAACAAATGGCGCTGTAGGTTTTCATTCCTTTATCTCTGCTCCTTTTAAAGGTATTTGAATAAGATTTGTCAGCAAATATAAACACAATTGAATAAGTGGGCATGATATCTCTAATACAAAATAAATATTGATTTTTGTACGAGTATATCTTGAGAGCGAAAAAAGTAGAAGTTTCTGAATTTTCTGAAAATTGATTCGTAGTTAATACAAATCATCGGATAATAAGTGGGCATGGTACCTACCTCCTATTAAATATAAATTTTTTTATATCTTGAGATGAAGTTTCTGAATTTGGTCTTAATGATTTGGCAGTCAATACGAATACTCAGTTTAAAAGTGGAGAATTTTGATAGGTGGGCACGGGATCTTTGTTTTTTTATTGAGGCTTTAAATCAATACATAATCACTCTCAGAAAGTATAGGTATTGTTGTCTCTAATTTGCTGTCCATTACGGTACATATGTATATAGATTCCCAAGCAAAGACGGATGTGTAAAGCTAATTGAGATCAAATATATTAATTGAAATTAACTCCTAAATTATATTATAAATATTTAATACTTGTCTAATGTTTCTCAAGGAATCCTTGCTCAGAAGTTTATGTCATTAGCACCACAATGAGGTAGACTCTGGATTTTAAACAAGATTATCTTACTGATACTTTTGGGCTTTACTGGATTTTTTTATGGACACCGTAATTCGCAAGTTTTGAAACACATTCTGACAAACTATTTTAGAGAGATGGAAAGATATTCTAGAATTGAAGCAAATTTGATTGCCAAATAAATAACATTGACTAACGCCAAGTATAGTTGCCCTATTGAAGATACAGATCGAACGGGGGTTTCATCAAACTGAGTAGATTGAATCAGCACAAATATAAGTTAGCATATTAAGAACCACTTGTAAGAATACTCATTACTTTTTTATGATAGTAAATGCATATAACTTCCAAACAAAACAAATTATTAAAATTATTCGCAAGAAATTTGACGAAATCGAATTTTAACAACAATATTGATTTAAGATTGACCATAAGCTTTGTATGTATCTGATGTGAACAAATCAATGAGAAAAGGGAAAAAATTTCGAGGAAAAAATCTATTTACGATCATGGGAATTTCTTTTAAATAAAAAGCATTCATGGGCAGCGTTGTCAACTCAACTCTTTTAGTACTGTTTTTAGTGTTTTTTTTTTTAATTTTTAACGCGAAAAATTTTGGAGTTGGTGCTTAGTGTTTTTTTTTTTTAAAATTTAGTGCCTTTCTCCTTTCTTGTGGCACCAACTCATTATTTCAAATGGTAATAAAAACTTTTACAAGATGTAACTAAACAGCAAAAAGTTTAAACTGTACAAACGAATTAAAAATGCTTATTTACTTGTTAGATGAGATGTGTGGAGATTGAATGCTTAAGTTCCTCAGTACACGTACATATGTCAGCAAAGGATCAGATTTTGATTTTTAATCTAACGGCTTGCAGCATCATTTGCAAAATCGTCCTATATGCCTCTACTGGTACAGAATTCAGCTTGCCGTGCAAGTCGTTAAGAGACAAATGTGTTTGGGTTTCTCAAGGTTTTCCAGCCCAGTTTTAGGTTCTTTTATCCCTTGGCGTCTTTGTATTACACATTCAAAGGCAACACTGAGTGAAAGGTTGACATAGCTTTGTCTAGCGCCAGCAAAATAAGGACTTTACATTAATTGTCTATGATTTTCCTAAGACTTCTCTGCGTCATATGTATATAAAAGCAATATTAATTATTTAATACCACTCCGCGCGAAAATATAACAAAATTCCACAATGAAGTGTTCTATTTTTATTTTCGTAACAATATTTTCAATTAAGACTATTGATATGAATATTCATGATGAGTACTTATCAGAAATTTTACCGTATCGGCTCAAGAAAAATAAGAAATAAAAAAAAATGTAAGTTTAAAAGATTTAAAGAGTTTTGATTTTCTAGCTTATTATTTAAGAATTTTGAGAAAATATGTAATTTTTATACCACATTCAGACGTTCTTACCGAATTATTTTTTATAGTAAATGTTTTTGAATTAAAGAAAAAAGAAATATAAAACTAAACTAAAAATTATACGCAAAGGACAAAAAAAACTAGAAACATATTTAACATATGCTTGTATGTATATTGTTTATATACATTTCTTTATTAAGATCGCAACAAAAATAACGGTATCTTTTGCAACAATTGCAATTATTAATTAAAATATTTTTTTTTAACAGTTGCAAATAGAATAAGTTTTGTCGTTATATACTTAATTTAATTTTTAATTAGCTATGTACTATTCTCTTATATATGTACTGATGCTATTATGTTATGTACTGATTTCTTTAATATTAAATGTGGCAAACTTGCTCCTACATAACAACTTTTCAAAGTAAAATAATTTGAATTCTAAAGACATAAACAAACGAAACAAAGTAAACAAACTTTGACAGCTCAAAACTGAGAGCAAACAATAAGCAAACAATATATATGTTGTTACGAAAATCAGTACGGGCCAATAGCAAATCATTAAATCGGCAAAAACGACATAAGCAGTAACGCATTAAATAAAACTAAACGGCAACAATAAAAATATGCAGAAGGGAAAACAACAAGAATTGAAAGAAGTATATGTTTACATTCGCATAGCTTCATAAGAACTAAAAAGAAAATAGAGGAAAGAAATGGATTCTACCTGAAATATCGAGAGGTTCGAAAGTTTTTGAATTATTGTTTACTCAGCCATATACAAAGCACATCGATGCGGACATCAGTCAGTTTATATGTAACTCAGCATGAAGAGAGTTTATTGGTGTAAACTTAATGTCACAATCTTAAGTGAAGTAAACTCAGCGTATAGAGTTTATTGGTTTGGACTCGGTGTGAAGAGAGTTTAGAAGGATTAAACTCGTGAAGTGAGTCGTTAAGTAAAAAGCAGTTTACTTGTAGCTAACTCAGTAAAGAGAGTTCAGTGTGGATAACCTCTGATTGAAAAGGTAAAAGTCTGATAGATTCCTCTCATACATAAAAAATTCGAAAAAAATGTGTGATTGGGTGCCACACTGTCATACAAAGAAGATGCAAAAAATATGCATCACAATGAGCCACTCTGATCTCACAGAAAATACTATTTGTTGAAAATTTCCAAAAGATTATCAAATCATACACACTTGTCAAAATATTTGTAATACAATATATCTGTAATTTGTCAAATATTTATAACTGAACACACATAAAATTTTTGACATATTGAAAGATAAAATCTGATAGTCAATTATGGCCTTTATCAGACATTATTTTTAAACATAAATGTCGTGAGAGGGAAGACTTTACAGTAGTGTTGTTCAAAAATAAAAATGTAGTTGTGTAGTAAGAATACTGTTACGACAATAAGATTAGAAACCTCTGCGCTTATTACTTCGCTAAAATAAATAAACAAAAGCTGGAAGAACAGCTATACATGATGTTTACAAATAGCCAGAATCGACAACAACAAACATTATTAGTAGAGATAAAGTAAATAAAAATAACACAGCAACAACAAACTAACAGCAAAGAAAACAAGTAACAGATAATAAACAAACGACAACAAATACTAAAAGCTGAAAGAGGTAGATGTTTATACACGCATGGCTACAAAAGAGCTAAAAAGAAATTAAAAGAAAGAAATAGAATCTACCTGAAATATCGAGAGGTTTGAGAGCTTCCGATGTATTGTTTACTCGGCCATATAAAAAGCACATCGATGCGAACAATAATCAGTTGAAGTAAAGTGTGAAGAGAGTTTATAAGGAGTAAACTCGTGAAGCTAGTAGTGAAGTAAAAAAAAACAGTTTAGTAGGAGCTAACTGAGTAAAGAGAGTTAAGTGTGGATAACCTTGTTTGAAAAGGTTGTGATCGAAACTAAGTTATAACTACGATCGGGTTGGAAGATCTTTAGGAAGGAAGATCTGTCGAGTAATTGTTGTTGCTTACAAAGTTGTAAACAGACAGAGTAATTAGAAATAAAAATTGTTATTGCCTGTAAAAGATTACAAGCAGTGGTGCACATATGTAACTGTCTTGAATAAAGAATTTTTATATAAAACCAAACACAAAATTTACTTTATTTTAACTACAATCTACGAACTCAAAACACGTTTTAAAAATGTGAAAACATAACAGTTGGTGTCAGAAGTGGGATTGTAGTCCTTTAAAATAAAAGAATAGAATGAAGTTCAGGGAACTTAATGTCGATCCCCTTAGGCGTGAGTTGGCGAAATTGGATTTGCCGTTAACTGGAACCAAGACCGAATTGCAAAAGCGGTTGTATAAGGATTTTCAACGGCGAGGCATTAACGTTGATACTGATGTATTTGATGATGAGGAAGACCCTGAAATAAGTGCCCTTTCGGCTAAAAGTAATACGGATACCAATGCACTGCTTGCTGCTGGAAAAAATGCAACTACAAACCAAAATGCTTTAGGCTGAGGTACGAGAAACTTCAGCAGTGCCCGCAACCGGAACCAGTGCGTATTATACCAGAAGTTTCTAGCAGAATAAAAACACTTTGTTTTGATGGTAGCTCACCCCTATCCATATTTAAATTTCAATTCGAGATAGTTGCCAACAAAATTGACGGGACGGTCAAGAGAAGGCTCTAGAATTCATTTTGGCGTTAAAAGGTGCCGCAGTAGAAATTTTAGAAACCATGCCAGCCAGCTGCAGAAATAACTACAATGAAATAATGGTGGTGCTACAGCGTAAATTTAGCGACGAGCACAAACGCGATTTGTACCGCATGGAGTTAAGGTGCCGAACACAGAATGCTAATAAGCCGCTTCAAGACTTTGCGATGGAAGTCGAGAGGTTTGTGCAGCTAACATATCCAGGGGAAAATCACCCACTAGTACATCATTAGAAGACCGAAGCCTTCTTCAGCGGCTTACGAGACTCTGATGTTAAGTTAGCTGTATGTGCAGCACAAAAGGCGACCTTTGAAGATACTGTGGCGTTCGCACTGGTTCAGGAGACAGCTCACACGATATCAAAGCCACAAATACACAGGATACGTAATCTAGAAGTTGAAGCGGAGAAAGATGAGATCAACAAAATAGAGGAGGTGGTAAAGCGGCTCCTAGCTGAGCAGAAATCAAAATTGAAATGTTTTAACTGTGGAAAATGTGGCCACTTCTAGAGAAACTGTAAAGCGCCACGCAAAAGGTCCAGATACGTTTTACCACCGAGAAATAATGAAGGAGTCAACTACCATCAAACAACAAAAGAATCCCCGTTAAACTAAAACTGCCATAAGCGAGGGCCCCACAATCTCCATATCAGTGATGCAGAAAAATAACAGCATACTTACAGCGTGCGGGTACATTAATGGCAGACAATACACCTTCACTATAGACACCGGTGCGACACAGTCTATAATCAGACCCGATATAGTGATGGGAAAGTGTGATGTACTCAACAATATCAGACTACGAACAGCAATTGAAGAGTCTGCCACCGTCTACGGAAAAATTGAGGTGAAGGTGACTATAGCTAACATTACCGTAAGCCATATTTTTATTGTCGCCGATATTGTAGATGAGGTTATCATTGGTGCTGACTTTATGATAGTACGTGGCATCAACTTGAATATGGGGCAACAGATAATGAGTTGGCGTAATGTAGATATACCTCTTGACGTGGGCTACCAGCATCAAATGCACATCAGAAGATTAGTTGCTGTAAAACAACAAAAACTACCGCCTCAGACTGAGTCATTGTTATGGGCGCGTATTGAGGGAGATTGTGAGGACAACCGGTTGTGGGTAGTAGAACCAGCAGCAATAAAGGTGGACTTGTTGTCAGCAAAGACCCTTGTGAAATCTAATAAAAAAAGAATAGTCCCAGTGAAAGTGCTCAATTTATCGGGCCTCGAAAAATTAATCTGCGGAAACTCCGTGGTAGGCCAATGTGCTCCAGTTTAAGCGGTAATAAACAGCGAACGATTGCCGGAACCTACCAATATATCAGCCAAGGACCAACAGGTATTTGACGAAAATGTAAAGAAATGGGTAGTAAAGTAAGTCTAGCAGCCTCGTAGAGAAATAAGGCCAAAGAGTTGCTAAAGAAGTACGCCTGCGTGTTCGCCACTAAAAATAAAAGTGAAGGTAGAACAGCTATAGTCAAACATGAAATTAATACTGGTGAAGCGAGACCGATAAAACAGGCTCCCAGAAGTATAATGAGGCTAAGGAGCTGGTCAATGAAGTGGAGAAGAGCGTGTAATTGAACCATTATCGAGTCCGTGGAGCTCACCTGTAGTCTTAGTTAAAAAGAAAGATGGTAGTACAAGATTCTGCGTAGACTAAGGACAGTTACCCGCTACCAAGAATTGACGATACGCTCGACACACTAGCTGAACAAAGTGGTTCTCTACATTGGACCTACAAAGCGGCTATTGACAGGTAGAGATGATCGCAGACAAGGATAAGGAGAAAACTGTTTTCGGTACGAACTGTGACTTGTGGCAGTTTAAAGTTATGCCATTTGGGCTCTGCAATGCGCCGGCTACATTCGAGCGGCTTATGGAGCGCGTACTAAAAGGACTGCATTGGAGGACTTTTCTGGTTAACCTCGACGACATAATAGTGATGGGCAGAACTTTTGACGAACACCTCAAAAACCTGGCAGAAGTTTTGCAACGAATATCAATGGCTGGACTAAAACTAAGCGTGAACAAAAGTGCATTGTTCCAAAAACAGGTAAAATATTTGGGGCATCTAGTTACAGTAGATGGCATTTCAACGGATGAAGATAAAATACGAACAGTAAAGGACTGGCCTCGCCCGCAAAATCTTCATGAATTACGCAGCTTTTTTTGACTCTGCACATACTACAGACGCTTCGTGCCTAATATCGCGACCGAGGCAGCAAGCTTACATGAGCTCACCAAAAAATCTAAGACGTATCATTAGGTTGAGTCACAAGAAAAGGCATTTCAGACACTGAAAGACTTATTGTGTGTTGCACCGTTTTTGGCGTTTCCAGTCCCTGGTGATAAATTTATCCTTGACAGTGATGTCAGTGGATATGGTATTGGTGGTGTACTTTCACAGCTGGTCGACGGGACATAAAAAGTCGTAGGCTACTACAGTCGCACGCTGTCAAAGCCTGAACGGAATTATTGTGTGACTCTACGTGACCTACTGGCAGTGCTGGAATGCACAAAACATGACCATAAGTACTTATACGGTTAACATTTCTGCTAAGGACTGATCATTCCGCACTGAGATGGTTGCTGCAATTTAAGAAACCTGAAGGACAGTTGGCACGTTGGATTGAGCGCCTCCAGGCTTATGACTTTAGCATTGAACACCGAAGCGGCATAAAACATGGAAATGCTGATGCGCTCTCACGTTGGTCTTGTAATTTGGGATGAGAACTGAGCGGAAGGAATCCATCCTTGATATGGCTAACGCAAATAGGCGCAAACGAAGACTGGTCAGGAGCGCAAAGGACTTACCCAATATTGGAAAAGATTATAGCCGCAAAAGAAGAGAACAGACGGCCCACTCGCAATGAAATATGAGCAGAAAGTCCCCTTACAAAAGCGTATTGGGCACTATGGGACAGTTTGAAATTGATTAATGGATGCTTATATCGTCATTGGGAGAGTGCTGATGGTAAAACTTCATCCAACCTGATGGTAGTGCCTTCCTCCAAAATGAATGGAGTTTTGAATGAGTTCCATAATGGACTTAGTGGAAGATATCTTGAGATAATGAAGACTCTGGAAAAGCTAAAACAACGTTTTTATTGGGATGGGTGTCAACAAGCAGTGGCCGACTGGATAGCAGTTAAAGGCCCAGTAAGAAGAAGTCGAGGTCACTTACAACAATACATTTCGGGAGCCCCATTTGAGCGGATAGCGATTGGCGTAGCAGGCTCTTTTCCTGTCAGCAATGCCGGAAATCGTTATGTTCTCGTTATAATGGACTATTTCAGCAAGTGGCCGGAAGTGTATGCTATACCCAATCAGGAGGCAACTACGATTGTAAATGTTTTCGTGAATAACTGGGTATGTCGCTATGGTGTTCCGATAGAGTTACATTCCGACCAGGGAAGAAATTTCGAGTCTGGCATTTTCAACGAAATGTGTAAGATATATGACATAAAGAAGACTAGAACGACGCCGCTACACCCGTAATCTAGAGGAATATTTGCGAAAAGTGATTGGACAAACACATTCATATATATAATAGCCAGAATCGACAACAACAAACATTATTAGCAGAGATAAAGTAAATAAAAATAACACAGCAACAGCAACAACAAACTAACAGCAAAGAAAACAAGTAACTGACAATAAACAAGCAACAACAAATACTAAAAGCTGAAAGAGGTAGATGTTTATATACGCATGGCTACAAAAGAACCAAAAAGAAATTAAAAGAAATAGAATCTACCTGAAATATCGAGAGGTTTGAGAGCTTTCGATGTATTGTCTACTCAGCCGTATAAAAAGCACATCGATGCGAACAATAATCAGTTGAAGTGTGAAGAGAGTTTATAAGAAGTAAACTTGTGAAGCTAGTAGTGAAGTAAAAAAAAACCAGTTTAGTTGGAGCTAACTCAGTAAAGAGAGTTAAGTGTGTATAACCTCTGGTTGAAAAGGTTGTGATCGAACCTAAGTTATAACTACGATCGGGTTGGAAGATCTTTAAGAAGAAAGATCTGGCGAGTAGTTGTTGTTGTTTACAAAATTATAAACAGACAGAGTAATTAAGAATAAAAATTGTTATTGCCTGTAAAAAGATTACAAGCAGTGGTACACATAACTGTGTCGAATAAAGGATATTTAATTAAAACCAAACACAAAATTCATCTTATTTTAACTACAATCTACGAACTCATAAAAACACGTTTTAAAAAGGTAAAAAACATAACAATATGAAAATTTATCTCTGAGAATTAAGTCAATTAGGTAATTAGCAGTGCTGCCAACTTTTCATGATAAGAACGAGCAGGCTTCCTACTCAAAAGACACTAAAAGGCGCGAAATTATGATTTATGCAACTATTTTTTAATAAAAATGCGCCGTAAAAAAGCGTTAATAGTATTTAAAAACAAACATATGTATATACAAAAATTACAAAACAAATTTTATTATTTCAATTTCCATTTTAACAAAGATTTGTTTTTAATAATTGATTTATTAAAAAATGAAATGAAAAACAATTTAGAAAACCACAATTAAAAAACTTTTTCTTAATTTGTTGGGTTCAGGTGTAACATAAAAAAATACATATAAGAGCTGGTGCTAGACAAGGTTGTGTTCTTTCTTCACTGCTGTTTAACTTTGTCCTCGATTGTGTGTTGCAACATGGACTTAACACAAAGTTAAAAGACCTGTATTACGCAGACAACATCTATTTCCTGGCTCACAGACATTTCGAAACGCACGGAAAGCATGTTTCCTTATAGACAAAAGCATACAGAGCGGGTTTGCGAATAAACATTTCTGTCCTCCCTCCAATAACCTATTTTCCTAGTACCAGCACAATGCACTGCATGTGTAGGGGCCATCTCCTGGGTGCTGGTCTTATATATAAAAAAAAACAAAATTATGCGTATCAAGGCTAACAAGACAACGATCTCTCGAATTTGAAACTGAAATTTGGGAGATGTCTGGCTAGAAACATTATCACACCAAGTTCCTGTAATAATGGGAATTGTGAGAAGGAAATGGATTGGGCACACTCTGAGGAAACCAAACCACGACTTAGCGAAACTAGCTATTGAATGGAACTCGCCGGGAACTGCTTCCCATAGAATGACTTGGAGTTAGATTATTTCATTGGCTTTAGATAGGAGTAGATCAAATGATTTCCATTTTTTTACATAACACACAAGGTATGGCCCCTACAGTGCATTGTGCTGGTGCTAGGAAAGCAGGTTGTCGGAAGGAGGATAGAGGGAGTAGTGCTTATGGACGTTAGATTTAAATTTACTCATATTATTAGTGGCAGGAAGATTGTTCTACATCCGAACAATGCGGCAAAAGAACGAATTGTTCCTATAATGCGTTGTGCGATTTACTGAACAAACAACAGCAAAGGGATGCGCTCTACGAGGAATGCGAGTACTACCTAAGAACATATGATTTTTAGGAATTAATTCCTTAATTTCATCAGAACACATTCCGTTATAGTGCCGATAGAACAATGAACACACGCCACATTGTGATGTGCTCTAAGAAATCGATGGAGTTGGCTACCCTATAGTCATTAATGAGCATCTTCGTCCTCTGCTGTACGCGGTCGATAAGTTCCAAAACAGACTTTGAAACACCGAGAGTTGTATTTAGGGTAGCCAGATATTTAACTGACAAGAAAAGTAGATTGAGAAAAATTGAGCAGTATAATTAATAAATAAAAATACACTGTTTTTTCAAATGAAAACGCCATAAAAATTCATTAAATAACATGGCAACAAAGAATATAAAATTGCAATCATTTTGCAACATACTTGGCCAGAATGTTAAGGTATGGTCACATTGAGGCAAATTAGGTCGAAAAATAAGTAACCACTATTTTATATATACATCTTATAGAAAAATGTGCTTTTTTAGCCAAATTTTTTCAAAAATTACTTAAAAACAAAGAACGCTGTAAAAAATGTTAAGATATTTCATTAATTAAATTTGAAAAAATTAAAATAAAAGGCACATTTTTATGAAATCTTGATTACGCTTTTTTCGCCAAATATTTTCCTCAAGTAACTGTACCTTTAGTTAAAATTTTAAATAATTTCATTTTATCACATTTAAAACCACATTACTCTATCAGTCTTCGATTAATAAAAGTCGAAAAAAGAAATTGTCATATAGGGTTTTAAAACGGCATCGTAAAAATGTATTTGATCAGAATGCTTTAAGCTACTTTTTTAGACTAAAAATTCCTCTATTTTTATTAAACGTTCAACACAAAAAAAGTACGAAAAGCAAAAAAAAAGTATTTTAGAGTACTTTTGTAGGTGTTATGCAGAAAGCAGTACATTAACTAAAAAAGGGACGCGTGCTGCTGAAAGCAGTACGTCTGATCACCCTAGTTCTGTTCCATTTTGGGTCGGATATAGGTCCTGTAAATATTAAGGAGGTCAGATATCTTAAGGCACCAAGTCACTTGAATGCTCCTTTCGACACTTATGTGATCATTCCAACGAACGCCACAGTGAATTCACATGCCCTGAACATCAATGGCATCTGATTCCATTATATCCACATTACCAATGAACAATTAAGTTTCGAAATGAGAGCTTCGTGCCAAACTCTATCAAATGCTTTTGAGATATCCTGGGAATCTTTAAAGCATTAAATTAAATTTCTAGATTTCTACCTTAAAATATTTAATTTTTCTATTTTACCTAAAATAACTTATGTGTTGATAATTAGTCCCTTCGATTTGAGATACGTTTCAAAAATACTATTATTTTATTAATGTTTGCACAAATATCTGAAATAACGTAATTTTCACATCATGAAGAATTTTAAGACCATAGTTTATATGGGTTTATTTTAATTTGGTGACTTTCTACTCCTTCCAATAAAAATTACAAGAAGAAAAGCAAAAAAATTACAAAAAAACGCCATAGGTTAGCGTTTTGTAAAAAAAAGCGCTAGAGATCAAAAATTCGACTTTTAGGCTAAAGCGCTAAATTGACAACACTGGTAATTAGAAACGTTGTCAACTCAGTGTTTTTAGCACTGTTTTAGTGCTTTTTGGAATTTTCAACGCGAACAATTTTCGAATTAGTACTTAGAGCTTTTTTTGTAATTTTTATATTTTTATTTTTTGGTTGCAGCAAATTATTTCAAATAATAATAAAAACTTTTACTTAAAAGTTAAAACACAATATCTTTGTAAGTGGAAATAATTATAACACTATACAAATTGTCTTTTGCATATAAATGCAACCGTCAGTAAAATTACTTGCAACTGTGCAAAAATAACTTGATATGACGAACTAACGTCATTTGCAAATTAAATCTCCATTAATGATGCAAAATTTACATAGCCTGTGCTATAAGTAGATGTTCTAAGAAATTTATATCTTAAATGCAAATGTGGTGAACACGCTTTTTAAACTTATACATCGGCCCCAAACGGAACACACAAATCAGGAAGCTTTTTTCTAAACATGTAAAACCTACTGTAAAAGACTGTGGTAAATTGGTGATGGAGCTGATCCTGGATCATGAACGAGTTTGGCTTGGAGCTACCGGTGGAGAAGTTAGAGAAGTTTATCATAGCGCAAATACTCATATCCAATAGCCTACGCAACTTTACGAGGTGATGCCGCTGTTTAAAATTGTCAGATGGTCTGGCCTTTGATTGAACCGTTGACCTCTTGGTTTGTAAGCGGGGGTCCTACCTATCATACAACAGCGGCACAAGTTTTTCAAACTTAAATATATTAAATATTCAATTTTGCATATCTTGAGAACGGTGATAGTAGAAGTTTTTGAATTTGATCTATGTGACTTCAGTCAAGAGGTATTCGGCATTGGATAAGTAAGCATAGCAAATTCCTTACGCGATAAGTCTTAACTTTAAAATCTCAGTAACAACTTAAATTTTTAAATTTGTATCAAACATATTCCATAAGGTAGTGTTGGCATTTAAGCAACTAATTTCTTAATAACAGCAACATATACTCGTATTTGCTGTTTTTATTATGGAGAACCAATATCAGAAAAGTTGGCAGAAGTAATATTTGTATCAAAATACATCTGATCCCATTTCTATGCGGTAGAGGGTACCGAGTAAAATTAAGACAATAAATATTAAATGTAAAAAAGTTAAGGTTTATCAAATTTTTAATAAAATGAAATAAAAACACGCCCCAAAATATTACGAAATTAATGGGTCGATTTTGGATAGCAACCGAACTTCAGTTGCATTACCAAATGGCAACTAGAAATTTACACTTGCTTACAAAACAATTGAAATTTATTTATATACGTAATACAATTTTCAGTAACTGGCAATAAATCGAAAATTCGGTCTCCATCCATAATCGACCCATATATATAAAAGAACCTAAAAAAAAGTAATTTAGTGCTTTTTAAATTACGCGTTTTTTCTTGACTTAAGTGGTTTCTTAAATTTAAAAGTTGACAACAATGGTAATTATTTAAATGCATTTATTTTATTAAAATATAAAAATCTTTAGGTCTAATTCATAATAAAACCTTATTTTAGGTTTTAAGTACACATTAGTTATCAAACACTTTTTGTCTTATAAACAAAAATAAAAATTCTTATTCATAAACGTTCAATAACAGCAAATTAACTATTTAACGTTTTTATTCTTGTCAGTTTAGGCTTTGTGATGATAAAAAAACTATAAGTACTTTTTTAAAATTCATAAAATTAGTGAAATAAATGATAAAGTAGAAATTGTTAATAAAATCGATGTAAATAAAATAATATTACGCATTGATAAAAAAGTTAACTAAAACAAACTGAAAAATTAAACAAAATGGCTTTTAAAACAGTTTTTTTTACTGAATTAAAAGCGTAATTAAGTACCCACTTTCTTTTTTTTGTTTGTCCATCACTGTTTTGCTTTTGTTTATATAAATTTACTACTTTTATAAAAGAATTTATTTTATAAACAAACTATGTATGTATATTATATAAAAGGAATAAAGTGGGCTAAATTTCATATATGTATGTATAGGGTCCGCCATCTAACGTTTTTTTTTCAACTAGTGCTTATTTCGTGAATGGTAACACTTAGCTCATATCTAATTTGACAGATAATTAGTTTTATCCTTCCGCTGGACGAATATGGTTGTGCATACGCTTTTTTTCGCTTCGCTAAGTAAGCCTGCGATCGACTTACAGAAGATGCCGATTTTGCCAAAAAAATCATATTTTCAGATGAAACTCATTTTGATCTTGGCTGGTATGTAAACAAGCAAAATTGTCGTATTTGGGGCACAGAAAACCCGCACGCATACATTGAAAAGCCGATACGCCCAAGACGAGTCACTGTTTGGTGCGGATTTTGGTCCAGAGGCATAATTGGGTCATTTTTCTTCGAAAATGAGCAAGGAGTGACCGTTACAGTCAATGGCGATCGTTATCGGGCCATGTTGAACGAATTTTTGTTCAAAAAAATTGAAGAGGAAGATGTTAGCAACATTTGGTTTCAACAGGACGGCGCTACGTGCCACACAGCCGAAGCTACACTCTATGTTTTGCGTCCTGTTTAAAAAAAAAAAAAAAAATTATTTGGCGGACCCTTTATGTATGTAGTAAATATATGTATGTACACACGTTCATACATATATGTATGTGTGTATAAACATATGTTTATAAATATATTTGTTGAATATGCCCCTGATCTGTGCCAACGCTCTTATTTTTCCAACTTGTACCCCTTCCGGTCAGTTCAATATGAATTTGTTTTCTCCACATTCAGGCCGAGCATTTCAGCCAATGACATTTATGCAGACGTCGCTCCATGACCTTGTTAAGGTGAGGCCAATCCACAGCCATTTACTTCTTTTTCCTTTCGTAGTTATCGGCTGTTGGTTGGATTATTCCCAAAGTCGGCTACTCCACACCAATCTAGGCCAGAATATTCGTAACATCTTGTAAAGACATTTAATTACAAACTCTTTAAAGTTCAGCATGTCTCGAAAGGCAACGTTCTACGTCTAGCAACCATAACGTAAAATATATTTTTGACTTTTCTGTTCAAATTTGCAGCTTTGTGCGCTGAAAAGGAATTCCTAATTGGTATTAAACAACCAAAAGCCTGCTGCGCTCTCTGTACGTGGTTTTTAATGTACCCACTCGATCCACCAGTTTTGAAAATTATACTTATGTAAAATATGCTAAGATTAAAAGATATTTCTCCTTGTTGCTGCATTTTAGTTATTCTTCCAGAGGTTTCTGTTTGAGGTGGTTGGACATACAACATAAGAGGCTTCGTTAGGATTTAACGTATGGCCATGAGGCAGTGGACTCTTGAAAGGACGAATAATAAATGGAGGGAGATATTTGACTGTGGACTTTCTACGATATTGTGGCCTAACCTCAGACTTCTAAGGGGTTTTCGGGTATGTAAGGTCTTAGGGTCAAGGTGGGCATAATTACTGGTCACTTCTTCATAAGGGGGATGATATGATATGAGACAAACTCTCGCCAGAATGTTGTAGGTTATGCAAGAATGCAGATCAGACAGAAACAGTGGTACAAATACTGTACCACTGTACCGCTGTCCTCGGCTTTAGCCGCTAATTTGGGTACAGGCAAACGGTAGATGAAGGTATTTCTATCTTCTATTCTGTTACTATTTTATTTATGATTGCAAATAAATAAAAATTAAACAAAAAATATTTATTTATAAAAAATAAATTGAAAAAAAACTTACGAGTATTAAAGGTTTAAAGTATCTACAAACCTACAACAAAAATTTTAAATTTATAAATGGTTTATAAGAGCTTTATAACATTGTTTGTCGTTTATGAATAAAAATTTTTCGATTTTGCCTTATAAACCTGTTCTAAAGCTGTGTTAAGTGATAATGAATAAGACCGTTAATATTTTGTCAAGTAGTATCGAAAAAAATAAATAAAAAATTAAAAAAATCTAGCATACCCCCCCAACAGATGGCCTTGATTTCGCTTGATTAAACGAATTTGTACAGCTTGTCAAGAATCGAGTAAAAGAATGATTTTTCTGGATTTTTTAAAACAAATTTTTTAAAGTTTTCTTTAAACAAAGTTTTGTAAAAAGCTTTTAAGCATTTTAGTTAATAAATAATTTAAAGCGTTTTTAGTGTATTTCTTATTTTAATAGATATACTTTATCTAAAAACTTATAGATACATTTTTATAATCGGTGTTCGTTTACAAATTAGACCAAAGGGAGCTTTGTTACACCATTGGGTTGGTTTAATCGATATATTTTTGTCATTTGTCCATCAGGGTAGGACTTCTGATCGAAAAACTGATCCAATTTCAGGGGTTTACAAAATTTAAACTTACATCATTAAAAGAATTCTGCAGAGATCGGAACAAATGATAGTCTGAAGTTGCAAGTTCCGGGCTATATAGTGGATGCATCAAAAATTGCCGGGTCTTTAAAAATGTATGTAGTCTAACGTTGTCATAATGGGACATAACACCTACATTTGTTGATCAATTCTAGCCCTTTTAATTGAATTGCTTGCTTCAATCTTGTCAATTGTTGACAATAGGATCAGAAACAATCGTTTGACCAGATTGTATGGTAAAAGTTCATAATAAACACTTCCTTTCCAATCCCACACAGCATTACATCTCTTGATGTTGTCACCGTCTGCGAATCTTTATGCTACTTCGTTTAATACACATTATTGTTGTACGAGATCAACTTTTTTTTGCCCGTAATCATTCAGACCTATCAAATATGCTATATGGTATATTATATGCTATATTACATTTTAAAGCTATGTACCTAATTTGTAACCAAAGTTTTACGAACACCAATATTTTTGACTGTCAAGATTTTTTTTCAAAATTAAGATTTTTTTCTATGAATATCAAGAGTTTTTGGAATAGTGAATCTGGCAACTCTACCCCGCACATAGGATTGAATTGCGCTAAAAGCATAGTACGTAAAAACTCGGCTCGTGGGCAGAACTTTCTGTGGTTCGCTTGTTTTATCATTCATTCTCGTAAGTTTTATGTTTTAATTCGTGAGCACGAATCATATTTTTTGCTCAAAATATTTTTAAATTTGTGCTTAGGAGTTTGTTCTTTGGCTCATTAAAAATTGAAAATTGTGATATTTAGAGTGCTTACATTTCTTGTTTAGTCTTACAAAAGTTAAAATATTATAATGGAAGCATTAACTTCAATATTAATTATTGTTTATATAAAATTATTGTTTATATAAAATTATAATTATTGTTTATATAAAAATTGATGTTTTTTTAGTTGCTCCATATTTATATACTTTGAGTTTCAATAAATTTCTAAGCCAGATCGAGCGCTTGGTGCAGCTTAGCTATCCAGGGGAGACCCACCCACTAGCAAAGCAAATTAAGACCGGAGTGTTCATCAGTGGTATAAGAGACCCTGATTTTAAATATGCGGAGTGTGCTGCTCATAACACAACCTTTGCGGAGACCGTGGTGTTTGCGCTGACACAGGAGACCGCTCGAGAGATATACAAACCACAGCTATCAAAGATGTGGTAGAGAGTCTTTTGGTTGAAAAAGAGCAAAGGGCTAAAAGGAAGTGCCAAAACTGTGCTAAGAGCGGTCATTTTCAAAGACATTGTAGGGCACCGCTCAGAAGTGCAAGATTTGCGTCACCATGTACGAGTAGGTATGACAAATGAAAAAAACTAGCTATAGAAAGCCCGAAGAATTTAGTAACAAACGCGTTATAATAGATGACAGCCGCATAAAATGGGTGTACACGACAAAGTACAAATAAATGAACGCAGTAATGTATGTAAATGAGGGTGGCCATAATGGCGATGGTCATCATAGAGACTGTGACATGAAAAGATTGCCACGTAACAGTAAAGCTTGTTACAGGAGTGAAAAGAGTAAAAAAAAATACCCGCTGATAAAACAGGTGATAAGGCCATTATCAATATCAGACAATTACGTCTAGAAGTTAACGAGGACTGGTCAACGGCTCAGCCTCTAATAAAGGCTTATTTGGCTCAGTGGAATAGTACAAAGACACTTGTCTATCAGAAGTGTTTATACCGAAGCTGGGAAAGTGCAGACGACAATACAACTTCCAATTTAATAGTGATTCCTTCCTCAAAACTGAATGAAATTTTAAATTAGTTTCATAAGAATATAGCGGAGGGCATCTTCGCGTGGCGAAGACAGTTGAAAAATTAAAACAGCGTTACTATTGGGTTGGATGCAAGCTAGCTGCCGCCGGGTAAGTTGCGAAATGCACTGAATGTATTGCGGCTAAAAATGCAGCAAGAACAAATTAAAATTATCTGCAGCAACACAAATCGAGAGCACCAATCTGTAGTGCCAAGGAAAGTAAGATTCCCAAAGATTTTTATGAAACAATACATTCACGATTGGAAATGGCCCGTGATAGGTTGAAAGTCAGGTATGATCAAGCAGCAAGTGCTAGGGCTTCCATGAGGGACAACTGGTACTACTTTACAATCCAGAGCCGAAGAAAATAGTGTCTTCAAAACTGTCAACTAACTGGGTTGGACCCTAAAAGGTAGCCAAAAGGTTAAATGATGTGGTATATCGAATACAGAAAAACAATAACCCGCAATCCAAAATGAGAGTGGTACATTTAGAGCGACTTGCGAGCTATGGGAAGAAGGAGAATGAGCCTATTCGGGACGAACAGACTTAAGCGGAAGACAGTGTTACGAAAATAAAAATACAACACTGCATTGTGGGATTTTGGTATATGTCAAGTTGGCAGAACTGCCACATCGAATATCTTTACGTTACCTTTGAATTAGCGGATATGGAAATAGAAATTGGTCGATATTTCCTGAACATTCTAAAATGCAGGCAATTAGGTATATAATGGACTGTTTTACATACATGTCAGTTAGTTATCGTTTGGTTATCGTACGATAAAGACGTGTTAAAGCGGAAATGTTTTATAAGCGAAGTTGCTGTAAACTGTGTAAAAGTTGTTGCGTAGTAAATAAAATTATAACAGTAAAACAACAAAATAAAATGGTATTTGTTTTTGATTTTAAACGCAATTTAAAAGAACTTAAAAATGGTTAAAACGTAACAATAACTAATAAGCTAACACATATCTTGGTATCCCTATTACGCCTGTTCTAATGCACCGAATTTGGAAAGATATATATATATGGACTTAAAGATTTTTCTGTGCAGATGTGCACAATATAAATTTTATTTAAGTCGGTCTAGAACTTTAAGAGTAAAACAACTACCCTGAAGCTAAAATGGCAACTAGTTACGTTTTGGGAAAGTCATATTACTAGTTGTAAAGAGACTGCAGTGAAAGTACTAGATTTGTATTAGTCAGAAAAGATCACATAGTAGAAAAATTACAAAATATCAACAACACTGCTTTTTAAACAGTGTTGTCAACTTAGTGGTTTTAGCACTACTTAAAATTTCAAAATTGACAACATTGTTTATAAATGACGCTTTTCCTAAATTCTCTTTATGAGAAACAAATTTCTAGTGTTGGTTTTTGGTTACTTCTAATCCAAATAATTATTTTTTCGATGTTTAACTTGTGTACTTTTTCTATTTTGGTAATAAAAAATCAACTTTGTTTAATGGTTGGTTTACTGAATTTTTTTCTTTAAAGATTAAAAAAGCCATTGTTTGAGTTTTAAAATATTTTGAAAGCCAATTACTTCGGAATTAGAAATTTCGTTACAGAAAATTGAAAAAAAAAATTATTTTTTATTTATTTATTTATTTTTTTTCTTTATTTTTTTTTCTTTACTCCTCTTGGGAGTATAGGGCTTCAATAAAGCATTTCCAACTTACACGATTTGCTGCTGTTGTCTTTGCTTCTTCCCATGTAAGATTGTTTTGCCTTAGTTCTTGAATAGTTGTGCGTCGCCAGGTGTTTCTTGGTCGACCGCAGTTCTTTGGTCCTTGAGGATTCCACTCAAATGCCTTCCTTATAATACTATCGTGATTTTTCCTTAAGGTATGGCCGATCTATCTCCACTTTCTTTGCCTTATCTGCTTCAGTACGGGCTCTTCGTTTGTTAAATTCCATAGATCTATGTTGCTTATGGTGTTAAGCCAGAATATCTTGCATATGATTCTAAGGCACTTGTTGATGAATACTTGTAGCTTTTGCGTGATGGTGTTAGACACAAACCAGGTTTCACTGGCGTACAACAGAATTGACTTTACACATGCGTTGAATATTCTGAGCTTTGTTCGCCTGGATAAGTATGAGCTTCTCCATACTGACTGTAATAGTCCGAATGCTGACCTTGCCTTGTTGTACCTGTTGTTAACGTCTATTTCTGCACCACCGTTTGTTGCCATTGTGCTTCCAAGATAGCAGAAGCTATCTACATACTCTATTGGCCGGCTGTGTAGTATGATGTTTTCTGTGCTATAGTTTTTCCAGGTCATTTAATTTTGACTGCATGTTGGAGATCTTGTGTGAGAGAAGACAAATATTATCCGCATAACCCAGGTCCTCGAGTTATCGTGATAGGCTTCATGTTATACCTCTCTTTTGTTAACGGACTTCGCTCATGGTCTCATCGAGTACGATGGTGAGTAGTAGAGGTGAGAGTGGACATCCTTGCTTTACTCCAGCGTTAGTATGGAATGGTTGGCTGATGATCCCGTTGTGAAGAACCGAGAGTTCTGCATTCTCGTACATTGCTCGTAATTTTCGTATTATTTTCTGGGGTACTCCTTTTCTTCTTCTTCTTCTTTAGCAGTCCTTTTCATGGTATCGAATGCTTTCTTAAAGTCGACGAACAGTAGGTATAGAGATGTATGCCATTCTAGAGACTGTTCTATTATGATGCGTATGGTGTTGGACTGGTCTACACAGCTTCTATTTGGCCGGAAGCCTGCCTGTTCGTCACGCAATATGTTCTCTAGTTTGCTCTGAAGCCTTCCCCGTATTATGACTGCTAGTATCTTGCATATGGTGTTAAGCAGAGTAATTCCTCTCCAGTTATTGCAATCTTCCAAGTCGCCACTTTTAGGTAGTTTCACAATGATGCCTTTCTTCTAAGTTGATGGCAGTCTCTCTTCCTCCCATGTTGATATGATATGAGGCCGTAGTAATGCAGCTGCAATTGTAGTGTCCACCCGTAAGATTTCGGCTTGTAAGCCATCTTCGCCTGCAGCTTTATTATTCTTCAACTTCGTTATTGCCTTTTTTATCTCATTTAAACTGGACGGGCTACATGCTATGTTCAATGTATTTTGCATAGGGCTGTTATGGAACATTTCGATCTCTTCATCTGTGTCCGTTACGTTGCTAATTTCCTCGAATCCTCCATCTTTACATCTGTGCTTCGCTATTCCATACAATTGTGCCATTGCGATCAGTAACTACTTGGTTTCGTTTACACTTTCTATTTGGGAAATAGTTTATCATCTAGTGTAGTTTTCTCATGTTATTCTGTCTAGCTGCTTCCTCTGCTGTTATAGCTAGACGTTCTAGAAACTTCCTTTTGTCTTTTAGTGCAGCTTTTTTACCCTGTTTCGAAAGCTGTTGGTAATGCTGCCTCGTTACATTGTTGTTATTTAGCTACAACTTAATTTTCCTCCTTTCAGAGATATCAAGTCCCAAGTATCGTTTGATATTCATGTTCTTCTATATACCTGCACTACACCCAGTGTTTCCTCTGCCTCTTTTATTTCTTACATCCTCCAAAGAACTACTCCATCTTTTACTCACGCATATGTGATCGATCTGATTGCGTGAGTTGCCGCTTGGCGATGTCGGTGCCACCTATGACTAGTTGGTATGTCTGGCATAGCTCAATTAGTCGTTCTCCATTGTTATTTTTAACTCCACAACCGTGCGTTCCCACGGTTGAGCGGGTGTTGGTGTTGTCGCTTCCTACTTTCGCGTTGAAGTCACCCATGAGAATGATGATATCTCCAGTTCGAGTCTGCTGAGTGCCGATGTTACTTGTGCGTAGAAATTCATCCTTCTTAACATCTTCCGCATCTTCTGTCGGCGCATAATACTGTACTATGGTGATGTGTCTTATTCTGCTTTTGAAACGAGGCATTATCACACGTTCGGATATTGTTCTCTATGTCTGAAGGGAGTTCTTGATTTTCTTCGACTTTATGATTCTGACTCCGCTTTCGCCACTATTTTCCACTCCGCTGTACATAACAAGACTACCATTCGCCGTAGTAAGTTCGCCATTACTATTCCATCTCATCTCACTTATACCCAAGATGTCAATCTTATAGGATGCTATCTGATGTTCTAGCTGCGCAAGCCGTGATGCTCCACGAAAAGTCCGTACGTTCCATTGCGCAATGCGCGTCCTATTTCGTGTGCCAAAGGTCGTTACCCCGTTATTCTATCCATTGCTCTGCCTTGTTTCAGTTTCTCTAATCTTTATTTCTTCAAGTTAAGTAGATGATTAGTCTACTGTAGCCCGTTCCATGATGATATCGCCGCCTAGAAACGATGCCTCCATTGAACTGTATTGTGTAGTGAGAGGATCTTCACTAAGTGTGTGTGTGGTGATCCATACATTAGCATTGCCGTTTCTTTTTCCCAGTAGGTGGCGTTTTTTCTCCTGTTTACTTTTGTGATGATTGTTATCTTCGCCAGAGGTATGCTGGAATGTCAAGGAGGCTTCTTTTTGGATGTTTTCGCCTGGAGGGATTGAAGTCTCTTAATTAATCGAAAACCGCCAATTAGTGTTTTATTAATGTCCTCTGCTGGGGCTCGAACCTGTACTGTCAGAGTTGTACGACGGCTCTCTAACCACTACACCACGCCACCTCAAAATTAAATTAGTTATTTATTGTTACATTATTGTTTTTATTAAACTTCAGTTATTTTTCATTCAGATGAATTTAATACAGTTGTCTCTCGTATAACACGGTTCCTATTGTATATTACTCGTTACTATATTGTGTATGTATTTTTAAGATGCTTTTTTATAATTTCATTGAAATTTTTTTATGATTTTAATGAACATTTTTTTGGTTTTATGTAAATACATATATGATGTGTTGTTTATTAGAAAATAAATAGTAAAATAAAAATCTAAGGTAATATACAAATAGAATCAAAACAGCTGGTCTGAAACTGGAGTAGAATGGGGTAGTATGCAACTACTTCGAAAAAGTAGTATAATAAACTATTATAATACAAGTAGTAAAATACTACTAATCGGACTAGTTTACTGTATTATAGTTCTTTGACTGGTATGTTAGTACACACAAATGTAACTACTAGGGGTTCTATAACAACCCAATGTAAAAATCGATAGTTGCTTATATGAAAAAAGTAGTTGGAAGGCAAAAATAAGTAATATATTCCTAACTTTATACTAGTCACCTTATCTGCTGGGTATATAATTCTTACTAACACACAGAAAGAAAAAAACATTTTCTTTGTGTAGCTATACATAAAAACAAAAGAAGATATGTACATATGTGTGTATAAATATTTTTTTTATTTGTCATATAAAAATAATTTTTTAAATTTTTTAAAAAAGAAATTTTTGGAAAAAGTTATTTTATATTTTTAGGCTAAATTGAACAAAATGTATTTAAAATCTATTTAAAGAAAATATTGTATAAAAAATTTGTAATGAAATTCATTTAAAACTAATATTAAATTTTATACATAAAAATATATGTAAGATGCTAGAATGCGGCTGAATGTGTCAGTCGCTACGTCCACTTGTTTAAATTACACTGGTCTACAGCAAAAACGCCTTTAAAGAAAACTATATGGAATATATGGAATGCCTTGAGTGCAAATTCGTATTCAATTTCTTTCCATCGGGCTCTAATTTTGTTTATGGGCGTGGCAAATATTTAGCCCGAAATATGGTAGTTATGTCAATATATTTCATCATAACTTGAAAACGATTTGACTGATTTTATTTTTCTCTAAATCACCTAAGCAATATTTTTTTTTTGTATTTTCAGCAGTTTCGGAGTTATTCATAGCTTAGCTGCGAAAAAAACTTTATCGCGCAAAATTAGAGCAATTTTTTTTTAAATTCATAAAAAAATCTTCAGAATAAAAATTTTAGATGTTTAGCATTTAAATTAAATATTAAATTGTTGAGAATAAACGAAATCAAAAAATCAACCTGTTTGTGTTTAAAATATTGTTTGTTAAAGAGTTTCGTTATTATACCCAACATCAAAAGTTTGCCATAGATATAGCGAAGTTAACTCGACACTTATATAACATTATTCGAAAAGCCGTTCCTGATAAATTTCCACCATAAAGCTAAGAAAAAATGTTATACAGGGCAAGAACATATGAACTTTTGTGATATATCAGTGCATGTCAGTTTACAAGGACTATGAGATTATACCACTGAGCGTCTAATTTTGGTACAGAAATCTATGTTGGAGTCATTAAGAGACGAAGAAGTATCACATATGTGGGGCTTTGATGGAAGTTCCGGACATAGTTCTTTTAAACAAGCATTTCACGGCTCCGACACTAGTGTTTCTGCTGTATTTATTACATCCATTGTGCCATTAAAAATTGTTGGTATGGATAAAACCATTTGGCAAAATGCTTGACCTTCTTCTACCAAATTCTGCAGACCCATAAAAAGTAAATTTTTAAAAGAAACAGAAAGTACTGCACGACTTGAAATACAATGAATAGAGAATGATATTAAAAATCTAAAGGATGCAATTGTATTGGTGACAAATCAATAAAAATATATCACAAATTAATGTTAGTGATGATTGATAGTAAAGTATGTAATGCTATTATCGAAAAAACATCCACTCAAAAATTTTATATTTGTGGTGCTACGAGCAAAGACTTCAAGCCTATTGATGAAATGAATACCAGAAATGTAAACAGAGGTACATTCCAGTTCGGTTTGTCTATTTTCCATGTGGTATATAAATTACCACATAAAAAGTGGCAAGCTAGGTAAGATCATGAAAAACAAGTTGTTGAAGACACAAAAAGAAGAATTCAAAGAAGTTTTTAAAAAAATTTATTAAACATTGGCCAACCTAAACCAGGGTTTGGCAATACAAATGACAGGTTTTTAGGAATGCATAAATTTCCTCAGAATTACAAAACTTGACCTAGATCTAATTAAATGAATGCACATAATACTTATTGTAGTGTATGTGGCCAAGTTTAGAGATTTGCACACAATACTGCCAGGCTTTTGGTTAAAAAATATCTATGGTATAAAATATCACCTACCCTTCATTAATTCTTTATTCACGTGCCCGAAATAATATCCAATGCTCTTTTGCCAATTGGTGAGCTTTCAGAAGAAGCACAAGAGGCTAGAAACAGAGATTTTAAAAACTATAGGGAATATTTTGAGCGAAAATGCAATCGTGAAAAAAAAATAATGAAGACATATTCAAAAGATTTCTGCTTACTTCAGATCCATTCATTACAAGGATGAGCGCAATTTATAACAAAAGAAATATGTAAATATAGAATACCACAGATGACATTGGAATTATAACTTCTACCCCATGAAGGCAACAATGATGATGATAGTGACAATTGATAATAATACTCAAGATGATAATGATGATGATTATGATCATAATAACGATGATAGTGATAATTATGATCACGACAATGAAGATGATAATGATTATGATCATGATGATGATGTCCAAAACTATTACAATAATAATACCAACAATTCGTTCAAATGCATATAGGGTAAATACACCTAAGGTCGGCATGTACCAGTATTCACCAATTTTTCTATTTATACTTAAATAACTAAGAATAAAATTAATTATGTATTAAACAAAGCCAATTAAAATTTACAAATTTCCTCAGCTTTTTTCGAAAATGCTTGTTTTCTTAACAAAAAATTTGTGGGAAGCCGAATTTATAATGTCAATAGTTACTTTAAAATAATAAATTTTCAATCGGATAGAAAGATAGAAAACTGATGAAATATAACAGTCGAAGTAAAAGAGTTAACAAAAGTTATTTTTCTGTAATTTTAAGTGATTACGTCAATAGGAACGAAACATTTGTAAATGTTGCAATAGTCGGCATTGGAGTGCCGACTAGTAGAACACCACTGAAAAATACTTGTTCCTATGGTCGGCAGTGAATTTTACTACTAGTTTTGTTAAGGTTGAGATCTCAAAATAAATTCAGACTTCTAGCAATAATAATTTATTCAATCTTTATATCTTTTTCAACCACGTCCTAAGTAGCACTGGCCAATCATCAATAATTCTACGCACGTCAGCCACATTAAAATCTGGCCTCATCACGAGCCAATGAATTCTTAAGAAAATTAATGTTGGGCTTTATTTTGTAGTAAAATTTGACCACTAAAAGGGTCCATTTGTAATACAGAGGATCCAGATCAGGGCCACCACAGTTGGCAATTTTTTGGCAACCACGTTTGCGTCATTTTAGCTTTATGAGCAGTCTCAAAATCCTGTCGCAAAATCTACAGCTGGTTTGTAATAAATGATTAAGTGGCTTCATAACCGCGGATTTCTGATAAACTTTAACTTTGATCTCTTATACACATAAACGCATGTCGGCGACGTGTGGTGAGCTCAGATACTTCTCTAGACTACTGTGCTTACATCTTGTCATTTTTTTATTATACTTTTTTGGTTCTTTAAACATTTTTCATCTTTAAACAAAGTTTTTCTGACCAAATTATCATCGTACTTCTCCAAAAAAACGTTTGGATTTTTCTACCCGATTTTCTATAAGTTGCGGTCAACAAATGTCCGGTATTACGTTATAAAGCCTCAAATCCAAGACTATTTCAATGATTCGACTCATTAACTTTTACGTGTAATGACGAGGAGGGCATCGCACATTTCTTGATTAGACGGCTTTAATGACATGTTATGTTCGAACTGTAACTGAGCAGCTTGAGAGGAAGCTCATTATGTGAGCGGTGCAGAGTAAAAGCTGACACATTTTGAAATACCAGTTATAGGCTTAAGCTTTAGAGGTTAGCTGTCAGAAGCCATATAATATAATATGATTCCATATAATATATTCCTTTTTCGTTTTAAGCTGTAACATGCAACCTCTGCACAAAATCTGAATTATACACAAATTATATTGAACATATAGAAATGTAAAAACAATTGTTTTTAATAAGTACGTCTGTAATCAATCTCGATCTATTATTTTCTACACTAAGATATGCTATTGGTACACTAACCCTACATATACATATGTAAGTATATATTTTTTTCTTTATATAAAATACATTTTCTATCCATTTCTTTCAACACCCATTTCTTCACTAAATAATGTAGTTATTCCTGTATTAATCCCCATTTTACTTATAGTCATGTAAAAATAATGGGACATAAAATAAAATGAAATAAAATAAAATAGTTAAAAATCTAACTCTGTTTTTACTATATTTAAACATTTATCAAAATTTGACAAACAAATTTTGTACCGTTTCACAGGACTATATGTTACAACCCAATGTGCCCCGCCACGCATGTTCGCTTGTCGCTGCTGCAGTGGCTACTAAAAGCAAGAAAATATGAATACATGTGAATTGAGAGTCCACAATTGTTGTATGAAAAGCACACCCCTGCTTTAAAGCATGCATGGATAAGTTGTAAAAAGGGTCCTTACAAATCTCAACGTTAACAAGTCTTCTGGGCCGGATGGCATACCAGCACTGGTCCTGAAGCAGTGCTCTTTGACGCTTGCGCGTCCCTTAGCTCAACTTTTCAGTGCGTCATATCGCGCCGGTATTTTTCCATCTTGCTGGAAGGTTGCTAATGTAACGCCAAACCCCAAAAAAGGGCGAGGCTAGTAACCCTGAGAACTACCGTCCAATAGCAGTTTGTTCCGCACTCTCCAAGGTTATGGAGAGTATGATTAATCACCACCTTGTGGGATATCTGGAGTCCAACGACTTACTTAGCGATCGTCAGTACGGTTTCTGAAAGGGCCGTTCTACTGGTGACCAGCTGGCGTTGCTCTCGGAGAAGTGGAACAAGTCCATTCATGGTTTTGGCGAGAGTAAGGTTGTGGCTCTAGATATCTCAAAGGCGTTTGATAGAGTTTGGCACAAGGCTCTCATTTCGTAACTTCATGCTTTCTGTGTCGGTAGTCACTTCTCTCGATTTTTATCGAGTTTTCTCATCCGACGAGTTCAGGGTAAACTCAGGGGTACCGCAAGGCTCTGTTCTTTCTCCTACTCTTTTTCTAATTATTTTTAACGACTTTCTTCTTCTCACTTCTAATCCTATCTACTCTTTTGCGTATGACAGCAACATTTGTCACTCATATTCTTTTGACCGTAGACCAAGCCTCTTTGAGGTTAGCGCGAGAAGGATGAATATGAACCACACACTTACGAGTGACCTGGTGAAGGTTTCCGAGTGGGGTCATCCGAACAAAGTCGATTTTAATGCACGCAAGACTCAATGTCGTTTTTTAACACACAGACGTGATGGTGTGCTGTCATCTGTGTCAATGGGTAATATGGATATTGGGGAATCAGATGCTCTTGATGTTCTGGGCATGAGAACTCACTGTGACGTTCTTTGGAATGATCACATATTTCAAGTGTCGGAAGAAGCATTCAAGTGCTTTGGTTTTTTTAAACGGTGCAAGAAATACTTCACTCCATCCGATCTCCTTACTATTTACAAGACCCATGTCCGACCAAAATAGAATACAGCTCTCATATATGGGCCGGTGCTCCAAAGTCTATATTGGAGCTTCTCGACCGCGTACAGAAGAGGGCAAATATGCTCATCAATGACGGTAGGGAAGCCAACTCTTTAGATTCATTGGAGCACTGTTGCAATGTGGCGTGTGTTTCATTGTTCTATCGGTACTATAACGGAATGTGTTCTAACGAAATTAAAGAATTAATTCCTAAAAATCATATATTTTTACGTAGTACTCGTATTTCTCGTAGAGCGCATCCCTTTGTAGTTGATTGTCCAGTAAACCGTACAACGCATTATAGGGAGAATTCTTTCTTTGGTCGCACTGTTCGGTTGTGGAATAATCTTCCAGCGAAAGTATTTCCTGCCACTTACGACATAAGTAAATTTAAAGCTAACGTCCATAAACACTACTCCCTCTGTCCTCTTTCCTATAACCTATTTTCCTAGTATCAGCACAATACACTGCATGAGTAGGGGCCATCCCCTGGGTGCTGGTCTTATATAAAAAAGATGGTATTATAGATCTCATTTAAACGTTTAAGAATTAAGGCAATAATCGTAAATACAAATTCAACAGGTACGCCATTCATTCATTCAGGTATTTGCGTGAATCTAAAACTTACCGTGATTCGTTTATATATTTAACAAAATATATTCCAATACATTTAACACTAAAAACGAAGGGAAGAAAACAATTTATTCACGATCAATATGTTATGTTTTTTTTATTTCCTCTTTCTAATGATTAATTTGAATTTATTAGTTTTCTTATTTATTTCACTTATCATTTAAATTTCGATTTGAATTTAATATTATTTTTTATTTAACGACTTTTTTCGATTTAAATTACTAAAAATATATAAATAGACAAACGATTGTGCTTTTTCATTCATTCGTTTATTGTACAAAACAAACCAATTTTTTGTTTATATACTTTTCTCTATATTTTGTAATTTTACCATCAGTTCAGAAATTATATGATTTTTTTTTTTTTTGTTATATATATTTTTTCAATTTTAAGTTGTAGGGAATAGATGATAATTTTTTATTTATCAATTGCAGCGGATCTGAACTGAACGAGCCCAGTTTTTTATAGCGGTATAGCTATTTAAATTCTTAACACGTTATTTTTCATAAACAGTATCGGCTCGTACAACAACCGCAAGGCAAATCATCAGAGCACACTAGAAAAAAAAAGCCAATGGAAATACAGACAAATGTGTATTTTTAATTTCAATTTGTTTCAATTGTTACTGGAACACTTTCTAAATCACTCGTTGACTACTTTACGTTAAATTTGTTGTGGTGTTTACGTACTTTAGCTTATGTTATGTCGCTGTGTACAAGTTTGTTGTTGTTGTTGTTAATGATTTTTTTTTTTTTAAATAACGTATTCTTCTATTTTTCAAAAACAATATTTTTTCATTATTTAGCGCAGCACGATGTCTACAGTACCGAATATAAAATGAAACTGAACGTGTTAACCAATTGTTTGAACCATGTTTTAGTGTTTTAATAAACTTGATTTTGTTCTCTATGCTTTTAGTTGCTCTCTTTCCCTATCAAACCTTTACCAATTGAATAGACCAACCCATCTGAAAAAAGGAAAAAAATTGACAGGTAATATACATACAGACATATATATATGTGTATATACATACAGACATATGTATATATGTATAGTTAAATAATAGATAAATCAAGCCACTGTGCACAGAAAGATTTTGACGAAGGCAATACAGGTTTGGAGAAACAAAAGTACATGCTCATCAAACTTAATCTTATCTTGGCATGGTACGGTCTTGCTCAGTTGACAGTGAGCGCGCGAAAATTGTTATTTTTTTGTTTTTGGAAATGCCGGTTTTTATTACTTAGTCAGCTGTTTTCTTCATTCTATTATGAGTTGATTATTAAAATATTTACCGTCTTATTCATAATGACTTAAAACATTATAGCAGATTTATAAGAAAAAATCCAAAAATTTGTATTCATAAACGACAAACAGTGTTGTAAGCTCTTGTAAACCATTTATAAATTTGAAATTTTTCTTTAAGGATTGTAGCTACTTTAAGCCTGTAATAAGTTTTTAAATTTTTTAATTTATCTTTCATTTTTTTCAATTTAAAGTTGGAAAATACAAGCAAAAATAGTAATCAGTATGTATATGAAAAGTGTATAACAGAAATTTGTTTTTATAAAACGATAAACGACTGCACGTAGTATTGGGCATATGTTGATGCCAAATGTTGGTACCAAAAACGTATAAGGACTTAACCTATTTCTCAGTCCCTGATTTGGTCTACTTTAATCAAAATATCGGCTTAACTGTAGAAAAACAACAAATTTTATTAGTTCAGTTAAATCTGAAATAGAGTTAAATCCAAAAGGTTTAAGTCGAAGTAAAGTGTTTAGGTCGAAGAAAATTTAAAAATTTTTTTTTATTAGATTTAAGGTGATGCGGCCGAACTTAACCAACGGTTTGTAAATTTTACTCTAGAATTACCAGAACAGTAGTCGGATTGGGAAAAATAAAAATGCTGCAATTACCTCTCATAGAAAAAATTTTAATGAGAGGCTTTAAACCAATAAAAAAAATTCCTGTTGTTATTGCTGTCATTAATGGAATTCGCATCAAAATAAAAGCAGGAGGTAGATTGGCGCAAAACTACATCAATATATGTAAATGGATATTACCACCGAAACGTTCAGATTATTTGTAATACAAGGTCAATTAAGATTTCAGTACTAAATAGTAGTATTTTTTTTTTGCTTTTTATAGGCGATTTTTGACGCAAAGCTCTTGATTAGGTCTCCTGAAAAGTTTGATTTTATTTTCCATTTTAATTTTTACAAAATTTAATGACAAATTTAACAAAATTTAATTGTTTAATAAAAAAACACAAACAGAAGAAAGAATACGGGTACTTGATTACCTTTTTCATTCAGTAAAAAATAGTATTAAAAAAACAGTTTTTTGAATTTTACCATTTATTTATATTTTTAACAATATTATTTTAATCTCCTCGATTTTATTAAAAATAATATCTGGCCATGTTGAACGAATTTTTGTTCACAAAAATTGAAGAGGAGGATATTAGCAACATTTGGTTTCAACAAGACGGCGCTACGTGCCACACAGCCGAAGCTACACTCGATGTTTTGCGATCTGTTTTTGAAGATCGCATTATCAGCCGATGAGCTGATGTCGTTTGCCCACCTCGGAGCTACGATTTGACACCGTTTGACTATTATTTGTGGGGTGCCGTCAAAGATCACGCTATCAAGCCAGAGACAATTGACGCTTTAAAGGACAATATTCGTGAAGCCATTGGTGCAATAGAGCTGCACACAATCGATAATGTGCTTTCAAATTGGACCGATCGTGTAGGCTACTGCATGGCCAGCCGAGGCAGCAATTTGAATGAAATTATTTTCCATTATTAACCGGAAGGATTGTACTTTAAAATAAAAAAGAAATTTGAGAAAATATTCAGTAGTTTTTTTTATAGCATTTTCAAAAAAAAAAATTTATTTGGTGGACCCTATAATATGAAAGCGGCGAATTGCGACTGGTGAGTTAGTTAGTTTTGAATTGGCTGTCAAGAAGTAAAGTCTGTTTAAGACGCAAATAAAAAGTATTTTAAAAGCGAATTTGGTGTATTAAAGTACAGTGGAATTAATAAAGTTTTAAAGTTTAAAGTTTAGTTTTACAATATTGATTTTTGTATATCTTTGGAATAGTAATAGTGGAAGATTCTGAACTTGGTCTAAATAACTTAGTAGTTAATACACATCATCAGTCGAAGTTTGGGCGAAATTGAATAAGTGGGTGTAGCATCTCCCATAAAAAATAAGAAATGATTTTTAGAAGTATATCCAGAGATCGATTAGAATGGAAAGATCTGAATTTGGTCTAAATTACTTCTAAGATAGTACAAACAAACTATCAGTTAAAAAATTTGCGAAATGGGATACTGATTTTTGTATATCTTGGGAATGGTTAGTGTTGAAGTTTCTAAATTTAATTTAAATAACGTGACAGTTATTACAAACCATCATTAAAAAAAAAATAGGAAATTTGTAGTGTAGAGAACGGCAATATGTAGAGCTTTCGCTATCTGTCCACATCAGTCAAAAAGCAGGTACAACACAAAGGCTTCCAGCGACGCAGGATGGATTACTCTAGTAACTTAATAAAAACCTTATTTCATATACAGTGGCGAGCAGAACCGGTTGAGTATCAAAAAGTGTGAATTAAAAGTGGAGTAAAACCCGGAAACTTAAGAAAAGTTGGTCGACTTTTTATTTAAAAAAATTAGAATTCAAACTTGGTGATAAGTTTTTGACAATTTTATGAAAAAAAGCAATGCATCCACTTTTGCACGTTCTAAAAAAATTATAATTTTCAAGATTTTGTCCAAAGACTGTTTGTTTTCATAACACTTTGATACGTTTTTCCACACTTTTGACCAAAGTGTCGATGGTACAGTGCGAAATATTAGCTCACTGTGTTTGTATTAGGGAGATCGCACGGTTATTATTCGACCGGTTTTAACCGGTTTTTTTGGTTTTGTCGAATAAGGTTTTTTCAAAATCTTCATTTTTCGAATACCGAATAAACCGGGTAACTTAACACGAATAACCGGTTAATTCAAATAAGTATAATTTTTAATTTTTTTGTCGAAAATATGCTCATCGTTAACTATTTGTATAGATTCAATTATTTTTGTATATATGACAACCTTGAATGTCTCTGTAAATAAATATTAATTTTTATATATGGAGAATGATCAACTAGACTTATTGAAATTTCACAAACCTACAAACACCGGTTCTGAACGGCAGATATATTAGTTTTTCATAGCGTAAATACACATAACCAGTCGTTGGTAATGTTGCGAGGGGATATCGCTGTTGAAAATTGCCAGATGGTGTTGCCTGGGATTGAACCGAGGACTTCTTGGTTGAAAAGTGGGTTCTTACCTAACATACCACAGTGACACACAGACTATTCCTCGAAATCTAAGCGAATTTTCTTGTGGAGGCAATTACTAATAGATTTCTTAAAAGTAAATCATTTAATTTATGTTATCTTAGGCACGTAAATTATAACTATAATAACAAACCCTTAATGCCATTCTCTACCAAGTAATACAACAAAAATGAACTTAGCTCTTTAAGTAGCTGTTCGAAACTTAAGCATTTTTCAGTACTTTGTGTAATAAACTTTATTTTTTATGGTCTCAGCACACCACTTTGGCATAGTTTTTATGAGATTTGTTAGAATTATTGTTAGTATTGATTGCCACTTTCATTTTAAGCTCTCCATCAGCTTCTGCTTATTTTTAAACCAACGTGTTCCAGCTCTGCGTTTCAAGAATTAGAAAGAATTTTATTTAAATAAAAGAAAAGTGAAGAATAACCATTCTTTCCAGTAAACAACATTCTGTTAGCATCGACAACTTTCGGCACGTGTAGCCAAATTATGTTAAGAAATACACTTAGAACAGAAGCAGATGGAATTCCAAGAATTGGATCATGCCATTATTGGCATTGCAGCACAAGCAGCCGAATTTCCGATTTACGCCACTGTTGGTATTGCAATCCATAATTAGTATATAAGCTAATTCATTTTATTAAGTTTAGTTTAGTTTTTGCTAATATGCTCGTTGCGCAAAGCGGCAACTGAAATATTACAAAATAAAGAAATAAAAAGAACTAAAAATTAAATAAAAGAATACTCTAACTGGCGCCCGAGCAAAAGGATAAAAAAGAAATCCTGAAGAAACAAAGTAAGGACATATGAAAAGGTATATCCTCCAAGAAAAAGGCTCCGTAGTAGCCTAAAGAAAGAAAGAGTTATAAAAGGCAAACCGGGGGCATGTTGTGCCAGCCTTTTCCTGTAAAAAAAGGTTAAGAATAAACATTTTTTTGAAAAATAAAAAAAGGAAGAAAGTCAAAAGTGCATTAACTTAAATGTTAAAACTGTTTGTAAACCAAACCAACTGAGAAATAAACTAAGGGTGAAAACTGAAGAAAGCAATTAATTTAAATTAAGAGCGTCAGAACTATAAAAAAAAGAAACTGCAACTAAATGTGAACAGTTATTTGTGAAGAAATCCATAAGTATTATAAAAAAAGCAAAATAAAAGATACATACAATAAAAATTAAAGAGGCGTATTGAGTGCGAAAGAAAGAAATTACTGAGATTAATATGATCAGCAGGACATAGAAAACTTACGTAAAAGTTTTGAAATATAAGGGAAGTAAAAAAATATAATATTATTAAAAAAAGGAAAACCCATGTGAACAACCAAATTAAAAAAGAACATTATAAATAAAAAGCAGTAACAAAAAAGAATTAATACCAGCGATCAACTACGGTTAACCACAGTCAACTTCAGTCAACTACATTCATTTACAATAGTAAGATAGTTTTTTATATTTTATATAATTTTATAATTATTATTTTATAACATTGTTATTATTACTTTTATATCATTTTTATAATTTTTGTTCGATTCAATCGGTAAAATTCTTTTTTCTCAAATAACATAATTATAATTCATTGTATTAAAAAAGAAGCACAATGTCAAACCCAAATAATCTGATTCGGCCTCCCGTTATTCCTGCAAATCCTTCACAAAACGTTCAAATGAACATGGAGGACCTAACAGCACTTATTTCAAATTTAGTCACAGAAATTTTCAGAATGCAAGGACCGGAAGTGGTCCAAGCGGCGTTAAGTCCTAGTACGAATAGACAGAACGATAGGGACCAACAGATTGACGAACGGCATAGGAATAATCTAAATGACATGGACAAGATTCCAGATGTAGTGAAATGTTTGAAAGAATTCTCAGGTCAGCCGGGGGAATATAATTCATGGAAGAAAAGCGTAGATAGAATTTTAGAAATATATGAACCACTTAATGGAACGCCAAAATACTGTGGCATTCTCAGTGTAATTAGAAACAAAATCATAGGCAACGCGGATATAGCACTGGAGTCTTATAATACTCCATTAAATTGGCAGGCTATTTCACAGTGCCTAACCGTTCACTATGGCGACAAGCGAGACTTGTCAACGTTAGAATATCAATTGACAACTTTGGTACAGGGCAACCAAAGCATTCAAGATTTCTATCAAAAGGTATACACCCACATCTCGCTTATACTAAATAAGATAGGTTGCGAACAAAATCTTGCAGAGATAAGGCCATAGATACCTTTATAAGGCATCTAAATGGCGACTTGCCACGGCTTCTAGGAATGAGGGAACCGGTGGACTTAGCACAGGCCCTCCACCTCTGTCTTAAGCTTCAAAATCAGAATTTTCGTGCAAACCATGTTTATAACACAAGAGGAATTGCACAACCACAGCTTCCTCCACGACAGAACTCTGAAAGAAAACAGAAACATTAATTCTACCCTCATTTAGCCAACATACCGCAACTCGACAATTTTTTCAGCAAAATAATCCACAGAGGCCACCTAAGCCCCAACCTTGTCTAGAACCTATGGATGTAGATCAAAGTATGCATTCTCGGCATATTAATTACATTAACAGACCCCACCGAAATGACTTGCAAGGGAAAAGACCTGGTTCAATCTCGTACCCTCAACAAAAGAAGTAACAAAGAACCTTCCACATTGATACTGAGCAAGTACAATCGGGAACACCCGACAAAGAATATATTGAGCCAACATGCATTTGTTTTTTAGTCTAATTCGCTCTTCGTTGCCGTACTTTGAGGTTAAAACGGAGAGCGGGGATATTCTTAAATTTTTGATAGACACAAGATCGAGCAATATAAAGCATCTTTCTACGCAAAATCAGTTGTAGGAGATATTAAAATAACTGAACATACTATGGTAAAACTTTTTAACTTAGAACAAAAAATTAAATAATTTTTAATGCCTTCCCTTAAGACCTTTGACGGTATCCTCGCGAATGATACCCTTAGGGAATTAAAAGTCGTAATTCACACAGGCGACAACTGTATGATATTGGGAAATGGAAAAAATAGGTATTAAGCAACTTTCTTCCGCAACGGTAAATAATTTAAATATAAATAAGGCAACCGCTCAACAAAAAGCGAATACGAACGCTATTACAAAAAAATTCCCTACGTTGTTCATGGAACCTAATGAAAAACTAACATATACTACAAGAGTGGTGGGCGAAATTAGAACCACATGAACACTCCAGTATATACTAAATCTTATACTTACCCCGCATCCTTGAGATCTGAAGTAGAGAAACAAGTAACAACACTCATAAACGATGGAATCATACAACCATCTAGGTCGCCATACAATACACCGGTGTGGATCGTGCCCAAAAAGGCAAATGCATCGGGAGAAAACAATACCGAATTGTAATATACTACAGAAAATTAAATGCAGTAACGGTTGTGGACAAATATCCTATTTCAGAGATATCTGAAGTAATATCTCAACTTGGGAACAGTAAGTGTTTTTCTGTGCTGGACTTGAAAAGTGGTTTCCACCAGATTCCACTCAAGGAATCTGACATCGAGAAGACAGCCTTCTCCATTAATAATGGTAAATACGAATTTACACAGCTACCATTTGGCCTGAAAAACGCGCCTTCAATTTTCCAACGTGCTCTTGACGATATTTTAAGAAAAAATATTGGAAAATACTGTTACATCTAAATAGACGATATAATTATATTTCGCAAAACAGAAGAGGAACATTTTTCTCATATTCAGCAAATATATAAAACCCTAATGGATACCAATATGAAAGTCCAATTAGAAAAGTGTAAATTTTTTTAAGAAAGTGTAGAATTTTTAGGTTACGTAATATCTGCTAACGGTATTAAGACTAGCTCTGCAAAAGTAGAGGCCATTGCAAACTTCTCAACACCAAAGACCTTAAGAGAACTCCGTAGTTTTCTTGGCATGTTAGGTTATTATCGAAAATTTATTAATGATTACGCAGAAATCGCGAAACCCCTGACATCCGTTTTACGAGGGGAGGGAGGAAGAATCTCCAAAAACAAATCCGCAAATACGAAAATCGTGCTAAGCAAAGACGCCGTAGAATCCTTCAGGAAAATTAAGAATTCACTTATTTCCGAAGACATTGTCCTCGCTTATCCAGATTATCAAAAGGATTTTGAATTGATAACAGACACATGCAGCTTTGCAGTTGGAGCAGTCCTGTCTCAGAACGGCAGACCAATAAACTTCATATCAAGAACACTTAACAAGGCAGAGGAAAATTACGCTGCTCACGAAAAAGAAATGCTGGCCATTTTATGGGCCCTGAACTAGTTGAGGAATTATTTATGTGGCTCAGCTAAAGTCAAAATTTTTACAGATCACCAACCGCTAACGTACGCACTTAGCAACAAGAACACAAAATGCAAGATGAAAAGGTGGAAATCAATTCTTGAAGAATATAATTATGAGCTACACTATAAACCAGGGAAAATTAATGTAGTAGCGGACGCCTTATCCAGAATACCACCGCAAGGATCACCCACGCACACATTGTCAATAGCGACAAATTCCGACGAAAGTTCGTCACATGGACTAATACATAGTGTAGAAACGCCCATTAATGCGTTTAAAAATCAATTATTCCTCAACATAGGTACAACTTCCGAATACCAATTTAAAATAGTATTTCCCACGTATCATCGACATATAATTACTGAATCATTTTACTCTGAAGAAAAATTAATAGAGATTCTACGAAGATATGTCAACCCATCTGTTATAAATTGTATTAAGACGGATGAAAATACCATGGGAAAAATACAACAAGTATATCCACTGCACTTCAACAGGTACAAGACTAGGTTCACACAGTTGCAAGTAGAAGATATAAGAAACGAACAAGAACAGGAAGATATAATAATCAGAACGCACAATAGAGCGGACAAAAATTGCAGGGAAAACAAACTTCAAATCTTAGAAAGATTCTACTTCCCTTCTATGGCAAGGAAAATCAAGAAAATCGTTAAACAATGCTCAACTTGTATGGAAAGTAAATATGACCGTAGACCGAATCAACTGGAAATTAACAAAACGCCTATCCCAACACACCCTGGTCACACATTGCATATAGACTTATATAAAACTGACAATAAACTAGTTTTAACTGCAATTGACAAATTCTCTAAATACGCTCAAGCTGTTATAGTAAAATCTCGATCAACGGAAGATATTAAAGAACCGCTTCGTAAGATACTATTTTCCTTTGGCATGCCCAAAGTAATCATTATAGACAATGAAAAGTTATTCTGCGCCGATAATATTCATGGTAAGGGAGGTATTGAATATACAGATATTCAAGTCACCACCCTACAAAAGCTCAGTAAATGGACAAATAGAAAGGTTCCAATCAACTTTGTCAGAAAGAATGAGATGTTGGAAAAGAGAACAGACACATAAAAGTTTTGAGGAACTACTTGACCGCTCAGTTTATCAGTATAACTATTCAGTACATTCCACTACAGGTAAAAGACCTTTAGAAATTACCTTTGGTAGAACTGATAGCACAGACCCCAGACAATTTGAAGAAGCCAGAAAAGATAATATTGAGAGACTCATGAAAAGACAGAAAAAAGATCTGCGATATCATTATAAGAAAAGGCAGGAACCAAAAACTTAAATCCAGGAGACGTAGTGTACGTAAAAGTAGACCAACGACTAGGCACAAAATTAACCCCTAGGTTTAAAAGGGAAACAGTTAAAGAAAATTACACACCAAAAATCTTGACAGAATCAAAGCGCGTTTTTCACAAGAGTAATATAAAAAGATAGAAATATTTTCTCACTTTCTTAGAGCATTCAGCGAAAATGTATTGGACACTTATTTTACTAATCATTATGACCCAAGGATAAGCTACGAACGTCCAAGTATTCGACTACAGTACAACAAAAATAGTTACTATTAATAACGGACTAGCAAAGATTCAGGACGGAACATACGGACTAATCCATTTAATTAAAATCGACAAATACGACAACTTTTTGGCAGACACCTACATAAACACACATATTCCAAAGAATAATATTCTCTTCCCTATTTTGAAACAAGAGACTGAACAGACTATGGATATATTGCAGACACTAAAACCCTCCAAGCACCTCCAACTAAAAAAATCAATAAATGCTTTAGGAACGCTGTGGAAGTATGTTGCAAGGTCACCGGATCATGAAGATTTGGAAATAATTAATAGAAACTTACTTAGACTAAATGATAAAAATGATGATCAGGTAGTCATTAATAAACTTTTTAATGAAAGAATAAATAACTTAACTTTAATAACTAATCAAATCTCAAATAGTATAAATAAAAAGCATGATGATATGAAGGAAATAATTATAAATATACAAAATAAGGTTAGATTGATAAAAGAACAACTTATTAACATTAGCTACGCCATACAATGGGCAAAAAATAAAGTTGTAAATTAAATGCTACTTAATGAGGAAGAAATCATATTAGCTTTACAAAAATTAAGTCAAGAAAAAATGCCATTCAATAATGCAGAAGAAGCATTAGAAATATCAAATATAAATGTATTAAGTAATGAAATGACAATCATCTATATGATAAAAATTGCACTGACAACACAAGAAACTTTCCAAAAAATAGTGCTAAAACCTGTTATAATCAAGGAAAATGTAATAATTAAGATAAATTTGACTAAAATATTAAAAAGTAAAAATAAAATATATAGAATTGAAAAACAATGTAAAGATTATAATAGAATTATTATTTGTAAGCAAATCATAGACTTAAGAAATGAGACTTGCATTAGTAGAATTATATACGGTCTTAACTCCACATGCATTACCACAAACGTAAACCATGTACCCAGAGTAGGTGAAGTAAAACCAGGTGTGCTCCTACTAAATAACTTCAATGGAAGCGCTGTGATCAACTCGAAAACCCGAAATGTGAATGGAACTCATCTAATTAATTTATACAATTCCACGATCAAAGTGAACGGAAAAATCTACAGTAACTACGAGAGCATTCCTTTAGAACCTATGCCAGCTATTCTTCAGTCAAATCCATTAACCAAACTTCATATAAACATACCATCTTTAGAATCACTAAATGAACTGCACATCAAAAATACCAGGAAAATTAGCATCCTTAACACTCTTACAGTAACATCTGGGACAGTATCAATTAGCGCTATCACAAACCTAATTTGTATCGTATTGATCCTTTACTTATCTTGGAAGAAAAATCAAACAAAAATCACTACATAACAACCAATTACAATCTTACCACCTACTGAAAACAATTTGGATACAAACCAACCAACCTACATTAGCTTCTCCAACCTATCATATCCATAATTCGCTTGAGGACAATCGATTTAAGAAAGGAGGAGTTAACACCACATGGATTCATACCATGTTAAATTATAATTAAAAAACATAATGCATTTTGTCCCACAAAAGCAAAAGTGCAGAATAACCATTCTTTCCAGTAAACAACATTCTGTTAGCACCGACAACTTCCGGCACGTGTAGCCAAATTATGTTAAGAAATACACTTAGAACAGAAGCAGACGGAATTCCAAGAATTAGATCATGCCACTATTGGCATTGCAGCACAAGCAGCCGAATTTCCGATTTACGCCACTGTTGGTATTGCAATCCATAATTAGTATATAAGTTAATTCAGTTTATTAGGTTTAGTTTAGTTTTTGTTAATAAACTCGTTGCGCAAAGTAGCAACTGAAATATAAATAAATAAAGAAATAAAAAGAAGAACTAAAAATCCTTTTTTTTTTAATCTATTCAAATTAAGAATACTTTAACTTGCTTAATGAGCAAGAAGTTTTTATTAATAAAGCTCACAAATTTTCCACGGGGTTCAAGTCCAATCTTTGTCCTGACCGTTGATGTCTTAAAAAATCCTACACCGAGATCAAATTCTTAACGATTATTGATGTATACTTCGGAATCTTGTTAATATACTCCTTGATCAAGAAGTTTCCGGAATAACCCCCGAATTGTTTTACATCTGTTGTTGATATTCGCTGTAAATCTTTGCTTTTTTTATATTCAGTGCTTCCAGCGATTTTTCCATTATTTCCTCTCGGCTGCTAAAAGGCGTTCCCCGTAATGGTTTTTTTAGGAGAATTCTTTTATTTAATAATAATTATTTAACAATATACTTATTTGAGGTATAAAATTGGAATGAATGTATATGTATGTATATGAAAAATGTATCTATTTATATAGAAAAAATATTAAAGAGCCTACTATTGAATCTTCATGATAAAAAACATAGAATAATAGAATACATATACATACATATATATAGGGTTGTTTACATTTCTGTTGAAATAGGGTTTACACTTGCTTCAACAGTTTTTTAACACGATTGACAGAGAGTAATCACAGTGAGCACAATCAGGTGAATTCGGTGGATGTTGGATGGTATTTGTTGCATATTTTTGTGAAAAAATTTCGAATAATGATGGCACTGTGCGACGGTGCGTCATCATGGTGCAAAATCAACAAGATTTCTGCCCACAATTCTGGTCTGTTTCGGTGAATTGCTTTACGCAAACGTCTCAAAACTCCCAAATAATACTCTTTGTTTACTGTCTGGCCTTCTGGCAAAAATTCATGATACACAACACCAATATAATCCATGAAAATCGTAAGCATTGCCTCCTTTTTTGATTGAAAACGACGTGGTTTTTTGATCTCAGCTCATTTGGTGAACGCCATTTACCTGCCTGAAGTCTGGATTGCGTGTCGTACTCATAAACCCACGTCTCGTCTCCAGGAATGATCCTTTTGATGAATGTAGGATCGGATTCAGCCTCGCAAATCCTTTCCTAAAAACGTTCGTTATAGTTTAAAAATATGGTGTGCAAAATATTATTAGGATGAGCAAGGTTAAAACGTGGCACATCGCTCATGAAATTTAAATTGAAAACTTTAAAAATAAATGTTTGATATTTTTTAAAATTAGTGTTTTTTTTTTCACATACATATATACGAGTATGTAACGTACATAAATAACTGAAAACTAATAAAAAAAGACAGAAAAATGCTATTTTTACTAGTTTGTTCCCAGCAGCACAAATGTTATTACAAATTGATACTCATCCGGTAGCAACCTATTATGTCAATAAGAAAAATCATATGTATATATAATCTTTTGTATTACTGCATTAAAAGTTTTGATTGATGATTCATTTTAAAAATAAATTTTTACTCTAATGACGAAAAATAGTGAGAAGTCTTAAAGTCAATTATAATTATTACTAATAGGATGCCAGGTTCTGGAGAGTTAAGAAGAGTACATTCGAAAGAAAAAAGAGTACAAATGCTAAAAAGAAGTAGAGTGTTCTATCATAACTATCCTCATCATCATACATATTATTTCTCAAAGATCTTTGTCGATTGGAAATACCTTCCTCTCTACTACATGTTATCAGCAATGCAGTGTTGTTTGTAATATAGGGTTTTTTAATACACAGTGTCATGTGATGTTAAGATTTGAAGGTAAAATTGCTTTCAAGGAATAAGTGCATAAATAACGTAAAAACAACAAACTCTGTACCAGTTGCATTAACCGGCATTGCAACTAATATCCTACCAGGAGGTCGAACATAACATTCGGTTATTAAAATACGTGAGCCTTTCTGAGACACATCGGTCTCATAGTTTCGCTTTTACACAAGGGAAGTATATCAAAACACATCTAATAATTTGGGATGACATTTCAATGGTACCCAAATGTATACTATGCATTGTCGATCTCCTTTTAAAGGACATTATGAATAATAACTGTCCTTAAGAAGAAAAAAAATCGGTTTCGTGGCGATTTTCGCCAGATGTTACCAGTTGTAAATGTGAATGTGGAGACGTTTAGGTGAACATAGGGTCTCACTGGGTGACATATCCACCATATGGTTTCAGATCTGCTGATGTTCATTAGGAAGGCATCAGATCTGATGAACAAGCTATTGACTGGTAGGGGCACAATAGATCCATGGGTCGCAGTGTCCTATTGCCTGGTCGGGGATAATAATAATAATAATACCACTTGTGAGCATTTGAAAATACTGTAAATAGATCGCCTTTATGCTCTTATAGTTAAACCCATTAATTGACTAATCCTGAAAGATCCTCCTTTCACGGAATGGTTGCTAAAATTAGATAACGGTGACTTAGAAGCTCCAACAAGGACAGGAAACGATTTGCTTTAGTTCTGATTGTGGTGAGCAGCAGGAAACAGGGAATGAATGGTTAGTTGTGCCCAACAGAATTTTAAGTACATTAAATTCATCCGGCTTACCACCTTTCAAACTGATTTAAAGAATATTGCATTTATAATTTTAATTCCAAATCATAATGCTAAACAGCGATTAATAAATAGTACAAAGTTAATCCTAACATACTTCGGAAAGTACATCATCACTGCAAAAATTATTCATTTCACTAAAACTCTACTCAAACCCAGAATTAATCATCCGAATCGGATGATATGAAATAATTTTCCAAGGCATAAGATCAAAACTTTTGAAAAGGGAGGGCAAAAGTGAACAATAATCAGGTCATTACCTCAAAGATTTTTTTAGAGAAATAAAGGGTAGTCCAACTAAAACACACATGTTAATTGTAAGTAAAGCAAAAAGTTTTCAAAAAATTATCTTAATATTTTTTATTATGATAGAAGGATCCATGACAATTATGTGTGAAACAAAATATCGGCAAATTGCTCGCCACGTCTTCGGTGTCATATCTCTTTCCCTCAGTTTATATTTTTAATGACTGTGTGACATAATTGAGCTTATTGCTGTACACTTTTTATTTTAAATATCCCCAAGGAAATATTCCCAACGGTGTCAAATCACATGATCGTGGCGGTCAAATAGCATCACCATGATATGAGATAATACGGCCATTGAATTTCTCGGGCAAAAGAGCCATTGTTTCGCTGGTTGTGTGGCAAGTGGCACCATCCTGTTGGAATTACATATCGTCCAGGTCCATATCTTTAATTTCTGGTCGCAAGAAGTCCGTTATCATCTTGCGATAGCGAACACCATTCATGGTAACTGCTTGGCCGTCTTCCTTTTCGAAGATGAACGGTCCGATGACGCTGCCATCTCGAATGCACTGAGCGAGCTTGCACAGGTGTTTCCACATTTCCTACAGACCCGGTAGTGTAACAAAGAAATGTCAAAGAAATGTCAAATTAAGTTGGAGAAAAAATTTGACGTTAAACTGTCACTCACAATTAAAAGCGTGCATTATGTTTGGACCACCCTTTATAGAATTATTTAATTAGAAATATGAATTATTATCATTTACAAACGATTCAGTTTGATACTCTTTTTTATAAATAAATAAATATAATAAAGTCACCATTTAATATCCCCACTTTATTATGTAATAATTACCAATAGGGGTGCGAAAAATTCGCACGGGTCATCTAGTTTAAATAAAATTTCTGAGCACATACAACTAGTTTCTGATTCGGACCTATATTATTCCCAACCTATTGTAAAATTAAATGTTTATCAAAGGCTCAAAACAAAGTCCTTACTTGATGTGTGTATTTAATATATTAATTTTCCGTAACATTCCATGAAGGAATATGGGGACTTCTTTCAGTTAATGAGCTGCACCCGATTCTATTTTCAAATCCATTGAAAGGGACCTACAGTTTAACGCCGGCTACGAACGGCAAATGCAATTAGAGATTTCAGTAGTAGTAATACTCATAACCAGTTACTAGCTAATGATATGAAGTGATACCCCTGTCGAAAAAGTTTTTTCTCTTTTTTTTAAATGGTCTAGCCTGGTATTGAACCGACGACTTTCTGGCTGGTAGGCGGGTGTCTTACCTACCATACCACAGCGGCACACCTTGATGTGTGTATTCCCAGCAAAATTTTTACCACATACATTTTCGATCTAAGACCGCATGCAATGTAAGTAGGATGCATCCAATGTCTGTATACGAATCATACTTGCATTTACAGCTTTGGTGAAGGCCATCAGATGGGTCCGGTGAAACAAAAATTGCAAACGGCGTAACAAACATAGTAAGTGAGTCCAATACTACAAATATTGAAGGTGAAGGTTGGATGCATTCAATACTACAGACATTGTAAGTGAAAGTTAGAAGGGTATTAATTGTCAAAGATTTATTTATCTCAAATTTAATAATGAATATCCAGTTTATAGGCCATAATAGCTTTCATATAGACAGGTCCATACACCACACACACATTGAGTCCACTTGCACTTTTAAAATTTGTAGTGCTGGGTTATTTAATTTCAAAAGGGAACAATTGTTCAAATCATGATAGAGTTTCCGATGATCCGCTATAATTTTAACTATTAAATGTTTTCTTCCTCATTCTTGAAACTAAATTAAGATTTTTCATTAGCTTAACTGCTCGTTTCGCCGAATCATTTTCAAATTTGATATTTTGAACGATATTAAGGCCAACGTTAAAATTAGGTTCAAAGCTTGGGATCTTTGTTCAAAAAGTCTGTTGGAATACCAAGCCTTTGAAAAAAAGTGATGTGGTTTTTGTTAAGATATTGGCTTATAGCGTAAAGAGCCACGACTAATTTTTAACTCGAAATTGGTAGGATTATCCAGGGCTTGTACTACAAACACTTTCGATAATACTTTTAGATCAAATAAGACAAATGCTGCTGTTTCTGAGTTAAAAACCACATATGTTTACTTAATTTGCTTATTTGTATCCTTTTTCAGGTACGCTATTACAACATATGTACAAATATATCTAACACTGTTCATCACTGTTCAACTGTATCATTTAAAATTTATTTCAAAATAAGTACGACTTTAGGCAATAAATAGCTTACGACATTCAACGGAAATGAACAAAATGTTTAAGGTGTTTTAAGGTAAATAGTTAAACTTTACCATCAAGAAAAACTATACTCGCATCGCTCACTTTCTGATCTTTAATACCAGTCATAAAGTTACTTAGTTTCCTTAATTTTAAGCGTCTCTAAATCAATGATGTTCATTTCACAAAGCAATCGTTTACGCTCAACTCACACGTATTCTTACGCTCTTGGTCTTCTCTTTGTCTCTGTTTTTTTTTAAAAGCACTGGAAGAAATTAGCTTTTAGTCGTCACTGAAACAGCGACGAATTAACATGTGAAGTGTGTAGCATGATTTTATTGTCATTAATGCCAACACAACATCATTGCTTAATAATCATTATTACCATATATTGTGATAAATAAAAGGATATCAAATATCACATGGTATAAAATAGCGAGCACTTGACACAATGTTGCTGATCGACGCTGCGACGCATGCCACATTGATATACACGTAAGCGACGATCACTTGGTACTTTGTTGATATGCCGCTGGCCGTTTATGTTGTTAAACAACACCGCAATGTGTGTTGTTGTTGTGCTGCACTGATTTGTTTCATATTGCACCCACTTATCCCGCTATATGCAAACACACAAATCTTTGTTTTAATATAGTCTAGCATTAAGTAATACACAATTCTTATATAATTTAGGGGTTGATTTCTAATTGTTTGGTCAAACTACAGATAGTATAAAAGCAATAGTTTTAAGAAGACTTTTATTTCAAACTACATCTATGAGCTCTGGCTATAATGGGAAGAATACAAAGTCCCTTCATTTCATGGCGATCCTGCCAGTCTGGCAGTGCTAAAAATATTTGCACCCAGTCTTGGAAGTCGTTATCTTGTGTGTGCTAATAAGCCTAAATTACACCCAGGAAGCGTAAGAAGATGTGCAATAAAATACGGCACTCCCAAAAATTTTTCTTTTATCACCTGACGGATCAGTCAAACGCATTCGCAAGAAGTAAATGGATAACCCCATCCCAATCCATTTTGAGGGATGCACAAAATCGCCGTCGAACGCTCATACAACAGCTGGCACAACAGAAGGACCAAAGGCTTTAACATTGAAGGAATACAGGAAGCGATAAGCGGCAAGAAAAGAAGAAAATTAAACTGGATTCCCAGAACAGAGAAGCCGAAACACAGAAGTAGTAGTAAGCCGGTAAGGTTCCAAGGAAACTAGCTGCTTTAATGAATAAATACCGCAAATTATTATTAAAAAAAAAAAATTTTTTTAGCATTCATCTGCTACTCTTACCAGGCATATAAAACTGCCTTAAAAAATTATTGCCAGTGGCGTTTTAAGCTCTGGCACACATGCACCTTTGGTAGAAAATAAGTTACCGTTCAAGAATTAAATAATAATAATAATAATAATAATAATAATAATAATAATAATAATAATAATAATAATAATAATAATAATAATAATAATAATAATAATAATAATAATAATAATAATAATAATAATAATAATAATAATAATAATAATAATAATAATAATAATAATAATAATAATAATAATAATAATAATAATAATAATAATAATAATAATAATAATAATAATAATAATAATAATAATAATAATAATAATAATAATAATAATAATAATAATAATAATAATAATAATAATAATAATAATAATAATAATAATAATAATAATAATAATAATAATAATAATAATAATAATAATAATAATAATAATAATAATAATAATAATAATAATAATAATAATAATAATAATAATAATAATAATAATAATAATAATAATAATAATAATAATAATAATAATAATAATAATAATAATAATAATAATAATAATAATAATAATAATAATAATAATAATAATAATAATAATAATAATAATAATAATAATAATAATAATAATAATAATAATAATAATAATAATAATAATAATAATAATAATAATAATAATAATAATAATAATAATAATAATAATAATAATAATAATAATAATAATAATAATAATAATAATAATAATAATAATAATAATAATAATAATAATAATAATAATAATAATAATAATAATAATAATAATAATAATAATAATAATAATAATAATAATAATAATAATAATAATAATAATAATAATAATAATAATAATAATAATAATAATAATAATAATAATAATAATAATAATAATAATAATAATAATAATAATAATAATAATAATAATAATAATAATAATAATAATAATAATAATAATAATAATAATAATAATAATAATAATAATAATAATAATAATAATAATAATAATAATAATAATAATAATAATAATAATAATAATAATAATAATAATAATAATAATAATAATAATAATAATAATAATAATAATAATAATAATAATAATAATAATAATAATAATAATAATAATAATAATAATAATAATAATAATAATAATAATAATAATAATAATAATAATAATAATAATAATAATAATAATAATAATAATAATAATAATAATAATAATAATAATAATAATAATAATAATAATAATAATAATAATAATAATAATAATAATAATAATAATAATAATAATAATAATAATAATAATAATAATAATAATAATAATAATAATAATAATAATAATAATAATAATAATAATAATAATAATAATAATAATAATAATAATAATAATAATAATAATAATAATAATAATAATAATAATAATAATAATAATAATAATAATAATAATAATAATAATAATAATAATAATAATAATAATAATAATAATAATAATAATAATAATAATAATAATAATAATAATAATAATAATAATAATAATAATAATAATAATAATAATAATAATAATAATAATAATAATAATAATAATAATAATAATAATAATAAATAATAATAATAATAATAATAATAATAATAATAATAATAATAATAATAATAATAATAATAATAATAATAATAATAATAATAATAATAATAATAATAATAATAATAATAATAATAATAATAATAATAATAATAATAATAATAATAATAATAATAATAATAATAATAATAATAATAATAATAATAATAATAATAATAATAATAATAATAATAATAATAATAATAATAATAATAATAATAATAATAATAATAATAATAATAATAATAATAATAATAATAATAATAATAATAATAATAATAATAATAATAATAATAATAATAATAATAATAATAATAATAATAATAATAATAATAATAATAATAATAATAATAATAATAATAATAATAATAATAATAATAATAATAATAATAATAATAATAATAATAATAATAATAATAATAATAATAATAATAATAATAATAATAATAATAATAATAATAATAATAATAATAATAATAATAATAATAATAATAATAATAATAATAATAATAATAATAATAATAATAATAATAATAATAATAATAATAATAATAATAATAATAATAATAATAATAATAATAATAATAATAATAATAATAATAATAATAATAATAATAATAATAATAATAATAATAATAATAATAATAATAATAATAATAATAATAATAATAATAATAATAATAATAATAATAATAATAATAATAATAATAATAATAACAAAATATATAAATAAAATATATTGTAAAAAAATAATTGTATAACTAATAGTAAATTTCTTTAATGAAGAGGTCCTTATAAAGATGGATAGATCAGAGAACGAGGTAGTGACTGAAAAATGTATAGAATGGTTAACCCAAATCTGGAAATTGATAGTTATGAAGGGAAATCCAACTAGGGAAAATTATATAAGTAGGCAAACGGTAGAAGATTAAGATGTGCTGATAAATATTTTGAGGGTTAAAATTATTGCATTAGAGAGAGATCATACTGTACATTGAACGATATTTTTTAATATAATACAGAAAATGGAAACCCAAATTTAAAAATAGAAAACCACAATGCCAATGTGGTAAACGAGGTAGAGGTTAATCAGGGATCGGTTGATTTAATTACAATTGAATGGTGCCTTATAGTAATTGCAATATTAATAGGTGTTTAATTTCGCTTTGCATATTTACGCTTTATGTTTTACTACAGGCAAGAAAGAAAGAAATTTTCCCGCGGAAATTATAGAAAATTGTACTGAAATTGGTAATTCAAATACTATGTTCTTTCTAAGTGCCACAGAAATAAGTTTTGATCTAATATCCAAAAAGAAATTGTCTGCTGCGGCTTTGTGTATTACTCTTAATCTAGAATAATTAACATTAAATAAAAACCCTGTTTTGTTCTAAGCAATCGATTGAAATATCTATATGGTGTTGTGGGGTTTCTGTCTTAGTATAACTTTTTGTATTTAAGCTCGTGTATGATTTATCAAAATTCTCTTGAATTAATCTTGCCTTAATCAAAATTCCTTGCCACTTCCTTTAATTTTCTCCAAATCATTTGCCATGCTCTTTAAATTATTAACCCTCTAACCGGCTGATTTTATTTTAAGCTAAAAAAATTATACTGGTCTGGTATTTCGGAGGAAAAACAATACTTTAAAGTAAAAAGTTGAAAAAAATTAAAAGCTAAGAAATAATTTTGCCCGCCAAAAGGCTGATTTGCCTGTTAATTCAAATAAATATTTTTACCAAAGAAGGATTTTCAATATATTTTGTTAAACATTTTGCTTATTTTATGTGGTAACTTTGAAAACATTTTTTATTACTTGATAAGCATATACATATATAGATATTCATTAGTTTACACTTCGTACAAAACATTTGTGATTCCGAATTACACCCATCTTTTACCACTCCGTCCCAAACAATCAGGATGTCATTTGGTGAATTATAAAATCTGTTTACTTTCTTGCTTGTGAGCTTTGGTTTTGAGGTTTTCGCATAGTTTTTTTGAAGGAAGTATTTGCATAATAGCAAAGTACATCTGCCACTGCGGAAGTCTACTAATTTTAAATAAAAGATATCGTTACAATCAATTCCATGAATGCGTTTAAAAAGGAGATATGAATTCAATAATGACATAGCAATAAGATGATAAAATTAAGGTGAAATTCAATTTCATTCCTTTATACTGTCGTCCTAGTAAGCTGTTCATTATATCATCGCCACCCATATGACAATTGTATTCTTTGATTATATCGGTGTCTACTTCCAAATAGGATTTATTTGTCTGATCAAAAAGCCATGTTTGTAACGATTCTTTGTCGCTAATCTCGGTTTTAAATGGTTTAATACCAGCATAAGTTGTTAATAATCGCACACATTTTGAGTCCTGCCATTGCACACAAGAAAGTTCAACGCCAAAGCTGCAGCCAACAATATATATATATAAAACTTAAAAAGTTTTTCATTAACAATTTAATATATATATATATATATATATATATATATATATATATATATAAATTTTTAAGTTTCACTCAAATCAAATATATATATATATATATATATATATATATATATATATATATATATATTTCGTGCCTACACGATCGGTCCAATTGCTAAGCACATTATCGATTGTGTGCAGCTGTATTTCACCAATAGCTTCACGAATATTGTCCTTTAAAGCGTCAATTTTCTCTGGCTTGTTAGCGTAACACTTATCTTTGACGGCATCCCACAAATAATAATATTCCAACGGTGTCAAATCGCAGCTCCGAGGAGGCCAAACGACATCAGCTCTGCGGCTGATAATGCGACCTTCAAAAACAGGGCCCAAAACATCGAGAGTAGCTTCGGCTGTGTGGCACGTAGCACCGTCCTGTTGAAACCAAATTTTTTTCAATTTTTGTGAACAAAAATTCGTTCAACATGGCCCGATGACGATTGCCACGGAATGTAACGGCCATTCATTGCTCATTTTCGAAGAAAAATGGCCTAATTATGCCTCTAGACCAAAATCTGTACCAAACAGTGACTCGTCAATGTATGCGTGCGGGTTTTCTGTGCCACAAATTCGACAATTTTGCTTGTTGACATACCCGCCAAGATCAAAATGAGCTTCATCTGAAAAGATGATTTTTGTGGCAAAATTTTCAAAGTAATGTCGCAATATTTCCCAGCATTGTTCAAGTGTATATACAACCATATTCGTTCAGCGGAAGGACAAAACTAATTATCTGTCCAATCAGACATGAGCTAAGTGTTACCATTCACGAAATAAGCACTAGTTGAAAAAAACGATAGATGGCGGATATAGGCAAAGTTTCATGTTTTAATCCATAGAATACATATATATAATCCATAGAATATATATATATATATATATATATATATATATATATATATATATATATATATATATTTTTGGCTGCAGCTTGTGTGCAATGGCAGGACTCAAAATGTGTGCGATTATTAACAACTTATGCTGGTATTAAACCATTTAAAACCGAGATTAGCGACAAAGAATCGTTACAAACATATTTTAAATTGTTAATGAAAAAATTCTTAAGTTTCACTCAAATCACAAATAATTGTTTTACACATTAAATTGTGTATTTCTCTGCACATAAGTATTTACTGTTATGATGGAACTTCGCAAAAAATCAAATCAGCATAATAACAGAAACAATATGCCCCGCCTAAGGGCAGGTTTGCCGGTTAGAGGGTGAACAATGTGAAACGAATATTTTGTGATTATTAATAGTAATCCCTCTCCAATGTATTATAAATTTTAGTCAAGCCATTTACATTTTTATACTTTGAATTTAAAACAAATTCTTATTGAACTTAATACTACTTTTAATCCGTTAAAAATTTCTTAGAGTACGTTTCTTATTTTCTCACCAACACAGATACATCTTTAATTTTGCACGGTATTTACATTATATTTATTCTGCTTTGTAATTGAACAGTAGACTCCGATAACACTCGTCCACAGCAAAAAAAGCCTTTAAATAAAACTATATGGAATATAATGATTTTGATGCGCTGAATTCAAATCAGTTTTCAGTTTTTTTCCATCGGGCTCAAATTTTTTTAAGGGCGTGGCAAATTTTTGCCCAAAATATGGTAGTTATGTCAATATATTTCATCATAACTTGAAAACGACTTGACCGATTTTGAAGCAATTACCGCCAACGCTTAGGAACCAAACTTCTTATAAATCAACTGAATAAAATTATTTTGTATTTTCAACAGTTTTTTAAAGTTTTTTCATTGAAATAACTTCTTTAAAGAATTTCATAGATGTGATGACGGAAAGGTATATATAAAAGGTCCTTTCTTATCGCTTGCTCTTATAGAAATATTACAGTATTAAAAATAATTTTTATTGAAAACTCATTGATTTCAAAATATAAACATTTACTTGCTTGTGCAATTTTAAATTCTTATTCCACATTATCAAATTGTTTGCAGCAAATCAAGGCAATTACCGTAAATTTATTGTCGTATTCTAAAGAAAATAAAAAATTTTTATTCGTGATAATTTCACCAACAGGGTCTATCTTGAGAGGCGATGCGCCACGCTTTCCATTTATCCGACTCCGATTATTTTTGAAACGAAGTATTTTTAAACAAAACCCCACATCTTAGGGGGGAGTCATGGTCTCTAACCTGAAAAAAGTTTTCCGATACATCTAAAGACTTTTAGAAAGGCGCTGTGTTCTATAAAGTTTGAAGTATTGTATTGTTTTATACGCAGATAATCTTTTTTCATAGTACTATCTGTTTTTACTAAAGAACCAAGTTGCCACCTAGTGAAACAGCCCAGACTTCCACCGTCATAGTTTTTTGTTTCTTTTACTTAGGGCGTTTTTAAGCACCAATTAGGGCGTTGCCAGCTATATACTTTTGCATTGGATTTTGATTCATCGAATCAAATAACAGCCTTCCAGCCATAATCACTCCAATTTTTGTGTTCTTTGCAAAATTAAGGATGACCCTTCAAATTTTTTTATGACAACGCTTAAAATCAAGATGATGTCTTTAAAAGTTGCTCTTTGAAACACGTGGTTATTACGGAATATCATGAGAACTGTAAAAGATAGAGATTTCTAATTTTTTATATGCTATCCTATTATCAAGTTGCACATTAAGTTAAAAACCTAAGTTGACAGGAAAGGTGGGCGTGGCACCTCCCAAAAAAAGATAAATAAATATCGAACTTCCCAATAAATATATCAGCGAAGTCGTCTTAGCATTTTCTTTACAACAAAAGTCAGTTGGCAAAAAAACCGGAAAAGATCGCGAAAAAAGGGAATTTATCTCCTATTTATAATACACATATGTATATGTATAAAGGTATTCCGGCAACGCCGGATGGGTAAAGCTTAAAGTACTTATATGATAAATGAAACTCCTCAACAAAAATGTGATACATCTCCTGAAATAAAGTACTTATATGATAAATGCAACTCCTCAACAAAAATGTGTTACGTCTCCTGAAATAGTCTTGCGGAGACAATGCTGACAACGTTCTACGACACTCGACCAGAGCAGAACATCCCGCCGCCACAAACAAGAAATAGTACCAATAAATAAAATTAACTATACAAAAAAAGAAACACAAAACATTGAAACTACATTTAGACATACACGTGAATATTTACTTTTGTACGGTTCTGGTGTAACACGCCTCCCATTCATAATCCGAGCCGAATCCAAATCTTATAACTCCCATACTTACATATGTACATATTCACTCCGCATATTGCACAAAACACTTTACTAACTAATCAAAGTTTTTTTATAATACATATAATAAAATGTATTTTTCAAAACCCGGCGTGCTTCGCTACACCCATCTTAGTTCTTCAGATATTCCATAATCAATATTTGCTTAGTATGGAGAGCACCAATCCCTCCAATCCTATCCGCCCTAGATTTTTTTCACTAAATCAGTTTCAGAGGAAATTGATTGGGGCAAAACTTAAGGGTTCTCGCTGTAACAGTTCTGAAGATATTCTTCAATTAATGTTTGCCTTCTCTGAGGTTAATTGTCCCGCTAATAATATCTCTTCCAGATTTTTTCTATTGGTTTTTTTAGGAAGGGGCTGGGATAAAATTTTATCAATTCAGTGTAATAGTATTCGAAAATTAATATTTCCTTTATATGGGGGTAACGCTCTCCGTGATTATATCTGTCGGTAAATTAATTTCACAGAAAAGCGATTGGAACAAAATTTGAAGACTGTCGCTATAATAGTTTTATAGATATACGATAATTAAAGTTTGCTTTGTATGGGATAAACCTCTCCCTCTGATTATATCTTTTTCCCAATAAATCAGTTTCATGGGAAAGTAATTTAGACAAAGTTTTATGATTCTGACTGATATAGTTCTTTAGATATGCGATTATTAATATTTGGATTGTATGGGGGTACCTCTCCACCTCACCCTATCGAAAAAAATGTAGCCTATATCTCCTTCCAGGCATACAAGATGATGCACTGAAAATTTTCAGAAAATCGGTTTAGCCGTTAAGCCGTCCATAGACTTCAAACATACATATACATACAAACATACATACATACATACATACATAAAAACAAACACACATTAATTTATTTATATATATTGTTGCGAAAATAAGACTGGGAACCTCTGCGTTTATTACTTCACTAAAATAAATAAACAAAAGCTGCAAGAACAACTACACGTACTGTTTACAAATAACCAAATCTACAACAACAACCATTAGCAGAGATAAAGCAATTAAAAATAACATGGCAACAACAAGAATTAAGCAGCAAAGAAAACAAGTAACATACAATAAACAAGCAACAACATATACTAAGAGCTGAAAGAGGTAGATGTTTACATACACTTTTAAAGATTCCAAGGGGATAACAGAGCCATAACGAATTCTTTCCATTTACGCCTATCTAAAGTCGATGATCTAATCTGATACCAAGTCATGCTATGGGCTTTTCTTTCAATCTGTCTTCTTTAGCAATGGGCTTACCTTCCGATTCTTCTGTTTATCTGCGAGTTCCATTCAATTGGTAGTTTTACTAAGTCTTAGTTTGGTTTCCTCAGAGTGTGCCCAGTCTATTTCTTTTATTACAAGAACTTGGTGTGAACTGGTTTTTGCCTAGAAAATTTTCAAAATCCACCGTAGAAAGTGGTTTATAAATCCCTGAATGGAAGAGAACGCCCTATAACAATCAGTCGGCCAGAATAAGTCCAATCTATTCTGAATATCAGTGTTGGAACCTCTGGACGTTGTGAGGACGTCAAAAAGACGGGACATCTCCCAAATTTCTGATTCAGAATTCGGAAGTTCGTTGTGTTATTAGCGTTGACTGATTCATTTTATTTTGTTTTTTACGATTTTTCTCCGCAATCTCGCTGACATATAGACAAGTTTTCATTGCATTTCGTTCATTTGTGTGTTAGCAAAGAGATAGATGTCATCTGAGTAATCTAGGTCTTACAACTTTGTGTTAAGTCCCAGGTTATACCACGTTGGAGCACATAATCGAGTACAACGTTAAACAGCAGTGGAGAAAAAACATAACCTTGCCTAACACAAGCACAAAAAAATTAAAAAGAAGTTTTTAAGTTGTTGTTTTGTTCCAAATCGTTTTTAATATCATTTTTTAATCGTTCAAATTATTAAAAAATTTTATAAAAGTGGAAATTTTAATAGTAGAAATTGTTTCTTTAGAATTTCATTATATTTTTTGGCTTTAAATATTATTAACGCTTTTTTGCAGCGCGTTTGAATTACAAAAAGTTACACATATTATAATTTAGTGCCTTTTAGTGCCGTTTGATTATTAGGTCTGCGCATTTTGATCATAAAAAGTTGGCAACACTGGTTTTATGCCTCGTAAACTCAGCAAGTACAGTTTAAGTAAAGTTAACTCAGCGAATGTGTTATTGGTGTGAAGAGAGTTTATAAAGAGTAAACTCGTAAAGCTAGTAGTGAAGTAAAAAAAAAAAAGTTTAGTTGGAGCTAACTCAGTAAAGAGAGTTAAGTGTGGATAACCTCTGGTTGAAAAGTTTGTGATCGAACCTAAGTTATAACTATGGTCGGGTTGGAAGATCTTTAGGAAGAAAGATCTGTCGAGTAATTGTTTTTGTTGTAATCAGACAGTGTAATTAAGAATAAAAAATTTTTATTGCCTGTAAAAAGATTACAAGCAGTGGTGCACATAACTGTGTTGAATAAAAGATTTTTAATTAAAACCAAACACAAAATTTATTTGATTTTAACTACAATCTACGAACTATTAATTAAACGTTTTTAAAAAAGGTAAAAACCTAACAATATGTATTTTTAAATAATAAATATAAAAGTAAAATCAGATACATAAATAAAAAACTGTTGGTGTTTAATAATAAAAATTAATAATAAAATTCTGGCTAATGTTATCTCTCAATATAAATACCTCAGTTTGTGAACTAATTTTTTAACCCTTTTCTATCAAAAACCACCTCAACCGTCTTATCAGAAATTTACAAATGTCTTATTTCTCACGACTTTAAAGGCTCAACTATAATACGCGGCGGCTAGCTTAAACGACTGCGCGAATACACGCAATCAAATGGGTTTAACCATATTGTATTTAACAAAATTTTCGTCAAGTTTCGTTCAATTTCATTTGCTTACGTTTTAAGCAAACTACGTACGTATGCAGCTGTTTGTGTGTGATATGCAAAACTATAGCAAAAGAAACACGTTGTGCAATCGATGCTCTTGTATAATTTATTTAAGTATTTATTTAAGTTTTATAAAAAAAATATATATATATATTTTTCTTTTATTTAAAACCACTTTATTGCTTGAAAGTAAATTCAGAATTAAAATTAAGAAAACATACAAAACATAACTTAAACTAAATATTTGGTGGTATGATTTATTAAGTTTGCTGAATTGACGGCATGTGCCGGAAGTTGGTTTATTGCACTCGTGGCTTTTTTTTAAGCCCAATTTTATTATGTGCATCGATTTTGGAAATTCTTTTTCTATTAATGTTTTCAAGGTCTTTGATCACCTCTAAAGATAGGATTTATTTTATCTGATCTTTTACTGTTGTTTGCTGTAAAATAACTGGTAACGGTTCCAAATAGGTTGTTCCCTGAACGTAAAACACCTTATCATGCAATCTGATGTTTGAATTATGATGCTTTATAATGAATGTGCCCGTCAATTAAAGCGGCTGTTCATCAATCACTACCGTATCATTGTAGTCATTGAGAAATAGTATACCAGGCTCGATTTCTTCTTTTTTTGTAGTAGTCAAACTTAAAATATAAACGATCATAGAGCCATTTACGGCCACATTAATATCCGTAAATGCTAATTCCACCTCTACATATTAATGTACGGTAGAATTTTATGACTACAAATTTTTTCAATAGTTCTTACTTCTAAATTAGAGAGTATAAATGAATTTAATATGTTTGATTTGGCCCAGTTTAAGTCACATTCAATATTTAACATTTATTATTTAATTAGTTGTAATTGATATTTTGTTTTTAGACGTAACTCTGGTTTTTTATTATCCTTGACATCTTTCATTATTTGGTTCATTTTACATTTTGTGCATTTATCTTCTCAATTAATTGTCTATCTATGATTAATTGTCTATTACTATTTTCGTCTAGATTATTTAAATTGTCACCTATGATCTCTAGGTCGTGGTGGTCAGGGTTACGTGCTGTCTATTTACATGCGGATCGTGTGAAGTCTAGGGATCGTTTTTGTTTTGTTTTAGGGGTTATCTTTGATATGAGCGACCGAATTTTAAATATATCATGTTTGAGAAATAGATATAACTCCTGAGAATCAGTTGTGATATTTTTTACAGTTTTTCCTATTTCATTTGTCAACTTTTCATGTTCTAATAAGCCAATTACGTGGATTATTTAAAGGTGCCTTCCTGTATTCTGGCTGTGTCATCTTTTAGATGACAGTTCGTGTAATCCAATACTTGGAACTCTGCATACACCCTGGAAAGACATCAAAATTTTAAATTTTACGTGTACTCTTCCTATATTATTTAAATTACTATCATGATTAAATGTATAACCTCTCTCATTTTATCTTCCCAGTTTAAAATTCTTTTTTTAATTTTTCTTCCCTTTTGTATACTGTTTCTGTGGGTACTTTACCTGTTTTTTTTAGTAGCACGTACGCCTATGGCATATTATTCGATCAGATAATTTGTAATATCTGACATATTTATTTTCATAAGGCTTTTTATTCTTTTTTCATTATTTCAGTTTCATCTAATATTTACATACATATTTGTTTTTTCCTTTTCTTTTTAATAATATGATTAAACTTAATTCCTAATATGAGACTATTGCACTATTCGTCTTGATTCAGTCAGTATTGTGCACTGGTGCCAATTTAGAGATTTTCAAGCTAAATGTAGAGTTTTTCAAGTGCCGATTGAGGGAATAAATGCTTTTTAGCGGTTAGCAGGAAATCTAGCGATTTTTAAACATTTTCATCAAGATTTTTTAACGTGTATTTTCTGTGTGCATATGGGCATATACATATATATTATTTGAGATTCGAATAACGGTAAAATAAAAAATATAATTTCTTTCAAAAAGTAAAGCTAAACATTCAAAGGGAAAACTTGGAGATTAAAACATAAAAAATTATTTGAAAAACGTTAATATTTTATATGTAGATATTTAAATAGAAAAAATTAAATTTGTGATTAAAAAAAATATAAAACAATAAAAAATGTGTGGTCTTATAAAATAGAACTTTTAAAATAAAAGGCTATGACGCTTAAACATAATCACAAGTTCCGGCAGGAATGGTTAGCGCAATGTAAAAAAGACGCGATCAAAGGTTATTGCAAGTACTGCAAGTGTACTTTAAATGGCAAAGTGTGTGATTTGATTAACAACAGGCAAACCCAAAAACACAAATCTGCTGCTTCTGTAAGAGCATCATGTTGGCGTAAACTGAATTATGTACCAGAAGCTGCAGATAAAGTGAAAAAGCAAGAAATTGCGCTGGCACTGTTTACTTGTCAGCATAGTTCAACAAATTCTATAGACCATTTAAGTGATCAATGCAAGTTAAATTTTGATGATGGAAAAAAAATACGTTTGCATAGGAGCACATTTTATGAAAGAATTAAGAACTGACATTGGAAAATCAAAATTTAGCATTCTTGTTGATGAAACAACGTATGTAGGAGTTAAGTAAAGTTTTTTAATATCTATTTAATTAATATTTTTTTTTTTGTTTTTTATATTTCTAGGAATCGTAATTATATATTTTAGTGTTTTTAACAAAAAATTTTATCTACTTTTTTAACGTTGGCTGAAGTAGAGACTGCAAGTTCTGAAAGTATTGCCAAAGAAGTTATTGCATAATTGAATAAATTTAAGCTTTACATAAAAATATGTTGGGCATTGGAATGGACAATGCCAATGTAATGATTGGCCACAAAAAAAGTGTACACTGAACTAAAGAAATCTATACCAAATCTACTGCTAATTAAATGTGCGTGCCAATCTATTAAATTAGCCATCACCCATTCTTGGGAAAATTGTATGCTGACCACCTATTTTTAGTTAACGAGACTTATAACTGCTTTGTATGTAGTTATATGCGGCGACAAAATTATAAACACATATTTGAAGCCGTTAATGATGACGAAGTACATTCAGACTTAATTTCTTTTGTCAAAATATTTTCAATTTGCCATATGAATGTATATACATATGCTTATTTCTATTTTATGTACCATTGAAAATTACAAATATTTGTGACACACGATGGCTATCGATTGAAACTTTAATCTCAAGAATAGTAGACCAATGGATCGAACTCAAAACACATTTTGGAATTACCAAATACTATGAGAGATGTTTTATGGCATCTACGAGTAAATTATACGATTTATAAAGGGTCCGCCATCTACCGTTTTTTTTCAACTAGTGCTTATTTCGTGAATGGTAACACTTAGCTCATGTCTGATTTGACAGATAATTAGTTTTACCTTTCCGCTGAACGAATATGGTTGTGTATACGCTTGAACAACGCTGGGAAATATTCTGACATTACTTTGAAAATCATGGTAATGTTTCAAATAAAGCTCATTTTGATCTTGGGGGGTTTGTAAACAAGCAAAATTGTCGGATTTGGGGCACAGAAAACCCACACGTATACATTGAAAAGCCGATACACCCGAGACGAGTCACTGTTTGGTGCGGATTTTGGTCCAGAGACATAATTGGGCCATTTTTCTTCGAAAATGAGCAAGGAGTGCCCGTTACAGTCCATGGCGATCGTTATCGGGCCATGTTGAACGAATTTTTGTTCACAAAAATTGAAGAGGAGGATATTAGCAACATTTGATTTCAACAGGACGGCGCTACGTGTCACGCAGCCGAAGCTACACTCAATGTTTTGCGCCCTGTTTTTGAAGATAGCATTATCAGCCGCAGAGCTGACGTTTGGCCACCTCGGAGCTGCGATTTGACACCGCTGCACTATTATTTGTGGGGTGCCGTCAAAGATAAGTGTTACCCTAACAAGCCAGGGACAATTGACGTTTTAAAGGACAATATGCGTGAAGCCATTGGTGAAATACAGTTGCACACAATTGATAATGTGCTTAAAAATTGGACCGATGGTGTAGGCTACTGCATGGCCAGCCGAGGCAGCCATTTGAATGAAATTATTTTCCATTATTAACAGGAAGGATTGTACTTTCAAATAAAAAAAAGAAATTTGAGAAAATATTCAGTAGTTTGTTATAGCATTTCCAAAAAAAAAAAATAATTAAGTGGCGAATCCTATATTTCCTAAAACAGTTTACAATCAGGCCAACAATTGAAGTTGATATTTTTACAGCATAATTCGGAAACTATGTTTGCTACAACAATTACCTAGGATTTTCACTTGAAATTCGTTTGAAAGAACAAGGAAATGATATTGACAACGAAACTGAAACAAGTCTTAGGAAGGATCGTGTATATCTTGTAGTGTACTTGATATTGCAGTTGAAAAAAGGTTTATTTTAACAAATATTTTAGTAAATTATTTAAAATATTGTTAATACTTTTTTCTCATTAAGGCTTTCAGATAATTTCAAAATGTTAAAATTGTCTAATCTTCTTTCTGCTGATAATGTTTTAAGACAAAACAAGGAAAACATAATTCCACTTTTAATCACATTTTCAAAATCCAACAATTTAATTGATGCTATCAATTTTCAATGGAAGAGCATATCTTATATAAAATGGAAAGAAAAAACGTCAACTCTATTATTTTGGTCAGAAGTTTTTAATTACAGAGATTCAGGCGGTAACAATCCACTTAAAGAATTAGTGGAATTTGCGTTAGAAGTTTTGTCCATACTTTGGTCTAATGCCGATGTAGAAAGAGTTTTTAGCCAATTAAACGTAGTCAAAACCCAACTACGAAACAGGCTTTTAACTAACACTGTAAATGCAGTTCTACATGTCAAGTAAGTTCTAAATAGATTGAAAATAATTGTTATGATTGAAATAAAGGCATTTAATTAGCATTTGTTAATATAAATTCTAGATATGGGCTTAAGATGTGTAATACATGTTGCTTTAAATACGAGCTTCCAGAATGCCTTTTAAAGAAGTGGGAACATTTTCTTCATATAGTCAAAATACAGAAGACTGGCTCTGCGTTTCTGAAAATATTTAAAATTACTTTAATTCTTCTTCTGATATTTGCTTGAAAGTTTGAAACTATAAATATGTATTTATGTATGTACATACTTTTCAATTATATTATATGTACGGATTAAATGTATTATAAAGTAACATTGTGCATTTATATAATATATATATATATATATATATATATATATATATATATATATATATATATATATATATATATTGTTATATAAATGCACAATGTTACTTTATAATACATTTAATTCATAATAATAATATTTAATTAATATAATACTTAATAATACATTTCATATATAGAGAACGTTTAGAGAACGATTAGAATGTAAGGTTCTGAATTTGGTCAAAATGACTACTTAGATAGTAAAAACCATCAGTTAAAAAGAGCGCGGAATTGGATAAGTGGACGTGGTATCATCCATATGAATTAAATAATAATTTTTGTATATCTTGAGAATGGTTCGAATTGAAGTTTCTAAATTTGGTTTGAATAACTTGGCAGTCTATACAAACCATCATTTAAAAAAATATGAAATTTTATATTTGCGAAGAACGGTAACAGTTAAAGCTATTCACATCAGTCATAAAGCAAGTACAACACAAAGGCTCCTAGCAACGCGGAAGGAATTACTCTAGTTGAATAATAAATTGAGGTGTTCGGCTATAAAATGTATAATAACAAAACTTTGTTCAATAATTTTCTTTTTTTCTTATTAACTTATTAAGGAATAAGTTAAGGAATAAGTTATTAAGGGATAGCTTTGCGTATACGCAACGTCCACTTTAACCGCATCTCATGCTTCAACTGTTTAACTTTCTCTTACAAATTTAAACTGATATTTAAATTTTGTTTCAAAATCCAATTGAAATAATTTTAAATAATAAAAAAAATTTAAAAAATTTTAATCGGATTGTTTAACCAAAGTGGGGGATAGATAGGGTAGGCAAATGCGTTAAGTTTTCGGGACAAATGGACGCCTATAAAGTACACGTCGATATTTTGCAACAAGGTTTCTATGAAAGTTTATAAAAATTTGGGGCAAAAGTGTTTCGGACACCATCTTCGAAACTTGGACTCGAAGTCACGGATTGACTGGGCACTCCATTTTCTGGGTATAAACCTAACAAAACAAAAGAATTTCATGTAAAATATACATAAATAATGAGTGTGTTTTAAAGATAATGTCTTCTTTTGACATGTTTAGTATTATTCGAAAAGTAACTGACTCATTCCAAAAAGTTAGCACTTTCTGCAAGCATTACCTTTATGGCAACTTACTATTACAACAAATTACAATTACAAAAATATACCGAAAAAAATGTTGACATACTGTGATTTAATTTTAATTAGTACTAATAAATTAATAGATTGTAATATATCAATGATATGAATCTTAGTTTTTTTGAAGGGTTCAGTCATGTTTTCTATTACATTGACATTGTCTTTCATGGAACCTCTAAATTTATTAAAATATACAATGGAACAAACTTGTTAATAACAAAAGACTTTATCAAGTCACATATAGAACGAGCTCACCACATTGAATGTCACAGTAGAGTTACAACACTTGTTTAAGTCTTAAATGTATTTCAAAATAAAAAAAATCAAATCAGGAACTTTTTGGGACTTCAAATTCAAAAAAAAAAAAAAAAAAACAATAACTAAATTAATTAATTTCAAATAAACCATACATATGTATATGTTTTAATAAAACCTAAAACCTCATGTTAGAAATTTTTTTTAAATATATTCTAAATATATTTTATTTTACATTAATATGGACGTAATAATTTAGTTTAACTTATTTAACAATTTAAAATAAATTTTCTACATGTAACACATGTATGAAAAAAAACATAACATTCTTCTTTTTCCAATTTTCATTAAAATTTCATACAATACAGGCAATTTTATTCTATTATGACATATGTACATGCCCAATAGAAAATTATTTTGAAAACCTGTCGGCGTCATATTTCTTTGTTCCTTCATGTATGCAAATGAAATTTAATAATCATCCCCAAAAGAACAAAGCAAAATTTAAAGAGCAACAACAACAACACACATTGACGACTGGTCCCATGGTGGTGTATAAGAACCAGCTGGTTATTTGTTTTTATCATCCTATCTCTGCCAACGATTTTGTTTTTATTTATGTTTTCATATAAAAAACAGATACATTAGTTTTGTGAAAATTGTAAAATTTTTTTGAAAATTTGTGAGTGTGTGCGGTTTTCATTTAAACTTAATTTTTCGAATTTATAAAATTTGTAAAACTTTACAATTTGTGCGAAATTTGTGATTGTGTGAAACTGAATTTTTCAAATTCATTAAATTTGTGAAAATATTAAAATTTTTGCGAAAATTTGTGAAAATTTTGTGATTGCGTGCAGTTTCCATTTAAACTGAATTTTTCTGTGAATTTGTGTACGAATTGAATTTATAAAATGATGTATTGCAAGATATGCAAGAAACTTAAAACTCCTTCCAACGGTAGATTTTTTAAAGTATCAAGTGAGGACCGCAGGCTCAGATGGAGCAAAATTTGCGGCTTGGATATTCGTCGCCATGAAGTTGTGTGTATGGATCACTTTATTCCACCACACATTATAAAAACTGCAACGAAAGTGTTCCTATTGCCGAATTCTGTCCCAATGTCAGTCTGACTAATCATATATTTCTTATTATATGTATGTATGTAATTAATGTTTGTTAAGTGCATGTATGTAATTATAACCGGAGCTTCAATATACATTATTTGATGTCAACGAATCCTTAATTATATTAGTTGAGATGTATATTTGCTCCGTAAATGAATTATAAATGAATTTTTTTCATTTTTTAGAATGCCTATAATAAACTCCTCAGTAGTGTACCTTACACCTTTAAACGCAAGAAATGAAAAGAAGGGAAATTAAATAATTTCAAAAGAAATTATTTGCGAAATTCCAACCAAGCCGCTTTATGAAGATAAACAGACGCAGACTGAGTAAGTATTTTAGCTTAAATATACGTCTCTGGGTGGTAATAAGAAATAATTGAAGATAAATTATATCTGTGTAGTAAATTTAAAGCCGCAATGTTAGTATTTGATTAAACACGTTTTCAATTTATAAATTTTTATTAATCACTAAATGTCTTTTATAAAGTTTACATGTAGGCAAAAGGTAAAACTGGCGGCACAATTATTTTCCCATAGTACGGCTAACGCAATTCTCAGGTGTTTTTCTACGGGACAAAACTTACACAAGCCCATAAGCACTGCAAATTTTGTGCAGCTTGTAAATGACTGGTTCGATGTGCTTTACTCGTCCTTAAATACATTTACTCACTCTGGAAAGGTAAAATATAAATTTATTCATTAATGGAATATATTAGTTAAGTTTGTCCTTTAAAGGAATTGTTGGGAATTGCTCTAATATATCAAATTCACAGTTTATATCTGATGAACAAAGTTATGTCGTCTCCAGTAGTGCCGAACAAAAGCGGGTTGGAAATTTTTCAGAAAGGTATTCTTCTGAGCCTCAGTGCATTGATAATGCTCCACAAATATGTTGGCGAGGAATACAAAATGTACTACGTTTGTACCGGCCGCTTGAATCAAGATATTTTGGAGCATTTTTTCGCAGCCATCCGAAGTAAAGGTGGCCTTTATGACCACCCTACTCCAAAGGAATTTAAATATCGGCTGCCTAAATACATCTTGGGTATGTAAAAATAATTTTGAATTTTATTTATTCTAATAATATTTGATACTTTTATTAACTTTTCTTTTAGCAAGACATACAGAACTGCTGAGTGGTGGAGCAAACGTTGGTCCGGATCAAACAGAATGGCTCAACACAACAGACTAAAATATCAGCTTCATGAAGGTTGGAGCTAAGACTGTTGAGATAACGCCAGACGACTATGGCGACCAGCGTGATACCTTGGAAGACCTGGATACATCGGAATTTCAAGACGCTACCACTCTTCAAGAGGATGCTTTGGAATATAAATCTGGTTATATTATTCGAAAGCTAAATCTTGAAGATTATTGAAGTCGCGTAAGTTCATATACCTGGGTCGACCAAGTATCAAAAGGCTTTTTGAAAAAACCATCGCTGCCTTTTGTGGAAAAAATCAAAATCCTCGAACTTATTTTTCATAATTTAAATTGTGACAAAATATCACATAACGCACATATACATAGACGACTTTTGGAGGCCAATAATGCGTTGAAGTTAGCAAAAAATTTTAACTCGCTATTTTTTAAATGCCCAATTTACTTTAGAGTTCAATATCTAAATAAGGAATTAAAAGAGCAAAAAGCTGCACAGCGAATGCTAATAAGAAAATATATGCCATAATTAAGCCTGTAAATGCAAAAATGCAATTGATATTATTATTAATATTATTATTATTATTATTATTATTATTATTATTATTATTATTATTATTATTATTATTATTATTATTATTATTATTATTATTATTATTATTATTATTATTATTATTATTATTATTATTATTATTATTATTATTATTATTATTATTATTATTATTATTATTATTATTATTATTATTATTATTATTATTATTATTATTATTATTATTATTATTATTATTATTATTATTATTATTATTATTATTATTATTATTATTATTATTATTATTATTATTATTATTATTATTATTATTATTATTATTATTATTATTATTATTATTATTATTATTATTATTATTATTATTATTATTATTATTATTATTATTATTATTATTATTATTATTATTATTATTATTATTATTATTATTATTATTATTATTATTATTATTATTATTATTATTATTATTATTATTATTATTATTATTATTATTATTATTATTATTATTATTATTATTATTATTATTATTATTATTATTATTATTATTATTATTATTATTATTATTATTATTATTATTATTATTATTATTATTATTATTATTATTATTATTATTATTATTATTATTATTATTATTATTATTATTATTATTATTATTATTATTATTATTATTATTATTATTATTATTATTATTATTATTATTATTATTATTATTATTATTATTATTATTATTATTATTATTATTATTATTATTATTATTATTATTATTATTATTATTATTATTATTATTATTATTATTATTATTATTATTATTATTATTATTATTATTATTATTATTATTATTATTATTATTATTATTATTATTATTATTATTATTATTATTATTATTATTATTATTATTATTATTATTATTATTATTATTATTATTATTATTATTATTATTATTATTATTATTATTATTATTATTATTATTATTATTATTATTATTATTATTATTATTATTATTATTATTATTATTATTATTATTATTATTATTATTATTATTATTATTATTATTATTATTATTATTATTATTATTATTATTATTATTATTATTATTATTATTATTATTATTATTATTATTATTATTATTATTATTATTATTATTATTATTATTATTATTATTATTATTATTATTATTATTATTATTATTATTATTATTATTATTATTATTATTATTATTATTATTATTATTATTATTATTATTATTATTATTATTATTATTATTATTATTATTATTATTATTATTATTATTATTATTATTATTATTATTATTATTATTATTATTATTATTATTATTATTATTATTATTATTATTATTATTATTATTATTATTATTATTATTATTATTATTATTATTATTATTATTATTATTATTATTATTATTATTATTATTATTATTATTATTATTATTATTATTATTATTATTATTATTATTATTATTATTATTATTATTATTATTATTATTATTATTATTATTATTATTATTATTATTATTATTATTATTATTATTATTATTATTATTATTATTATTATTATTATTATTATTATTATTATTATTATTATTATTATTATTATTATTATTATTATTATTATTATTATTATTATTATTATTATTATTATTATTATTATTATTATTATTATTATTATTATTATTATTATTATTATTATTATTATTATTATTATTATTATTATTATTATTATTATTATTATTATTATTATTATTATTATTATTATTATTATTATTATTATTATTATTATTATTATTATTATTATTATTATTATTATTATTATTATTATTATTATTATTATTATTATTATTATTATTATTATTATTATTATTATTATTATTATTATTATTATTATTATTATTATTATTATTATTATTATTATTATTATTATTATTATTATTATTATTATTATTATTATTATTATTATTATTATTATTATTATTATTATTATTATTATTATTATTATTATTATTATTATTATTATTATTATTATTATTATTATTATTATTATTATTATTATTATTATTATTATTATTATTATTATTATTATTATTATTATTATTATTATTATTATTATTATTATTATTATTATTATTATTATTATTATTATTATTATTATTATTATTATTATTATTATTATTATTATTATTATTATTATTATTATTATTATTATCATATTTTTTTTTGAATGTTTTTAAGACTATTTAAAAAAGAGATGAATTTTTAGAAAACAAAATTTTCTTATAATTTTATTACTCAATAATTTTACTACATTTTTTAAAATTTGATTTCTTTCAACTTCCTCTTCTTTTTCATTCCAGTAACTGCTACATACTTTTCAATACTTTGGGTAAACAACACCTTCAAAGATTTGTTTTTCTCCATGACAGCAATTTCTAATTTCTTTCCCGATTGGGCCCCTTCTAATAATGATTTAATAGCCATCTCAACTCAGCAACATTTTCTGTCTCCACTACTTCATCTTTGCTCAGTAGCCCAGTAGCCTTAGGTTTTCTCTAGTAGTAAATGCTTGAGGGCTTTGTCTGCTATAGGTTAGAAGTGCTATCTTAATTAAAGCCTTCTATAAGGCTGGAAATGCCAAATGTATGGTGACCATTGTGTGTTTTTGTTTCAGTTGGGGAATATATCTGAGGATGAATAGTGCATTAAGAACAAAAATTGGGATCTTTTCATGTTTTTAATTTGACTTACCTGACAATCTATTTCAATTCACAAGATCCTATACACTTACTTTATGACTTTGATATTCTAACTGGGCGCAGTTAATCAAAATACGGGCAACGGCGGTGAGACAAGCAAATGCCATGACAACATGATTGTCCAATAAGCGGATTTTTCTCATTGTACGTTCCTCCTTATTTTATATCAGAGATGAGCAACACGTGGCTCGCGGGCCACTTGCGGCCGTTTAACATGTCATTGCGGCTCGCCAAACAGTTTTAAAATTTGGTTTATTTTATTTACTTAAAAGCTTTTTTGCAAGAATTTTTATTATTCTTGATTAAATTTGCATTTCCGTTTAAAAAATTTTTTGAATTTTTATTTATTTGTCTCTTTTTAGCTTTCAGCATAAATAAATATTCATATTAAAAAATAAAATTAAAAAATAAAAAAAAAAATTTGAACAAGAAATTAAAACAAATATCAAGTACATGAACATGTTTACTCTTTTATGTTCTCTACATATGTATAGATATGTATTTACAACCGTCAAAGACTTGTACGATGAACTAAAGTCTGTGTTGGAATATTTTTCAATTTTATTAAAAAAGATTATGGGTGTATCGACAGATGGAGCACGAGCAATGTCAAGTATGGAACTTGGAGTATCAGGAAGGCTATTTCAAGACATTAAGAAGGACGGACACAGGAAGGGAAATATTCATTAACCACTGCGTAATTCACAAGGAAAATTTGTATGCGAAAAGATTGAGTATGCCAAATGTCACATTACCAATAATTAAATTAATTAATCTTATTAAGTCGCGAGCGTTAAATCCCCGCCAGTTTAAAGAATTCTTAAAGGATTTAGAAATTGAATATGGCGATGTGGTTTTTAATACCGAAGTACGTTGGCTTAGTAGAGGTGCAATGCTTAAAAGAGTATACAACTTAAAAAGCGAAATACAATTGTTCTTGGATATGAAGGGATATGGCTTCCCTCATTTTGGTAATAAAGAATGGATGTGTGACTTTGGGTTTCTTATAGACATGACCCAGCATCTCAATGATCTTAATATTGAACTTTAAGGCAAAGGACTGTTTATTCATAGCTTGTGTGATAAAATTCAGCGATTTGAGTGCAAATTAAAGTTTTTTTTTTTTTTTTTTTTTATATAAGACCAGCACCTAGGGGATGGCCCCTACTCATGCAGTGCATTGTGCTGGTACTAGGAAAATAGGTTATTGGAAGGAGGACAGAGGGAGTAGTGTTTATGGACGTTAGATTTAAATTTACTCATGTCGTAAGTGGCAGGAAATACTTTCGCTGGAAAGTTGTTGTTGAAATGAAGAAACTTTTGTTTCAAATCGGTTTACAGTCATAAGTTTTTCCCAAAGTGTTTGACCAATATAGACGAATATTAGGATATCTTATGACAGACATACAAACTAAAATTGCTAAAAACTTTCGTAATTCAGTTTCGGTTAAATTCAAAGACTTTGTCATATTAAAGATTAGATTCTTCAATTATTTTTTGAACAATTTCAAAAGTGAAAAAATATAAAAAATAGTGTGTGGTGTATTTCTGTCACGCAATTCTGGAGGAAAAGTGCTGTGACCAAGGAAAGCAGTCTGATCAGAACTCAATAAAAATTCTTTTTCTTACAAATAAGACCCTATCATCATTACAAGTTTCATTTACAGGATTCAATACATCATCAAACAAGTAGTCTTGGTTAACATAAAAACTCTTCTCCATCAGACTCATCCAAGCTTTCCTCAGATAACTCTCCATCATTTATCTTGGCTACATAATCTTTAATTTGCTTCGGATTTAAAAAAGGCATCTAAAAAATTATTCAAATTGAATTAAAAAAAATGTTAAGCACACATTCTGCATTTTCTTTACAATGAAATTAATATGTTTTAGAATATACAATAGACCGCTGAAAAGTTATTTTTTTATGATCTTACCTCTAAAAATCACAGAGTTATTCAGGCAAAATAAATACAGGGTGGGTAAATTTGAGGTTAGGAAATAATTTGGCTGTCAAGTGACGAAATTTCAAGAATTGAGCTGTCAATTGAGCCTTTGACACTTATTTAGTAAAAAAAAAAAAAAAAAATTAACTATGCAACGCTACACTCTTGAACAAATAATTTTAATTGTGAAAAATGGTGAATATTTTTACTGCATCACCGCGTAAAATTCGATCAGCTTTTCCTCGTAATCAGGCTCATTCTGAGACCACTGTGCATAATTTAATCGGTAAATTCGAGGTTCACGGTACTGTTGTTGACAATAGATCAAAACAATACGCTGGTATTGGCCGTAGTGATACAAGCATTACCGCTGTACAGCAAAGTGTTGTGTATGGGCCTAGAACATCATCTCGTCGACGTTCGCAACAATCGGGCATCACCAGAGCAACTTTGCGCAACATTTTGTATAAAGATCTTCATCTTCACGCTTAAAAAGTTCAACTCGTTCAAGAATTAAAGCCAGCCGACCATTGTTTGCGTCAAACGTTTCTGAATTGGCTGTTTGAAAAAATGAACGGAAACAACGCATTTTTCAACAATATCATCTTTAGTGATGAGGCCAATTTTCAATTAGGCGGTTATGTAAATAAACAAAATTGTCGCATATGGTGCTCACAAAACAGTCCTCGAAAAACCATTACATTATTGTGTTCTTGTGAGGCACTAGAATAACACAATAAGCGCTCTATTTAAACGATATAAATTGTTTTATTAGTAATTATTTAATGTGAATTTCGTAAGTATAATAAATTTTAATGTAATTATTTTATACAATAACAAATACAATGACTCCAACGCATAATCGGACAAAAGTTTTAATGATGCAAATGATCTCTGAACAAACACAAAATGTACTTTCTGTATTGCTTTTTTCGATTTTGTTTATACTGTACATACTTACTTATTTTTTACAACAATAAGAGAAAGTATTTTTTTAGAATAACTGTTAATTTTAGAACAAAAACAAGTTTTTGCACTCAATGAATAATTGGACTAAGAAGAGTAGACATGTAAAATATGCTGTTATTTTTTAAATACCATAATAAAAATTACATATTTTTGTCGTGCTCATTTATAAATTACAAAAAGTGCAAAAACTTTAATTTAAGCGAAAATGGCTCCAAATGGTAAACAGACGACTGTCGAATAAAACTGTGAGAGATATTGTCGAATTATTCAAATGTTTCGTAATGAATTTAGACTGGCCAATAAAAGCAGAGAAGGCCAAGGAAAAATACTAAACTAAAGAGAAGAACGTTCGCTTTTGAAAGAAATCAAACTAAATCCTTTTAAAACCGCAAAAGATCTCAAAATATTATTAATATCTCGCATATCTCGCACTGGAAAAGCTGTGCGAAATACTTTGCATAAGTACAATTATTATGGGAGAGTTGGCAGAAAAAGCCATTTATAAGCCTAAACAAATAAAATTTGCCAAAGAGTATTTATTAAAAATTTTGGATTTTTGGATTCAGATCATTTTATGGTAAATCGTCTTAAAATACATTTCCATTGAAAGCTTACATTGTTTTAAAGTTTTGTTTACTGATAAAGCAAATTTAATTCGCATGGTTTAGACGATAGGCAACTTGTGTGGCGTAAACAAAATACAGAATTTAACCAAAAAAATACAAAAGCTACTGTTAAGCATGGAGGAGGCTCTGTAATGGCTTGCGGCTGCATGTCTAGTGCTGGAGTAGACTATTCGCATTTTATACATAGTAAAATGGACAAATTTGTCTACCTCAACATTTTAAAGCAAAATGTGAAGCAAAAGTGCTGAGAAATTGGGCATTGCAAACAACTTTGCTTTTTATCAAGGTAACGACACTAAGCATACACCCGGAGTTGTAACGCTTTGGTTGATTCATAACTGCCCGAAAGTGATTTAAACACCTGCTTAGAGCCCAGACTTCAATGTAATTGAGCACCTTTGGGAAGAATTAGGCAGAAAAGTATATCAAAACAAATTCAACACGTTAGTCGAGCTAAAGGAGGGTTTGTTAGGAGCTTGAACTCCATAGTGCCCGAAGTATGCCAAAACTCAATGCCCAAGCGCTCACAGGTCGATAACGAAGGATATGCAACAAAGTAATCTAACGTTTTTTTTTTCATAGTGCTTATTTCGTGAATGGTAACACTTAGCTCATGTTTGATTTGACAGATAATTAGTTTTATTCCTCTGCTGAACGAATATGGTTGTGTATACTTACAGAAGATGCCGATTTTGCCAAAAAAATCATCTTTTCAGATGAAGCTCATTTTGATCTTGGCAGGAATGTAAACAAGTAAAATTGTCGCATTTGGGGCACAGAAAACCCGCACGCCTACATTGAAAAGCCTATACACCCAAGACGAGTTACTGTTTGGTGCGGATTTTGGTCCAAAAGCATAGTTGGGCCATTTTTCTTCAAAAATGAGCAAGGAGTGGCCGTTACAGTCAATGGCGATCATTATCGGGCCATGTTGAACGAATTTTTGTTCACAAAAATTGAAGAGGAGGATATTAGCAACATTTGGATTTAACAGGACGGCGCTACGTGCCACACAGCCGAAGCTACACTCAATATTTTGCCCCCTGTTTTTGAAGATCGCATTATCAGCCGCAGAGCTGATGTCGTTTGGCCACCTTGGAGCTGCGACTTGACACCGTTGGACTTGGACTTGGACGCCCACAAGCCAGAGACAATTGACGCTTTAAAGGACAATATTCGTGAAGCCATTGGTGAAATACAACTGCACACAATCGATAATGTGGTTAAAAATTGGACCGATTGTGTAGGCTACTGCATGGCCAGCCGAAGCAGCCATTTGAATGAAATTATTTTTCATTATTAACCGGAAGGATTGTACTTTCAAATAAAAAAAGAAATTTGAGAAAATATTCAGTAGTTTTTTTTTGGCATTTTCAAAAAAAAAAATAATTTGGTGGACCCTATATTAATTACCTGATTTTTGTACCTAAAACGTTTTTACTTCGCTTTGTCTAAAATTTGAGTTTTATTCCTTTTTTCTTTAAATGTGTCCTTATCATTAGAAACTTTGTTGTTTTTGTAATCCCTAGATGTAAGTTTATGAAGTTAAAATAAAATCAAAAAAAAAACAACACCTTAAGTATATTTTGTTTTTGATTATTGCACTATTACATCAATTACACTCTTGTCCGATAATGCGTTGGAGTCACCATATATTGACTCATTTCAGTTTCAATATGTATATACTACGAAGAAGAAATACTACTTCATACACTAACTTATGATGTAGAAGTAGTATTTGATACACCAACAACATTTGTGCCAAAGAATCCCGATAAAAGAAAGAAGCCCAGTGTCAGGTCATCATGGACGGATAGCGAAATAAATGACTTAATATTGGCTGTACAAGATCATCCATGTGTTTCGCAATATTCATGCTCAGAGTATATTAAACGCCACAAGCGGGATCGATCCTGGCGCGATTTTGAAGAAAAGTGTCCGGGCATACAATGAAGACTGCGAAGCCAAATGGGCAAATGTAAAAACTGCATTCAACATGTAAAGAAGGAGATAAAGACAGAGTCTGGTGAAGGGTTAAAGAATACTGAAAAACAATGCAGTTTTCTAGAAGTCATGATGCGATAAAAAGTACGGGCTCAGTGTCAACTTTAAATCTGGAAGATTCAAGTCCAAGCTGCAATACATTTCAAAATTGTTCATCTCTTGAGAAAGAAAAAGAACAAAATATTAATTTAATGCAGCATGCTGTCAAGTACTTGGAAACGGTGGAGCACAATTGGGATGTAATTGACATGTATTTAGCATCTCAAATGCATGAAATATAAAAAAAACAAGAATGCTGCCAACAAGTTACACCATCAACTTGTAAAAGCTGCAACGGAAGCATTGGATTCAGTAAACGATTAGTTTAGTAAATTTAAAAAATGTGTTAACATTATTAATTTTTGTTAACATTGTTTTTGTTTAGGTTTTTAAAAATATATGAAGTGCAAAAAAATAATTTTTTGTTTGCGTTAGGGGAAATCACTCTTTGTTGCAAAACAGGCCTTGCAAGTCTTACAGACGTAGCAAACTCAGCATATCTGCTACATTTTACTACGTTACAACAACAAATTACATGAAAGTGACAATTGCTACTTATTGCTAAACAGAAAAGCGTGGCAAGTTTGCTATATTTAAACAGGCATGTTTTTTTATTTTATTTACATACCCAAAATAATTAAAACTGTTTTTACACAGTAGACACATTTCAAACGATACCGTGTAAAAAATCATGTTGGGTGTAAAATAAATAAAATATTGAAAGATATTTTTTTTTGACAAAATTTTCAAAAAGTATTTATTATTTATTTGTTTTAATATTTTTAATTTGCTAAAGGTTCCATAATTAAACTCACTTTTTGATGCTGAAATTAAGAGCATATGTATTAAATTGCATATTTACAACACAGAGTGATTTCCACTATTATTTTGTTTTTTTTTTTTCTTGTTTTGTTTACTAATATTTTAATTAAGATAATAATTTAGGTTTTTAGAAATGTATTGAAGTAAAAATTATTGTTTTTATAACATTGTTTTGGTTTTTTTTTCTGTGTTGCTTACTAATATTTTAATGAAACAATTAATTAGATTTTTGAAAAAGAAATATAATAAAAAAAAATTTTATTTTATAAAGAACAACGTTTTTATTCCAAAAACTTTTTATTCAATTTTTTTAATTCAAGCTCAGTACAATAATTATCAAAAAGTAAGGCTAAGGTCAAATATAAAAAATATAAATCAAAATAATCAAAAAATAATTTTCAAATTAACTTTTTAAAAGCCCTATGAAATCGAATTTAAAATGTTTAATCAACATAAAGTTAGTTTGAAATTTTATGATGTCGTTTAAACAGTTTTTATTTATGAAGTTATGTAGTTTAACTGTATGTTAACAGAACATTTTTTTCTGCATTTAGATTCGAAGGACGGAAAATATAAATGAAAGCGCTTTGTCACAATGCCAAATGCATTTCCTACTATATTTCGAGCTCTAGATAACTTATTATTAAATATTCTTTGCCCGGCAGATAAACTTTAACCATGGTATGGCCTCAGCAAATGCTTATGCATGCGAAAAGTATCATATGCTACCAAAACAAATGGTATGCTTGCAACGGCAAATTAAGCGCGTTGTTATCTAAACCACATTGAAAAGAACAGTTGCCGGAGATTCCCACATACGACACACGGTCGTTGCAGCGACTAGAACTACTATGCGTATCTCTATAATTATAAAACGTGTTTTCTGAGTTCGGCGGTGAATATGAATATAAAAATTGAATATGTTTTCAGCCAAGTGCCCCTATACAATTCTGAAAATTAAACAGCTCGTTAAATTTAAAAGCTACTTCATTAAATTCTTTTTGTGTAGATGGTACCTACAAATAAAAGGAAACAAATAGTAACACTTAAAAATAGCCATATGCACATATTGTTATGAGAATAAAAACGCCTAAATTGTTGGATTTTGGTATATTTTGAGTCACCTTGTCAATGCCATACTTATTTGTATATATGGCAGCACTGTCAATTAAATCATCCCTGTGTAACACAATCTTACATGTTTATAATAACGGATAGAGGAAATATATGCGACGGTAAGCAAAAGGGTAGATGGTGTAGAGACAAGAATGGAAAATTTTGAGGAAACTGTTGATGAAGAATTGAATGTTATGGAAGAAAATATCAACAGTCTCCAGTGTCAGAGACCCGAACCAATAAGAATCATACCAGAAGTTTCCAGCAGAAAAAATACACCCTGCTTTGGCGGTATTTATATTTCAATTCGACACAGTAGCGAGTAAAAATGGATGGGATGATGAAGAGAAGGCACTGGAACTAATTTTAGCATTAAAAGTTGCTGCAGCAGAAATTTTAGAAACCACGCCAGCCAGCTGCAGAAACAACTACAACGACTTAGTGATGGCATTACAGCGTAAATTTGGTTACGAGCACAAACGCGTTTTGTACCGCATGGAGTTAAGGTGCCGAACGCAAAAGGCTAATGAGTCGCTTCACGGCTTTACAATGGAAGTCGAGAGGTTAGCGCAGCTTACCTTTCCAGGGGAAAATCATCCACTAGTAGACCAAATTAAGGCTGAAGCATTCATCAATGATATAAGGGAAACCGATATTAAGTATGCGGTGTGTGCTGCTCATAAGGCAACCATTGTAGAGACCGTGGTGTTTGTACTGGCACAGGAGACCGCTCGAGAGATATCCAAGCCACAGGTACATAAAGTGTATAGCATGAAAACCGTAAATACCAAAGAAGATTTCATTACAGCAATCAAAGAGGTGGTAGAGCGACTTTAGGCCGAAAAAGAGCAAAGGGCAAAAAAGAAGTGCCAAAACTGTGGCAACAGCGGTCATTTTCAAAGACATTGTACGGCACCGCTCATATGTACAAGATTCGCATCACCATGGAGATATGACAAATGGAAAAACACCAGCTATAGTAAACCCGAAACATTTAGTGACAAACGACTAACCGATAGAAGAGAGCCGCATAAAACGGGCTAAAATATACAGAAAAGGGTACGAATTACTGAATCATAGAAACTGTGACATGAAAAGATTTCCACGTAAAAGTGAACCTGGTTACCGAAGTGGAAAAAGTAAATACAACAAAAAAAACCTGATAAAACAAGTAATAAGGCCAACGAGTCTGTTACCAACATCCGACAATTACGTCTGGCGGTTAACGGTGACTGGTCAACGGCTCAGAGAAAAAACCCTGTACTGGCAAGGATAATGGCGGCTAAAGAAAAAGACAAACGACCTACTGGTAAATAGGTATCAGCAGATAGCCCTCTAATAAAGGCTTATTGCGCTCAATGGAATAGTTTAAAGCTAATAGATGGGTGCTTATACCGAAGCTGGGAAAGTGCAGATGGAAATACAACTTCCGATCTAATAGTAGTTCCTTCCTCAAAAATTAATGAAATTTTAAACCAGTCTCATGAGGTATCCAGCGGAAGGCATCTTAGCGTGGCAAAGACAGTAGAAAAATTAAAACAGCGTTATTACTGGGTTGGATTCCAGCTTCAGCCGTATAGATAGCGAACTGCACTGAATGTATCGCAGCTAAAAATATAGTCAGAAAAAGTCTGAATCATCTGCAGCAATAAAAATCGAGAGCACCAGTCGGTAATGCAAAGAAAAATAAAAGTCTCAAAGAACTTCATGAAACGATGCATACACGACTAGAAATGGGCCGTGATAGATTAAAAGCCAGGTATGATCGAGCAGCAAATGCAAAGGGCTTCCATGAAGGACAACTGGTTCTACTGCAGGAAAGGATTATCTTACAAGCTGCAAACTAACTGGGATGGACCTTATAAGGTAATCAAGAGGTTAAACGATGTGGTATACAGAATACAGAAGAACAATAGCCCGCGCTTAAAAATGAAAGTGGTACATCTAGAGCGACTGGCGAGCTATGGGAAGAAAGATAAGGAGCCCCAGTGGGAGGCAGTGTTACGAGAATAAAAACGCCTAAATTGTAGGATTTTGGTATATTTTGTGTCAAATAAGTATGCCTGTGCTGGCATACTTATTTGTGTATCTGGCAGCATTGCCAATTATCATCCCTGGGTAACACAATCTTACTTGTTTAAAATTAACGGATAGGGGAAATGAGAGCATTTGAGGCATTTCCGGGTCTTTCCAAACTGTAAGCAATTAGGTATATAAGGAAACTGCTTTGCCTACGTAGCTTAGTTATCGTTTGACTGTCAATAAACAAAGTTGTGTTAAAGCGGAAATAAAAGTGTTGTAGAAACGATTATTAAGTGTCGTATTAAGACAAACAGTATAAAAGTTATAGTGAAGTAAATAAAGAAACTGTAAAACAAAAGAATTGAGGTGTTTATTTTATTTTATCGCAATATAAATGAACTCAAACGTTTTAAAAGGTTAAAGCGTAAGAATATTTTGTTACCTTACTCTTAGGTATGCTTTATAAACTGCATCACAAACACTTAGTACAAAAAGTGATATGGTGTTAAGGCAAACTCGGCATAAGACTGAAAGATTTTTATAGCTATCTTCAAAAGCAAGAAATCAAAGTGTCACAGAGTTTTTTTGGCTTCATAATTTGACAACAAATGGAAAATTTATTTTGTAAGTCATAGTTTCTGACGAATAAGTAGTTTGTAGATCTATTTGCGACATTATATAATTTTCTGTTTTTAAATAGGCCATTCAAAGTTTTATTAGTTTCGAATAGTCTAGGTCAGTTATTTTGACCTATAACATTCGATTCGGATAAGACTTCATAGTTTGAAGTAAACATTGATAAGTCTATAAAATGTTCTCGTTATGAGTATTCTATATTGCGATTAATGTGTTATTTCATTGTCTTATAGCGTTCGGTACAAGTAAGCGTACAAGGTTGAGGTACTGTAAAGAAGTCTTTAAATAATTCTAATGGCAATAAGTTTGGATATGAGAGCCTCTTGCCAGACTCTGTAAACGATTTGGAAATATCCAGAGCCACAACCTTACTCTCACCAAATTCATGAGTGGACCTATTCCACCTTTCAGAGAGTAATGCCAGCAGATCACCAGTAGAGTGACCCTTACGGAAATCGAATTGGCGATCGCTCAGCAAATTGTTGGACTCTAAATATTTAACAAGGTGATGATTATTCATACTCTCCATAACTTTGAAAAGTACCATACAAACTGCAAATGAGTTTCAGGGTTACTAGCCTCACCCCTTTTAGGGATTGGCGTTACATTGGCAATCTTTCAGCAAGATGGAAAAATACCCGCACGATAAGACGCACTGAAAAGATTAGCCAATGGACGCGCAAGCATCGTAGAGCACTGCTTTAGGACCAGCGCCAGAAGACTTATTAACATCGAGATTTGCAAGAATCTTTTTTACTGCACGGACTCGAAAGAATATACTAGGCATAGTCACTGAAACTCTTTCAAGTTGTGGCAGTGGTTGAACGCTTTCCGGCAAGTTCGAATTACCTGCAAACATTTCAGCCAGAAATTTTGCCTTATCAACCGGGTTAGTGAATTTTTTTTTCATCCTTTATAAGGACTGGACCGAACTAGCGCTGTTCTTAAGCCTTTTAATGAATGACTAAAAGCTCTTACTTCCCCGTGGAAAAGTAACAACTTTAGCACGTAGGCGCTGTTCGTATAGAGTTTTTTCACGTCTAAATACTGCGGCACACGAAAATCTCGCCTGTTTGCATAATGAATCACTATGATCGCATTTGTTATTATGCCAATTTCTGAATGCTTCCTCTCTGGATCTGACTGCAAGCTTGCAAGTCTGATTAAACCAAGATTTATTACTTGATTTAATCGGAAGCTTTCTGGATGGGATGAAATTATCCATCCCTAGCTTTATTATATTGATAACCATTTCAGCCATGGCATTCACTTTATAATCAAGGAAACAAAGTTTCTAATTGAAATGCCCATAGAAATCGTTGAGCTCAGCCCAACGAGCTTTCCCGTAATTGAAAACCAAGTGCTTCGTAGCTGTATTTGAAGCGTTGAGAAGAGTGAAGACCGGGAAAGAGGCAGAAATAGTACAGTAATCCGAATTTCTGAGAGGTGCAAGGACCTCAACTACATACTTTTCAGGGTGTGTAGTGAAGAAAAGGTCGAGGGTCACACGATATGTGAGTAGGTTCATTCACTAATTGCGCAAGGTGGTTGTGCGCGGAAAATAGCCACGTATTGGACTTCTGGATTTGTGCGGCTTGAATGGCGTAGCCAAGACGAATTATAAACATTGAAATCACCAGCAACAACAATTTTACTGTTCGGGTAATTCACAAGGATACTCGATATTGAATTGGAAAGAGAGTCAAAGCCAGATATGGAAACCTCTCTTCCCGCGTTTGGGCTTCTATACAGGAAACCGAAATGAAAAAGAAGTGACCTGATTTTGAATTTAACCCAAAAATAGTTAAATTCTGCATCATACATACCAAGTGGTTGCTGGCATTGGTACACAACTTCATCGCGAATGTACAGTCCTAGACCCCTATGAAAATTTAAGAGGAATAGATGGAGGTACCAAGGGATATGAAAATCCTGTGGATCAGCATTTTAAGAAACCTGGATCTCACATAAGGCGAAAACATCCGGCCTATAGAGACAAATGTGCGCATACATGGATAAGAAGTTCGTCCGGAGTTCGCGCACATTGCAGAAATCTATCCGGAAACGTCCTGCCATTACGCAAATAAAACAAAAATAAAATATAATGTATATGCCAAAAAGGAACCATAAGCAATAAAAAATCGAAAAACCAACCCCCGAGTGCGGACGGCAAGGAAGTGGTTTGCTTCTTGTTGATTATTCATTAGCCAGTGTTATACCTTCGCTATTGAATAACCTAAAAACAACCCCTCCAAGCGGTTCACACCTAAGAGGGAATAAAAGAGAAGATGGGAAAACAAAAACACTGATGGTAGGATATAACCGTCTTTCATTGCCGTTTTAATTTCTTTTTTTACGTGTCACGTATGTGCTTAATTTTCTGCATTAGTGTTTATCCCGTTTGCTTGACTTATTGTTATTTATTTTAATATTGATATTTTAATATTTCTGTTTCATTCTTTTCCCCGCTTTTGTGGTTTGTTTTGTTATTTGTATTTGTTTTTTTTTTCCTTTTCTTTTCTTTTTTTTCTTTTTTTCGATACGAGTGCTGATCACTTTATTGTTGAACTTGTTTTTTTTGTTGTGCCTCAATTCTTTATTACGAATTGTTTCGTCAAGAGTGTTTGCAATTATTGTTATGTTTTCTATTTTTCTGGTGTGTTTTTAATAAAATTCCCTTAAATTATGTTGTTATTAAATTTAAAATCTTAATTATTTGTCAAGTGTTATAATTATGTGTATTTATGTTATTATTTTTGGTGACTAATTTTTTTTTGTCTTCACTTGTGTTCTTAAATTTTTGTTGTTCTATTTTAGTTTTTTAATTTTTATTTTTATAGAAATAAAGTATATAAAGGAATAAAGTATGTATGTAGTAAATATATGTATGTATGTACATTCATACATACATATAGATTAGGGCGGGTCAAAATCACTCAAGTGACAAGGAAAATCGTATTCTAGGGTACAAAATTAGAAACAATTATTTACCGGAAGAATTTCACAAGTTTCGATTTGATTGCTCAGTTTTCCGATTGCCGATCTTGGTCCAACGCTGGTTAATTTACCCGAAGCTTGAAACAAATGCCGAAATAGAAGTTCAATGAAGTGTAGAAGCAAACGAACCAACGCAACGGTCTTTTTAACAACAATTCAAATCGTCGTATAATTCCACCGTGTGGCCCAGTGTTTGTTGGCTCACCATCAGTGCATATACCAGTTAATTCATCCACTGATATATTTTTATCGTTGAAAAAATCATTTAATTTGGTTGTTTTGTATTCAGCCGTTTCATGCTCCGGTCTTACGTAACCAATCAATTGAGAACTTTATTCTCGCAAAATAACAAATTGTCCTAGTATGATACTTCCCATCAATTTTATTTCTAGTTACAGTATCACCTTTTCTACCATCGAATGAAAACGCTATCGTCTAACCGTTTGCGAAGCACTTCTCGTCTGCATTTGTCTTTTTCTCTGCGACCTTTCGATTTATAGATGATGAGAGGTTCGCCATGCCGATCTTTCATTTCAAAAACTTGGAAAGATCGGTTCCCAATGCTGATGCTACTCTATCAGGCACACCAAATCTGTCACACATAAGGCAAAGCTAAAACAATCGTATCTATCCATATCTTCTTCAACCGATGGCGGTGCGTATGTTGAATCATCGGAATGCATTGCTGGCATTGATGTCATAACCATTGCTGCTTGCTCTTCACTTTCCATCACAAATGCATCGATTATTAGTCTTCTCTGATTATGTTGATCGTGCATAATACTCGCGTTCTGAAACCAATCCGCATCTACATAAAGATGCCTTCAAATCGCATTTACATTTTCCAATGTAAAAAAAACCAGATATAAACTTTCATTGCACAAATTATGATCAATTTGAATGATAGAAATAACGTATTTGAACCACCATTCACGCGAAGCATTCCGTAGGATACATTGAAAGAATATTTAAATCAAGATGATCTACCATTTAATGATCTAAACATTCCGTCACATAAACAAGACAAGAAACGATATGTTCAAATGCTAACTAGCGTTTCCAAACGAGTTATACCAGAAAATGTATATGCTGTTATGGCGACGACATCAGTGAGCCGAGAGAAATTGCCCAGACTTGAGAATAAAAGAGATTTCAAACAATAATTTTTCTTAGTTTCTTTTCAACTATTAATTTGTATTAAAAAAGAGACTCCAGAGCAAAACTAACATAGCCATTTCGCTGATTCAAAAAATTTAGATTTTTTGAAATTTTCGTATAGGAACACCACCCATGGAGGTTCCAGGGAGTGTGCCACTAGCATGGGTGGATCAGCCCTCCAAGGTAAGTGGGGGTCGGTCATAGATATAGACTGGATGAGGAAACTTTAGATTGGTCAAAGTGTGATTTTTCTAAATTTGATGAAAGTCAAATTTGACCCAAAGGTCAATATAAGGAACATCAGAATTTATTTTAGGGCTGTGGTTCCTTGAATAAAGTTTCTTATTAGAATACGATTTTCCTTGTCACTTGGGCGATTTTTTTTGTGTCCCTACAAATCGACCCGCTGCGCCCAGTTCCACATGAATTTGCTTCCTCCACGTACGGGCCGATCGTCCCCTTTTTCGGTTTCAGTCAATGGCATTTATAGAGATGCCACTACAAGACATTCTAAAAGTGAGACCAATCCAAAGTCATTTACTTTTTCTTTGTTTCAGTTGTTATTGGTTGTTGATTGAATTATTCCGAATCAATGCTATTCCACACCAATCTAGACCATAATATTCGTAATATCTTGTAATGATATTTAATCAGAAACTCTTGAATCTTCTGCATGTCTCGAAAAGCGGCGTTCTACGTCTAGCAACCATAACGTAAAGTAGATTTTTGAATTTTCTGTTCAAATTTCCAGCTTTGTGCGCTGAAGAGGAATTCCTAATTGATATTAACAACCAAAAGCCGGGTTCGCTCTCTGTAGGTGATTTTTAATATCCTCACCCGATCCGCCAGTTTTGGAAATTATACTTATGTAGAATATGCGCAGATTAAAAGATATTTCTAATTTCTCTAAATGACTTCCTGTTGCTGCACTTTAGTAATTCTTCCAGAAGTTTCTATTTGAGGTGGTTGGACATTTCTTTATTTTCTTTAGTCGCTGAACATAGCATGTTAAAATTGTATAAAAAATTGGACATACGACATAAGAAGCTTCTTTAGCTTAGAGCTATGAGAGAATAGACTCTGGACACCACGAATAATGAATGGAAGAAGATATTGGACTGTGGACTTCCTAACCTGAGACTGCCAAGGTTCTTTCGGGTATGTATCAGTAAGGTCTAAGGGTCAAGGAGAGCATAATTACTGGTCACTTCTTCATAAGGAGGATGATAATTAGATGAGACAACCACCCGCCATAATTTTATAGGTTATGCGAGATTGTAGAGCAGATAGAAACAGTGGTAAACTTACTGTGCCACTGTCCTGGGCTTCAGCGCCTAATTTGGGTACAGGCAAACTGCAGATGAATGTATATCTATTTTCTATTCTATTTATATTTTATTTATGATTAAAAATTAATAAAAAAATAAACAAAAAATATTTATTTATAAAAAATAAATAAAAAAATTTAAAAACAAATAGCTGTGGTTTGGCTTCACTTTAATAAGGTCATGGAGCTATGTCTTCATAAATGCTATTAGTTGAAACGATCGGGCCTTGCTTGGAGGAAGTAAATTCATGTAGAACTGGCCAGAATGGGTAGAAAGTACTTACAGCTTTTTTTATCATCACAAAGCCGAAAGTGACAAATTAAATAACATGGTGCTGCCAGCAGAAGAATAAAAACGTTTAATAGTTAATTTTCTGTTATTAAACGTTTATGAATAAGAACTTTTATTTTTGGCTTATAAGACAAAAAGTGTTTAATAACTAATGCATTTTTAAAACCTAAAATAAGGTTTTATTATGAATTATACCGTTAAAGTAACTACAAACTTACAATCAAATTTCAAATTTATAAATGGCTTATAACCGCTTTATAACACTGTTTGAAGTTTATGAATACAAATTTTTAAATTTTGTCTTATAAACCTGTTATAAAGCTGTTTTAAGTTATTATATACTTTAGAATCTTGAACATTATACACTTTAGAATCTTGTCTTTATTTCTTTGAGTAACTGGCTCGAGCAAAAGTATTTACAGTGGTTTTTATACTTTTGTTCTGGTTACATAACGATACTAAAAATTATGGTAAAATGTTTATAATGCTTTGTTCTTCCAGATGTGGACTTAAGTAATTATTTCTTAAAACCTAATTATTAATAAGGATATGAAAGATATGTTGGTAAACAAGGAATTTTCTCAAGTAAAATAACCCGAATGTTGTAAGATATTTTTTTGTTTGTTTAGGATAATAAGTATTTTCCATAGGTAATAAAAGTATAATAATTCATCAGTCTTAGACCTAAGGCAATTAATTGAAGACGCATTGTAATTGTCATTGACTGTTTAAATGAACATACAAGTTTTTTACTTATAAAAAATATTTCCATGCTATCGGTTACCTAACTTAGTACAACTATCCTCCTGCTTAAAACGAACAGTCACGATTCATATCGGACTAATGTTTATCTCTCGCCTGATTCCCTGTTATATTATATTTTAGAATTTTCTCTTTATTTAGTTTCTCTGAGAGTTACGTAATATTTTGTAATTTATCAGAATATTATATGTGGATATTATTAAATTAATGATAGCCAATGTTAAATATAGAAAGTACCTAGATCCCCATCATGTGTGTTATGTTTAGCCTCTACCATTTAATCATGGAAATTTGTGTACGTAATATTGTTGATCTCTAGCTCGTTTATATACTTCACCAATATGGTTCTAGTTTCAAATACGTTTTTTACAGTATTTGTACCATCTAAGAGGATGAAACCTTCGTCTATTTTCAACAGTGGGTAATTATATTTCTGTATTATTGTTCACTTGGCTTTCCTACTTTCTAAGAAAGGTTCACTTGTATTATTTATTCTGCAAATACATACATATTTTTGCTTAAATAATTCTTACAGTTCTTCACTCCAGTACAACTACCATTGTAAATTGCAATTTCCTTGTCGGTGGAAACTTTGCCGTATTTGGTGCCAAGTGGTGTGAGTCTAAACCGTTTGTAATAGTTTTTTATCATAGTATACGTGTAGATAGTGATGATAGAATTAACTATTCTTGCAATATCAATATCAATATTGCAAGAATATTCGAGTATATTAATAATTGGTACAGAGAATAATTCACTAATGACAATACTTGGTCATCGATTCGATCGAGTAGTACTCCTTGCATGAAATCCAGTAGTTTTTCGAACCGCAAGTTAATTATTCTTTGTTTTTTGTTATTTTCGATTAGGCCATTGGTTTTCATTTCTATTTGAATTACGTCGTCATGATCTAAAATACCAAATATCATACTAAGAAATTTAATCATCATTTTTTATTCTACAGTCAATGTAAAAGGTCTACTCCATACACCCTACGATTTTGGATTTTTAGTGGTATGTATAAAAAAGATGTTTTAATAATGTTTAAGGTATTTATACTTAAGATTATTTATCTGAAGAAAAAAATTATATGAAAAAAATACAACTTAAAAGTTATTAGTGAAAAACATAATAATTAGCAGGAAAAAAGTCTACATACAACGTGCAACTACATATATCAAATAGAAATTTAAAAACAAAGAAAGCGAAATAATAGTTAACTTTGTTAATTTATTCAAATTTACAAATATTACAATAAGTGGACAAGGTGATAATAAATCTGCAAAAGGAAAATAAATCATAAGAAAAAATTGCTAAGACAACAAAATTCAATCGTGCTACTCTACAGACGACCATTAGAAATTAAAACAACAACGATAGTACGGAAAATATACAACGATCTGGCAAACCTAAGAAGCTTTTGAGACGTGATGTTATCAGAATTGTGAAATTAGTCCATCAGCCCCAAAATTGGCGGAGCACATTAAAAAATTTTCCAATTAAATTGTTGCTCCATGAACAATAACAAAAGTTTTACATGACAATGGATTTCAAAGCAGGACAGAAGCCACTAATTTTAGTTAAGAATCGTGAACTTCGTCTCGAGTTTGCTAAAGTACATGTAGACAAGGTATGAATTTTTTTAATCGTGTTATATTTACCGGCGAAAGTAATTATAACATTTTCGGAAGAGTTGACCCTTCCAAAGTTTGGAGAAAACCGAACATTGTACATGATCCAAATAATATTATAACTAGTCAAACATAGTAGAGGCAACGTTATGGTTTGTGGCATCAGGCTTCAAATAAAGTGGTTCATTTGGCTTTATTCGATGGTAATATTGACCGCTATTATTATAGAATCTGTGGTGTTTTTTTTTTTTTTTGAAACTAAACAAGTTTTATCTGCTGCAAAATATTTGTTGGCTCCAATGTTCTGTGCTTGGAAAGCTTGAAGGGCGGAGTTCGCCGGATTGGGGAGGGTTCTTGAACACTGAACACCTAGTACTACACGCTAGAAAAGAAAAACTACATCTTTCCAAGACTTAATTATACTGAACTCTTCTAAAAGAACAAATTGGGCTATTGTAGTGATCCAGAGGGCTATATTATAGATGATTTAATGACAGGTGTTGTTGTCACGATGAACACTGGAAATTTTTAACCACCCACTTCACGAAGATACTAAGTGTTCATCTTCCCTAAAAAAAGTATCTATATATCTAACATGTTACTCTGACCTTTCGTATGTTTTTCTGCATTCCAGGTCTTTAAGTTGCTACTTTGATGTTACCATACTCTTATGTTACCGACACTGTAGACGTTCGAGCTCGAATTTGTCGAGGAACTGTACTTGCAAAAATCAAAATTAGTTAAATTAATTTAAAAGTATTTCTTAAATTAAGTTATAATACACAAAAATAATTTAACATGCCAATAATTATATTAATATTTAAATTAATTAAAATATTAGATATTAAATAAGGTTCTTTTTTTAGTTAATAAGTATTAAATAATTAAATAAATATATATATATATATATATATATATATATATATATATATATATATATATATATATAGAAGTTAAGTATTAGATTAACTGCATTATATAAAAGAAGCCATTATCTTACAGAACTGCAAATAACATTTTTATAAACAAAATTCATTTTTAAATTATGTCAATAAAATTTAACATCATTAAATAATGTTATCCATTTAACATTGTGTAATTACGTTAAAATTTGTATGTTAACAAAAAATCCTAAGATAACTCTCTCGTTAATAAAATGAAAAACTGTTATACTTAATAGTAATTGTTGTTATTATATATTTCATATACATTGTAAGCTCCAGTGGGCGGACTCCGACCGTCACAGCAGATTTGTCCGTTATCAAGAGGTGTCCGCCTACGGGATAGTTGATCAAAAATGGTCGGTTTTCAATGCTATTAAGTAATTCTATTACATACTAATATTTTAATTAAACAGGTTTGAACGTATTGCATCTTTAGTATATACATATTTTTATTTATTTCCAAAATTCATTTAAGTTTAAGGATGCATATACATATAGTATACACGTCTACATATGTACATATATTAACACAAAAAATAAAAAGAAAGGGTAAAAATATGACAACTTCAGTCAAAAGAAAAGAGAAAAATTAATTAACTTTTAAATTATGTGCTTGGGAAAAAGAACTGGCGAATTGTCGCTTGCTTAAAGTTCGCTTGTCTCAATTTTTTGTGCATTTCTTCAAAATTGTTTTCCAAATTGCTTAATTGCTTTTCCAAATTGGAAAAAAAGTGTTGTCCTAAATTGAGTAACATCTGCATAGGAAACGGCCGCCGCCTCTCCTGATATTTTTTTAAAAGCAACGTTATGCCGCTTGCGTCATTTTTGTAGCCACCCATTTGATGCAAAAAACCCATGATAACCTATTTTTTCAGATTTTCCTTATTTCTTAAAATGCTTGCAGACTGGGTTTTACCAATGTTAAATCTAAAAACTTACACAATTAGGAACCTCTTTTCAAAATGTTTTATTTTATTACCTTTTTGCAATTTCACGCACTGAAAGTTTTTCTTGTTCTTGCACATTTATAATTTTAATTTTTTCTTTAAGTGAAAGAGAATTTCGCCCGGCCATTACTACGATAAAAATTGTCGACAAATTGTTACACGTTTCTTAATCAACAATTGCTTTGAAATGAACACTCTTAACAAAGATGAAACAGAACTATGCATCAAACTATCAATGGTTTAAAAAAGGGGAATCACACAATTTAATATGTTTAAGCCCGTATGACACTAAAAAGAGCAACAATGTTATTTGTTTGTCAATGTTGCTTGTTTTAATTTGCTTTTGAAACAATAACATCGTTAAATTAATTAATTTCAACAGAAAACTGAACAGTTGACTTTATTGTTTTACTTTAAGCTCGAAATGTAAATTTTAAAAATATTTTTAGATTATTGTTAATAATTTTTAGATTATTGTTAATATAGCTCAAGTTTTTACTCTTGGTGGAATTTTCTATTATTATATATTTGTCCTGCTTTTTAAAATATAAAACATTAAAAAAAGTATCATACGGGCTTTTGTGGTTGCTGTGGATTATTTTTGTAAACATTAATATGTTTCTTCAACTTTTCTTCAAACATATTATATTTTTTTGAAATTTTTGTCCGTCTACAGGAGGGGTTATACAGAAAAAATGTGTCCGCGTCCGGCCATGGTAGTCTCCGTCTAGCAGAGTCTAATTTTTCTAAAAATACTTGGAAATCCAAGGGACTGAAGAAATAGTCCACTTAATAGAGGTGTCCGCCTGCGGGAGGTGTCCGCAAGTAGAGTTTTCACTGTACTTATATTAAATCCAATGATCTTGTTATAATGTTGCTGACGTCATATACTGTAATTATCTGATTTTTGTGTCTCCGCTTTATTTTTATTCCTTGGTTGAAACACATTCCTGGTCAACTAATTATCACTTATCTGTTCACTTGCTGTTAATTTTACCCTTATGTTAGTTCTGTTCAATTAAAGATTAAGAAATAGGATTTTGCTGTGGTGGTTTTCAAATAACTCTTGATGTTTGGTTTATTGCATTTTGAATTTTGTTATATGGCGATCTTGTAAAATTAATAACATTGTACCACAGTGTGAACTGTTTTTCTTAATAGTGACTTCTAAGACTGATGTGGACCATGTAATGTAGACTATAGTACTTTCTCACTGCAAAGGTTCGTTTAGACTATGCTAATATTTGTCCAAACACAACAAATAATGGTTTGGGCTAATAGTATGATTTGTGACTAATGTTTGGGCATGCGTTTAGATTGCACTAATATTTGTTTGAATTTTATTTGCACAAATAACAGAAGATTTTGTGTCAGCCATGTTTGGTGCAAATATTTGTATACCCCTCTACACTGCACTAATAATTTTATTTGTCCGGTATGTATGACAAACATCTGTCAAATTATGTTGTTATGTTTATGAAATCCATCTGCCAAATAGTATCAAATTGTGTTTGTGAAGCAACGTGAAAAGTTAAAATGTTTAGTGACAGTAATATTGAAGATTTATTATTAATAACTGCTGGAGCTATAGCAGTTTCAGAAACCCAGGAAAAAGAAAAAAAGAAAAAAGAAGATCCAGAAGAATGTGGGTTCGAGCTTGGGTGCAGCGTCGTAAAATAGAAGGATGTTGCCAAAAACTCCTGAAGGAACTACGTTCTGAAGAACCTTCGCTGATTAAAAACTTGCGCATGGGTTCCATGACTTTACTTGGTAATTTGATTACAATATTCAGCATATTAACATTAAATATATGTTAATGTTTTTCAAATAAAGCTGTATCTAGTGGCGCCGATTATAACAAAGAAAACCACACATTTGAGTGAACCAATATCTGCGTCTGAAAGATTGGCTCTGACTTTGCGATATTTGGCCACTGGCGAAAGTTTCTCATCGCTGCAATATGTTTTTAGGATTCCACCATGCACGACATCAGGAATTGTGCCAGAAGTGTGCGATGCTATTTACAATGTTTTAAAAGCAGATTTTATGAAGGTAACAGTATTTTTAGTTGCAATGTTTCAATTACGTTTTCTTTAATTAAAAGGTTCCGTCGAACGAAGAGGAGTGGAAAAGCGTTGCAGATGAGTATCTGGAAAAATGGAATTTTCCAAACTGCCTTGGTGCCGTAGATGGCTAGCACGTGGTGATGGTGGCTTCTAAGAATTCAGGAAGCGTATTTTGTAATTATAAAGGTTGTGCAAAATTTATACAAAAATAATTCATAAATTAATAAATTTTTTTGTCTATTTTGCAGGCACACATAGTATTGTGCTCATGGGGAATGCCGATGCGTCATATAAATTTATTTACATAGGTGTTGGAACAAATGGTCGAGTTTCTGATGGGAGCGTTTTCCGGAGAACTGCATTCTATGATGCACTACAAAACAATTCTCTCCATCTTCCTCAGTCTGTGCCATTGCCCGAAAGGTCAAAATGCATGCCGTTTGTCCTAGTGGCTGATCATACATTTTCTGCAAGCATGAAACCCTTCAATAAGAGCAGACTTGATGGTATTCAACGCATCTTTAATTATCGCCTATCAAGAGCACGACGCGTTGTAGAGAATGCATTTGGCATATTGTCAGCACGATTTCGCATTTTCCGCAGCCCAATACAGCTAAATCCCGAAAAATCAAGAAACATAACCACTGCTTGTTGTGCATTACACAATTTTCTATTGATAAGAAACGCAAGATTATGTTTGATAAAAAAATATAAATGGGCAAATTCTTTGGTAATATTAATATTAAGGAAAACATTATCACATTCATCATTTTCAATTAAAGAGCTGGTTCAAAATCTATTGGAACTCTGTCGCTGCATTTTTTTTTTTTTTTTTTTTTTTTTTGTTTAAGCTCACTTAATTCTTTAAACAAAAAACCTCCAAGACTTCTTATGTTTGCAGCATCGCCTTCATTCAAAGCATTGAGCTCACCGTCTATGTAGCGTCCGAATTTCTCAAGATTTGCGCCTGTCCTTAATAGTTTGAACAACATCACAAAATGTTGCCATGATATTTGTCGTTGTGTTCTTCGACAAAGGCGCAGATGATAGGGTTGATTCTGTAAAAAAAAGGTTTTCAGATGACAATAATATTAACAATTAATAAATACATTCTCATTAGTTTACCTTCACTTTCAGATAACATATCTAAATTTGTTGCTATTGGTTGCCGCTGGCTAACCTCCGCTCGTCCAACAAAAGCCATGGAGTCGAAATATTTCCACTTTGGTGCATTGTCTGCACCTTGTCCAGATTTGTTTTTTTTTTTTTTTTTGTTGAGGTAGCCCCGGTACTGAATCCTCAAATTAGACCATTTTTTGGAAACTTTCTCCGCTGTAACATTAAGCATATCGCCAATTTCAGTCCATGCGCTATCCCGCATGGTTTTTTATGGTAGTCAGTACTTGATAGATTCCAAATGCAAAGATGGCATTCCACTTCGCCGATCAATTTAAATATATTTTCTCCGCTCCAGTCGTGCGTCATCCTCTTCCTTTTGGTTTTTTTTTTTGGCAGATGGTGGCGATTCAATAATTGCTGCATTGATGTTGTCCATTTTCTTTCAGAAAAATATGCTTTATAATAAAGAATTAGAAAAAAGCGCTCTTTACTTACCGATCTGTCAAACGAATTGACCAGTATCGCCCTTTCAATTTATTTCATTTGTTATATGTTAAGCACTGTCAAAAATAACTGTTGGCAACCAACGTTTCTACAATTATTTGTCGCTATTTGTTCCGCCAAAAATATTGTGAGAACTAACAAAATATCGAGCCAAATATTTGTAACGACGTGCTGACAAAGTGTTTCCACTATGCAAAGCTTTATTCACAAACAAAGATTTTTTAGCCAACAAACAGTCGAAAAATATTTGGTGGCTTACAAACGCGAGTGTTTACACTAGGACAAACAAAATTTTTATGATTTTGCACAAATATTAGCACAGTCTAAACGCACCTTAAGACTTCCTTCGCAACAATTATTATTATTTTTTTTTTTACATATACATGTTATTACAATGAATGTATGGTATATTAGACAAATTGAATTTGGACTTTCCGTATAGTCTCTATCTATCAAATCCTGTTCACTTAACATCACACATTAAAAGCCCATTTATATGTCTTGACTTACGCTTGCAGTACACCACAACCCTAGAAATGTTCTAAGTAAATAACTACTTAAATTGCTAATGACAAAACTTACCAAAACTTTTTACAATAATAATTAAGAAAACATTTGAGGTTATAATTTTTACTTTACTCTTATTATAAATCAATATCTCTCAGAATAACACCAATATCTTGATAACTGCAAATAAAAGGAGACAGTTATCACGTGATTTCTCTATTTATACTCCACAATTTACTAGGTTTGTAATAATGGATAGTACCTAGTAACCGGTAAATATATCGATAATTGCCAATGTTGTTAACTCTATTCTTGAGCTGTGATTCTTTACACTAATGTAAAGAATTAAATGTTATTATTTAAAACAAAGCTTAGTAAATATAATTATGCCCGTCAGTGTAATGTTACATTATTAAAAATAATATCCATTAAAATTCACCATTTAGGTATATTCTTACATTAAATGTTATAAGTTCATATTCTAATTAGATGTTAATGACTATTGTGATTGAAAAAGTTAATAAACTACATTATTAATCATTAAAAGAAGAAGAATATTATTCATTAAATTGTTTCTGTTAAATTTGAATTATTAATAATATAAACCAATAGAAAAAATCTGTTACAAATCATATAGGAACAAATTCTGAGGCATCTGTTAATAGCTTGGGCCTGGGATACCAACGGATTTTATAGTAAGATAAAGCATACTTCGCACTTTTCTCGAGACCGGCTTCTTTACTGTGGTACAAAATAGCTAAATTATCTACCCCATTCACCAGAGTTAAACCCAATACATCACATATGGGACCTTTTTTACGAAGATATTACATCAGTAACCGTGAAACATTAAAAACTCTCCTTATTCTTGCATGGGCCGAAATAAGACTCCTATTACAGAGAATTTGGTGATATTAATGCCCCGTCGTCTTCAAGCGTTTATTGATGCCCAAGATGGATCAACCAAATATTAAAAGTAACATTTTTATTTGTTATATATACAATTTTTAAATAATAATTATTTTGTGTAAGCTGTATGTAGACTTTTTTCCTGAGTTTTTAATATTTTGGTTATTGTTGTTTTTATTATGCAAAATAATTACATTTTTACTTTTTAAATAAACTTATTTATTAATGTCTTAATTATTAATATGAACATTTTTTTAATTTTCTTCACAAACTCTATAACCCTTAAATCAAAGGGTGTATGTAGACTTTTTCCTTGACTGTATGTTCGTTGATTTGGCTATTTGATACTTATATTTTCTACATCCAAATGTGTTCTTCGATAGTAGGGTAAAGAACATGCTAAATATTTGCTCATATGACGTGTAGATTTTCGAAAGTTGGTTACGTGAAATATAAATGTGAATTCGTCAATTCGGCAACTTGGGGCGAGTTAAAATGTATTTTCTATCTTCGACATGTTCTATCTCAACAGTCGCTGCTAGCTTCTGGAATAACATTACCAGTACTGCTACGATCTGATATACTTGCTTCATGTCCTGTAAATGGAATATTCTTTATATTGATATGAAAATTAAAGTGCGTCAAAAGAAAATACACCAAATCAATGCCTTTGGGACTGTATTGTGGAATTCTAGTTTATGGGTTTGTGTTAAAGTTGTTAATGTGTCACCTGGCAATGCCGTACATATTTGGGTATTTAACGACACTGTCAATTCGAGGATATTTGGGTAACACAATCTTACATGTTCAAAATTAACGGACATAATATAGAGGATTTGACAGCGTTTGAGACATTTCCGGAACTATGTATATAAGGAGGCTGCTTTAACTACGATGATATAGTTATGGTTTTGCAGCCATAAAGTAAAGTCGTGTTTAGTTGTAAATAAAAGTGTTGTATAAGCGAATATTAAGTGCAAGATAAATAAGTTGCTGTATTAGGATAAAGTGTATGAAGTAAAAGTAAGGAAATAAAAACTGTAAAACAACAAAAACGCAACTAAAAGAACTCAAACGTTTTAAAAAGGGTTAAAACGTAACATTATTATATTTATCGATGGTTTTTCCCTTTTTAGTTAAGATAAGTCTAAGTCCTAAGTCTTCATCGACAATTTTTTTTATATCGCGGTAAATTTGTATGTGTGATACCAACTGTTTTTTTACTAATATCTGTGCCCCTTTTACGAAAGTTCTGTTTTATGTGTTCCAGATGCCTTTTTTCAATTTCTTATTATTTTTTCACTATTTGTATTTATTAAACCGAAATAAATGTCTTTTAGACGTTAGCCTTTTACGGTGTGCACCGTGTTAATTAGTTCTTTGATAGCCGTATCTACCGTATGAACATTCCTAGAAATTGTTATTATATATTTTATCATCTCTTTTCAATTCTGGCCAGTTATACTTTTCTAATACTTCTTTTATCACAATTTTATAGCTTCTATGGGCTCCTTCATGCTTTCCTTTGATTATACGTATTTGATCACTTTTATCTAATACGGCTTAATTTTTTCGGTGTGTACAAAAAATACTTCCTGCAAATGTGTTTCTGTTCCAATTCGTGTTTCCACCACATTTTTATTTGGTACTTATTCTATTTGTATTCCTAAAGAGTTAAATGGTTGTAAAACTGATCTGATTAAATCAAATGTGCTGTATCGTTTATTACATGTCGAGATAATGCATCGCCTACTGTTTTTTGAGGGTCTGGTGTCTATTTAATCTTTGATCTGTAAAAATGGTAAAGTCAGCTATGCCGTATATATAATTTCTTAGTTTTCGTAAGACCAACAGCTCTTTCTCGTTTGTGCTGCAATTTTGTTTCGTTGTACTAAGAGTGCGCGACAAAAAATGTATCGGTTTTCTGTTCTGCCTAAAAACGGCTCCAATTGGGCTATATTGGAAGCGTCAGCGGTGAGTTCAAATGGTTTATTAAAATCCGGTTGGTTCTTTCAGCTTCATTTTCAGTTTCTGTACTGCTTCTATGACAGCTTAGTCCAACCGTAATTTTTTACTATTGATTTTTTTGATTTTAGGTTTTCTATTAGACATTTTCCGCGTTTCTTTATTTAGAGCTTCGGTTACCATGTATATATGTTCTTCTTCGAGTTTTAGAACAATATGATGTATTAAGAAGTTTCTTTAGTTTGGAAGTTTTTGAAGACTCCTCCAATTAACAGAGTCAATGCTAGCAACATTGGACGCAAAGTCCACAAGAACTTATTTAGAGTTCCTATTGTACGCAAATGGAATAATAATCAATTTTAATTTAATTTTTCCATCGGAACATCAGATATTATATAACTTTTGTAATAAAATGTTAAACTTGTACATTTCAAATTATACGAAAATTATAATTTAAAAGTACGTGGGTGATTGATCGTACTAATAATGAATTTTATGTCCCATATAATGAAATATATACATATCTATTTATTCGTGTTCTAAAGATGATCAATTTTAGAAAGTTATGAAGGGTGTTGAGGTATCATTTTAATTTTAATAATAAAGTGTATTACAAATAGTTTCTGGTTAAAAATGAAAAATTATGTCGGTTCATTGAGCTACCCACACCCCCTCCTTACTGGCTCGGCAGGCTGCTATTTTGTTCAAGCCCATAGAGAACTGAAATAGTTTTAGTTTTTTCGATCACTTCGTTAAGTATTTTGTTTAATAGCAAATATAGTGAAATACCCGTATTCTAAAAGTTACTTCGAAAAATAATAAGTTTGTTGCTTTGAAATCGATTTTAAAAATTTTTAAATATTATATTCTGCATATTACAGTTCTACTTTTCTGTGTTACTTTGTAATTATATCCTAAATTTTGTTTCTATTTATTCTAATTATTTTTTATTTTTGTTTTTATTTTACTTTATATATGAGTTAATACATTACAAGACGAATAACATGTTATCACAAAACTTAGCATATCTCATTAATATTTAAAACGATTTTACCTACATGCGTACTTACGTGTTTTTAAGAGCCACTTCACGGTCAGCTTAGAACATGAATAAAATGAAAATTTATTGAAAAAATGTGTTTGTTTTTTTTTAAAGTTAAACGACCGTAACTCAGCCATTTTTCAACCGATTTTCAAAAACTTGGTTTTGTTAAAAAGGTAAAGCTAATAAACAGTTTAAGAGCTTAAAACTAACATTTTCGGGTAGATATCAACCATTGACAACAGTTTATTGAAAAACTTGATTGATAATTTTGGTAAAAGATTAGGAGCCTGCCGAGCCAGTAGGGTGGGGGTCACTCGACCGACGTAATTTTAAATCTGTAACCGAAACCTATTTGTAATAAACGGAAATAAAAATATTTCTAATATATGAAAAGTCTGATTTTATTAGAATTAAAATGATACCTCAATTTTGGACACATTTTATAATGAAGTGGTTTCTCAAATTAAAAATAGGTTTAATTTTGATGCTGAATTGTACACAATTCTGAAAATTATTGAGCCAAAGTATACACAATCTTTTCAAGTTAAATCATTAGTACATTTCAAAAAAAAAATAAATAAATAAATAAATAAATAAATCTTTCATTGAAATAGACTATCAAAAATTGTATGATGAATGGCTCCAACATGCTTTTTTTAATTTTAAAGAGCACAAACTTCATGTATATTTGGATGTTGAAAGTAGTTGGGCAAAATATTTTGAAATAAAAAAACTGAATCCTAATTTGAAAACTGTAATAACTTTCTTGCTTATTTTGCCTTTTTCAAACACTTCAGTAGTAATAAATTTTAGCAAATTAAAACTAACAAAATCTGAATTTAAAAATAAATTGTCGTCTAGCGCCATTGCGTCAAAGGAAGGTATAGAACAAATTACAGGGGATCTATTTGCATCAACTAAAGAAATGTTAAAAAAATTGGAATTAAAAAAATTACAATAAGTGTGTATGTATATATACATAAGTTGAATTTATAGACATTTAAAATTTATAAACATTTAATTGCAATATATAATGTAAATAAAAAGCGTTACAAACACGAAATTTTTTGTGTAATTTATAAAATTTTGAGATCCTGTCTGTGAAGAATTGAATTTTGATCCTGGCAACACTGACTTTGTGCCAAATGCTTGGAACACCGAACATCTTCGGTATCTTCACACGTATTCATACAAACGTCAGCAAAATTCAGACAAGAGCTTGCAAAATTCATTTAGTTGTTTGTCAGCTTCCCAGCTGTAAATAAAGTAAAGTAACTAGACAACCATCAATACCGTCAGCATTACAATCCAAGCGAGCTTTTAAGTACTTAAAGTGTAAATTATGCGTAATCTACAATATCGTATTCACATAACAAAACATCGATTACAATGTAAGCGGAGGAGTCAGATTCTGTTTCGATGTAAAGTGTTTGTTTTTAGTTTTTGTTTTAAATGTACCAAAAGTACCAAATGTCGTTATTTTGTATGTGGTAATTATGAAGCCTGGGTTAGCAGTGTTGCCATAATATTAAAAAAAAACTGAAAATTTAAAATAAAAAAACTGATCATTAATTGGAAAAACTGCACATATACCAAAAACGAGTGAAAGTGAAATTGAGTAAATTTTCAAAGACAAATAAAACTTAATTGAGCCAATTATTTTAAACTTTTGATAATTTTGATAAGAAATTATTTGAAAGTTAATTAAGTGAATTAATAAACAAAATACCAAAATCTTGTCTGATTAGAAAATTATAGTAATTTGATGACTCATTAGATTTCAATTTCGCTCAATTTAGGTTTACAGAAGACACTCGATAATTTACTTTATAGTGTAATTTTTATTCAAGCATAACGCAACAAGTTAAATGTTATATACATAAATGATATGATATAATGACGCTGTGCTCGCTGAATCCAGTATTGCTAATCGTTCTCTTTTATGTTAGCCCTTTTTTTCGAGATATACCGTTATTTCGGAAATAGAGGAGATTGCACAGTATACATATATTCGCGTAACACAAAAGAGGTTTAGCTTATCGAAACTAAAAACTTAAAAATTAAAACCAAATTCCGCAATACATCTACCTTTAAATAAGGCTGAAACTTTTTTTTAATCTGCGCAGTCGTTTTAGAAATATAAAACTTTTTTGACAAAAGAACATTTGGATCACATTACTGTTTAAGTACGTGGTATTTTATAAATAGAGTGGTATTTTATTAGTAAAACAACTTTCAATCTGTGAGTATCGCACACTGTGTGAATTCTTTTATTTTATTTTATTTTAATTTTTTGTGATCAGAGGTAAAAAAAGGGATAATACCTCACCACAATAAAAAAAGAACTAAAATGTTAAGTACTGCATATTCTTCACAATTTACAGAAAAAATAATTTTTAAACAAAAAACTTAAAAACTAACTGTTCAATGCTTCAAAATACAGATAAATCTGCACATTTGGCAACATTGGGGTCAAACTAAATTATCTTTTCGTTTCACATATACGTTAAACATTTAACTTTCTGTGCGATTAAAGTGCAATACAATTGTGTTTAACACTGGAGTTCACATTCGTGTTGAATTTTAAAAGCGAAAAATAATTTTTATATTTATATTTAATTTTTTACCTATTTTTTAATAAAGACTTACCTAAAAAAATATTGTTTATTTTTTGCCTTAAAAATCGTTCCACTAGAATGTTTTAAAAAGTAGTTCATCGATTTGAGAAAGAGTAACTTTAATGCAATAAAATGAAGAGTAATCTTCCAGGGTTATAATTTGATTGTGTATCAATCTTTATAAATAATATTCTAGTACATTTCATTTGGATGCTGGTATGCGGCTGCTTATGACAGACTCATCGGATACATTAGTAAATTATTGAATAAAAACAAATAGAAAGTGAAAGGCTTTTCTTCAAGAAATTGAAATCGGTTGGCGAATGTCTGGTTTGAACCTGGAATATATGAAAAAAATAATCCAGATTCCCATGTAAATTTTCTAAAGCCAAAATAATAGGTTAAGATTACCGTATATTTTTCTTTGGATTGCAAAAATAAAAACAATTTTACGACTAGGAGGATTAGAAAAAAACTTTGATGGAATATTGCACAGTGACACATACTTATCCATAAATTGTGATGGAGTAAATGCAAAGAAAATAAACGAAAGAATTTAAAGCTTATTAGGGCTTTTTCTCTGGAATTTTAATTGCTGAAACTTCCCGCTTTTCCGTGATCTCGGGAAGTAAAGAGAAAAATTCTAGCAACATTTTTTTCATTATTTACAAAATAGTTGCTTATATTCGTGCAAACCTGAAAAAAAGCCTTAAAAGCGCTGAGTGAAAAAAACATAAAACCAACAGCTTATTATGCTAATAGTTTTGAGATGATATGGGGCTATATGGCAAGCAAAGGCGTTGGTAATGTAGAGCCTATTCCAATGACTATGGATCACAGAGTCTATTAGCACTTTCTCTAAAGAAGATAATTGCATACATATTGTATTAGACGCAATACGACGGTTTTGATTATTGTATATTGTAAAAACAATTAAAAACTCTAACGCACTTACCAGACTTAAGTCCCATGGAACATTTATGGGATTTACTAGAAAATAGACTAAATGGCGAATGGGAAATAAATACAATAAAAAATTAGTTTCATCAATGCCAAAACAGCTTAATGATGTTCTTATTCGTCGAGGATATTCCAAATTTTATTAAAACCCAGTTTGAATAGTAAAAATTTTTGATATATTTTTAACTTCTAATATGGACGCATACATTTGCTTATGCATAAATTTGTCATGCCATTGCACTGTGGGGCAGGATTGCACAATTTTTGGAATAAATTAAACAGTTAAGTTTAAATATAAGATACTGGTATCTTTGAAAAGGTTGTGGTCTTTTTTATTGAAAAATAAAAACTAAAAAAAAGTAATTTTGTTTTATTATAATGACTAAACTAATGCAAATATGTAATTATAAATATTTCGAAGGTTAAAACACACATTTATCAATTTAAGGATACATTATTATGCATTTATTCACTGTCACTTTGTGTTTCATCAGTATCTTCGTCAGTATCACCGTCATCATATTATGAAGGAGACAGATATTTTGCTTCCTTAGGTTTCCTTGGTTGTGCAACCACTTCTTTTGCGTCTTGCGAGCTGCCGTGACCACCGGTTCTGAATTTATTAAAAGAAAGTTAAATATATCTTCTAACTTATTAATCCTACTACATTTTCTTGTGTTAAAAAACAAACAAACTTAAATTACTATATCTGTAAACTAGACACTTTGAACTAAATAACCACTATAAAAATACGCTTGCGAACCCGTGCCGGAAAAAGTTTCAAGCTCTGAGAAATGAAATTTTTAAATTGCTGCTACAGCCATCGTATTATTTAAATTCACATGGCTTAAATTAGCGTTAGTATAATAACACGTATATATGTCTAAACCGGAAAAATAATATTGATAAAACTTGATGGAATTCATATTTTATAACCGTTCAAAGTTGGTAGAATAAAAGCTAAATATTAAAAATATTTTTTTTTATTTTGAAGTTTGTATTTTATGGGCTCGCCCTTCGTAAAACGCGAAATAATTTTAAAAAATGTTAATGCAGTTCAACTAAGGAAGCTCTTGGATAAGAAACCAAATAAAAAATTTTCTCAATTCTCATTTTTTAAAATAGACTTTTTTCCAAAACTTTTTTCGGGCTGCTCAATCGTGCATTGTTTCAAGGTTGATAATAATTCCCAAACTGCAAAAAAAAAACGGTTAACATAATTTTCAGAAATTGTTCTGTAAAGTAAAACCAATTTCAAAAAATACCGTGTTGCGATTTTTGCATTTCATATTCAATATTTGGTCGTATCGTTTGAATTATAAATAATGATACTGATTTCAGTTCATTTCTGTCAACTGGTATATGGGTCTATTTTATATCGCATGCTTTAGTTTTTTTAAATTCCGCTAGTCGTACTCTTTTTTGAGTAATTGTAGTAACAAATTTGCACTCAGAGAATGACATACCCGTGAGAATATTTATGTCTCTTTTTAACTGATATTTTTAATAGGACTTCCATTATCATTCGATTAACCTTTGAAAATTAATTAGTACTACGCACTTAGTGTCATTATTAAAGCACAAACTCATTCCTCAAACTCATTCCTGTCGTCAATCATTCTAAGAGAAAATGTCATTAAGTGAGGATCGAAATAAAAGTGTGATATAAAATTTATTGATATCATAGTGCAAACTTATAAAATATTTAATTCTGGTTTTGTTGTTAAATTTTGCATACTTCAAGTGCCTTGAACTTAAAAAGAAGAGAAAGAGAGCGAAAAATCCTTATTATAAAAGGATTATTTATCTGTCAATTGTGCATTGTTGTTCACGGAAACAAGGTAGGACACAAAACACAATTGTTAATTTTCCTGGGTCTAATAATGTGCTTCCTATTTCTACAAGGAAACAGTATTCGCTTTTAATTGGAGACCGCAAATTGGTCACAAACGTCCACGCGTTCTATGGCCGAAGCCCGTTAGTTAAGCCACGAGAAATTGGTTGGCTTAGCACAACGAAGCATCCGTTATTTGCCCTTAGACCGTACTGCACTAATACGTAAAGATTTGATGACTTAAAGTATAGAAATTTTAAAATTAATTTTCTAAAACCTGTATTTTTTCATAAGGCTACAAAGCCTTATATTTAATATATATACTATTATGACTTACGTAAACAAAATTAACTAACTATCTTACTTATCATTACATTTATGAAATCTAACTTAACTTAGGAATGCCTAATATCTATAATTAAAATCCTAAAAATGACTTAAATCTATTTAAAACTTTATATCTTAATTTAGTATTTTTCTAAATTTTTCTGATGCTAAAAATATATTAAAATATTAAAACAACAAAAATGAAAGCTTAATACTTACCCTAAATAAATAAACCTTTTTTATTATTATGCTCTAATTAAAATTGTTAATTAAATTAGAATTTTTTAAATATGAATTGATAATATTATAATTATTTTATCTTAAACTTTTGAATTCCTATTTCTTTGAATATTTTCTTTCCATTTAAAACATGAATTGAAATGAATTTACCTTATTAGTTTTACTAACATTTTTTTCTCTTGTGTAAGTTTTTTTTTATTAATATATTGCACTAACTCTCACTCATTAAAATGTAAATGAAATTTAATAATCATCCCCAGAATAGTACACCAAAGTTTAAAGAAGAACAACAGCGACACACATTGACTGCTGGGCCCATTATCTCAACCGCTGTGGATAAATAAGTAAAACCAACAACAACATCTGTAAGTGATGATTCTCTTTTAAATTTCAAATACGTTTTCTTTGATATTTATTATATTTAATGTCGGTCCGATTCCATTCTGTTCCTTTGTCCGAGTTCATTACAATATTTCTCTTTATTATAATGTAAAAGAATATAATTTTTATTTTATTTTTATTTTTATTTAATTTTTATTCTTTTAATAAGAGATCAGTCAATAATGTTAATCTTATTCCTTTTAAATATTCCAATAAATTTCTTTCTATGTTTGTTATTGTAAATATGATTTTGTAAATTTTTTCTATTAACGGGGAAGAATAACCACGACCATGATGTGCCTACATAAATAAACAGTCCGTGTATATTTAAAGGGAGAGTTTGTAGATTCCGGGTATTCAAACTGTCATAGGCGTTTCTAATACAAATGGGTGCGAGAAATGTACCCTACATGGCATAATATCACGCCATGGTATTAATTATCTAAATTTCCGTGTTTTTTTTTTAATAATTATATGTTCGGTTTTTCTTTTCGTCTGTTTTATTTATTTATTTTTTTGCACACTCTGGTGGCATGTAGAGGGTATTATATGCTTACGCGTCAAATCGGGTTCAGAACGAACGGTGCTTAGTTTAGAGCTAGCCGGCAAACATATGTAGTCATGCCTCTTAACCAGTTGAGTTTAAAGTAGGCTATTTGAACTTCTTGTTATATTTACCGCTGCCGACGCATAACATACTCGTATATGGTACTTTGTAGCATATATGGCGTTTGGCATAACACTTGTAGCCCACGAGTAACAACCGTTACTCCTTAGCATCATAATCAGATCTTAAAGTACACTAAATAGTCTGTACGCATATTTATGCGGCCTAGTGTTAACGTTATAGCATATAGGCCACAATCGCTAGAACTAATCAAATCAAGAATTTATGGGAAGATCTGGATAGGTGAGTTAAAAATTCGGCAATTACTAAATTTATGTGACAAAGCAGGTATTTGTCTGAAAATTTTACAATATTGAGACACAAAAAAAATTTTGAATTCTATCCCAAAATGACTGGAAGCAGTTATAAAACAAGAAGGATTAACAATTTTATATTGATTATCGATCTATAACCAATATTTTATAGTATGTACGTACATATGTATAATTAATAATAATTAAAACTGTCAATAATTACACTATGCAATAAGCAAAAATACCTTTGATATTTACTATATTTTTTGATGTGCTATGGTCGTCTAACTTCAAAAATCATCAGCACTTCAGATTCGTTTTATATGCGAGATTTTAAAAGAGGCTGCTTCATATATCTTATGATGACTTTGAAATGACTTATTCGATTTCATTAAGCCATATGTTAAAAAATTCCAAATTTTACCAGCTTTGTCATTCTAATATCATTTTTTATATAGCACGTATTTTGGAGTTATTGAAAAACAAATTATAATTCTTTTTTTTTAAATTATGATATTTTTTGATTCTAAAAAATTCACTAAAATAGAAAGCAGCAAATATTTACCAGTTTCACTATTTATTCATAAAGCTGCATATAATAGAAATAAAATAAACCATAATTCATTTTTTTACTGATTGCCTAAAATTTCACTGAGCGTATGATTGATATTTATGAACTTTGGAAATATATCGCTTATACGACACCCATTACATACACTTACAACAACAAAATTTATATATATAAATATATTGTTACGAAAATAAAACTGCCTAAATGAAAACACACATCAGCGTTTTTAAAACTGTATTGTAAGATTTTGGAATATTTTGTGTCACCATGTCAATGCCGTACTTTTTTGTGTATCTGGGAGCACTGCCAATTCAACTATCTTTGGGTAAAAAATCTTACATGCTTAAAATGAACAGGTAGAGGATATGAGAGCATTTGAAACATTTCCGGAATTTTCCTAACTGTAGGCAATCAGGTATATAAAGAGACTGTTTTGCCTACTTACTTTGATTATCGTTTTGCTGTCATAAGATTATGACGTTGTTAAGCGGAAATAAAAGTGTTGCATAAGCGAATATTAAGTTGTATTAAGACAAACTGTATCAAAGTTATAGTGTAGTAAATAAATAACACTGTAACAACAAAAAGCGGTGGTAATTTTATTTTAACGCAATTTAAACGAACTCAAACATTTTAAAAAGGTTAAAACGTAACAAAAAAAATAATTTAAATAAATATTTAAAAAAGTGGGAGTTTCAAGCCCCATTTACCTCAAAGGTTTTTGATTAGTAGAAAAAAAGTAGTTTAAGTGAACTTAGTTATACTGTCAAAAGTCGTAGCAGCTGGAATAGACACATTGACCTCGTCAATTTCTATCATTCGGTCAAACAAAATATTCCCTTGAATTGTTTTATATTTTCAATTTCTATCATTCTATCATACTCTTGTTTTATATTTTCATTTACGTAGTAAATTTCAGATAACTTGAGTCAACTAAAGTACTAATAGGCAGCACTTTTAAGGAAGCAATTTGCTCATCCAATTCTCGATTACATGCTATTATTATAACAAATTTGTGAAATAAATGTTCGTAAAATAACTGAAAACTTCACTGAAAATAATAACACAATAAGCTAAAGGCATTACACAAAAGATAACCATACATCTCCAAGAAGTATCACCTTACATATCTCACAAGAACAATGACCACTAGAAAGCTACTGATAACGACTGATAATACTGAGCATAACAACTTTTGCTCATAACAAACGACAAAGATATAGTAAAAAATTAAAAAGAAAATTGAAAGATTATATTACGTTATCTTTCTAAGGTTTAAAAAAATATTGTATGAAAAAATTGAAAGAAAATGCATTTAAAACTCATATTGGATTTTATAATATGGGGGTTAATTTTGAAACACTAAACTATATACATACGTATGTATCTAATTAAAATAAAGATTATGTTAGTCGCTGAGTAATCTAGTTTTATTTAATATATAACATATTATTTTTTTATATTATATTCAGTCTATTCAAATATATACTAATTAATTTTAAAATTCAATAATCAATTCATTTTAATTTAACTCGGTAATAAAAAACAAATAATTTAGTTAAAGTAAAATACGTTCAGTTTATTTCATTGACTTAAGACTAAAAACTACTTTATCCATTACAACCTTTAAATGTATTTATTCAGAAACATCTGATAAGTGCTCTTGCATTCATTCATTCAGCATTTTAAGTTTTATTTCTACTTTTTTAATAACTCCTCCTTATTCTGCTTTGCTCCTCCGGGCTTTGATATGCTCGGTAGGTTTTCCAAGAGCGCCGATATATCAATTTCAGGCACTTCTTGAAATTCCGACGTCAATAGTATCACATATGTCAGATGTACCGGTTATTGTGCCCGACAGCTAGCTGTATTACTTTATTTTTCTCCTCCGGTGCTCTGTATTTCGTTGCATTTGATGATAGCTTTTTTTATGTAGAACATCCAGTCAATACATACCTACAAAAAGGTAAATAATTCATGCAACATATTATGAAGAAGTCATGGATACCTTTTTCCACGCATTTCCATTTTTTGTTGAAGGCACTCATGCACTTAAGAATCTTGAAAGCTCCTCTCATTATGTATATACCTCTTCTTTTGACCGCTGGTGTTATCCGCATGCAAGAACATGCGGCCATTAAATCGGCCAGATTCTCATATTGCTCTGATGTAGTTGTATTTGACCTGCAATAAATTAATTAAATCTTTCCTTGTTATACATAAATTAACAAAATTAAACAATCGAAAACGTTAAAAAATTATTAAAGTAATTTATGAAGAATCTTATTCAATTTTTTACTTACATTTTATAAATCTATTAATTTTTTTGCGTAAACGAACAAAAATCGAAAAAGTCCTAACTAAAAAAACAACTTGGCAAAACATTACTACGATCGAAATGCAGAATATATAAAATCGAGAAAAACTTAACGGAATCGAAACACATAATACCAATTCTGTCAAACGGAGGAAGTGTCGAATCGAAACGCAGAATAGGGGTGATTATAGAATTGGTGTTTTTTCATGGAAGTACAATTCACTTTCATTTCGTCATCCAACTCCTAAATGCTATATTTTAATTCAACAACATTCTAATAACACCATGCTTTTTCCACAATCTCATTGAGCTTGTTATCACTCATAGGGGGCGTCGACCTTTGGCGCAATCGTGTCAATGATCAGGTTGGCTGATTGTATGAGTGGTTGAGTACCATCAACGATGCTTTACAAGGTAGGCACCATGCCATAAAGTACGGTGGTGGAGACATGAGCTATCGATGATGTCGATTGCGGAGGAGTAGGCGTGCCGGTGCCTCTGACTTTGCTAAGCGTAAGGAGCCTCAGGACAGAAATATAGCTATGAACAGAATTATGGCTGTTAAAGAGAGCGATTAGAGAAGAATTGTACGGGAGAAAAAAATTGACCTCTAAGGTCGGGTGTACCGCTGGATTGGAATTGTATTCTCTCACGGTTGGTGGTAGTACGCTGTCATCTTGGGAACTTTTCAGGGTTTTCTTTGGAAAAAAGACCGTTCGAAGTTCACCCTGAAGTCTCCCGATACGGTGCGGAGCAATCCACGGTCTTATAAGAGAATACACTTTCTTCAGCCACTTGGAAAAGTGCTGGAAGGGTGTAACGAATCCAACCGGCGATCCCACTTTTTTTTTTGAAACGTAAACTGCCCTTAATTCCGGCCTCGCTCTGTCCGGGGCCTGAAGTGCAATTCTAAAATATTAACAATAGTACAAATTGTTAACTTATTTTGTTAGTCTCTAACTTAACGCTAAAAATATTAATTTATACATGTAGATGAATACATTCAGAAGTAGTTTAAATTTCTCAATTATTAATAGGAGTCCATAATAAAGAGCATGTAATCGAATTAAGTTGAGCCAATGTGACACGAACCCCACAATCGACTGTTAGATATGGTTTCGATGGCTCCCAACTCGTCCTTATTTTCTCATCTTTATGAACGCCAAACCCCTCTAATATAAAAAGGACTATGTACAGTACGATTAATTTAACCAAATACATACATATATTAATTAAAGATGGAATAAATTGGATTAAGAATTAACCGTCACACTTTTAAATATTTTACAGCGTGGTTTACATTTGTGTTACATTAAATTAAATGCTGCCAACATGGGTTCTGATAGACTGGCTCGTTCCTTTTGGTTCAATTAAGTTTTGTTTATTAGATTTAATTATATTTTCATATTTTCGGAACGCTACCTTTTTACAGATTACATATCGGAGAATACCTTTTTAAAGCCTTTAGAAATTTTTGTTTTTTAAGCTTATCAGGATCGAATATACTTACCGATTGCTATTAAATAGTGTTTTCGTTGTTTTTTTTTAAGAAAAAAGGTAAATTTTACCAATGTGTGGTTTTATATCATTTACATTCTATTGTTTATAGTTCAGTTTTGTTAACAGGATTTCTATAAATTTATTGCTTGGAGTTTATGACCGAAATCGAATATGCCCATTATAATAAAATAGAGCACAATAGTTCGGTTTTGTTTTTTTTTTTTCAATTTTTAGCCACGTCTTATATATAATAGTTATCAAGGCCCAATGAGATAGAATTAGGCGAACGTAAATATAGAATCCGTAAATGTATTTGTGTCAGCTGACCGTTTTTGGCATATGAAAAGCTATGAAAGTGCTTACTTGACCGTAATATAATGTAACAATCTGTTGAAAATAGAATTTGTCGGCAACGTTACGTAACATTTGTCGACCGGTAATGGGCTGTTTGTATGTTAAATTATATGGGGGAATTTTTACTCTTTTTTGGCACTTTTTTCACACAATTAAAAAGAGCAATTTAAAACAATTGAACAAAGTAATGATATAATAATTTGAACAAATTTAACATATATTTTAGAAAATATGAATCCAATTTTAAAAATATTACTATTTTTTAATACAAAATAGCTTCCTACCCATATTGTAATGTGGAAAAGGATTAAGCTAAAAAATTTGCTTTAATAAACATTCTTAGATGACAAGTAAATATTTGCACACTGTCAGGGAACACACGATGAAAGCTTTTTTCAAGAAATTTTCTTCAATTCTCTTTTAAACTTGCATTCGATATTTATTTCAATGAAATCTAAGATAATATAAATAACATAACATTCCACATACAAACAGCCCATCACTGCTTGACAAATGTCACGTAACGTTGCCTTCAAATTTTATTTTCAACAGATTGGGACGTTACAGCAACGTTTCATAACGGTCAAGTAAGCACTTTCATAGCTATTCATATTACAAAAGCGATCAGCTGACACGACTACATTTACGTCTTCTACGTTTACGTTTGGCTAATTCTACCTTTAGTCTAGAAGTAACGTAGACATAACGTGTCAGCTGATACGATAACTAAATAGAGAATACATTCAAATAGTTAGTTGCTCTGTATCGAACGTAACGTAGGCGTGGTGTTCCTGTTATCAGCAGAAGTTTTTTACGTTTTTACTTCACGCACAACATCAGCTGACATAAAATTGTAAACAAAGAATTTGTGTTGACATAAAAGTTAAGCAAAGAGTTCACGCTTAAATGAATTAAGCAAAAATTTTAAAATCTGTGTTTTAAATTAAATAATAAAATACTTAAATAAAATGGATGATGAAAGGTTAATATTTTTGGTGCAATAGCATGAAGTAAATTATAAGTGTTTTTGTTTCTTTTTTGTTTTTTTTTTTTGCATACACACACACAGTTGAAAACAGGTGACGCGTTTTTACTTCACCAACTAACCACACTTGACGTTCTGATCACGTTACATTTACGTCCTGTCTACATTACTTCTAGACTAATTCGGCCTTCATACGCTACACCCAACCCCAGGGGTCATCCATATTCTCCCACACAAAATTCCTCCAATCGCTATTCTTAACAGCCGTATCCTGTTCTTATACTCCCTCAGGTTCCGCGGATACTCAGTCTTACTCTCAGCCAAGTCAGAGGCACCGGCACGCCTACCACTTCCAAGATGTCGAAAATGCCTTCGTATCATGGTTCCTACACAGTAAAGCATCATTAATGGTGATTAGACACTCATATAATCTGTTGACATTATCATCTACAGTCAGTCGCCTAAAGTCCTCAATACCTACAGCACCTGCTGCTTCCTTAAAGCAGTCACGATAATGGCCCCAATCAATGGCACGATTACGGAGCGATCGACGCCCCAAGTATGTGGCACCTTATGAGTGACTATTGTGATTATATTATCATTGCTCCGCGCTAGTAAGGTGAAAAAACAATCTCTCTTTATTCTTTGATTGATAGTTTATTAATAATTCAATTTTTATTGATCTTAACTATTTATAATATTTTATTGTAAACAATATAATTTTAATAAAGTAGAGAAGTAAAACAAAATAAAATAAAGTAAAATAAAATAAAATAAAATAAAATAAAATAAAATAAAATAAAATAAAATAAAATAAAATAAAATAAAATAAAATAATAATTCAAGGAAATAAAAATAGGCCAAAATAAAATATTTCAAAATTATCAGTACGTAGTAAGATATCGAAAAATAAATAGTAAGCAATTACATATAAAAAATAAAATATGTATGTACGTATGTACCTATTTAATTAGGCCTATGATCGTAACTTGGTTGATGATCTGGCCGGTTTTGACGGTGCTGATATAGGGGTTTCCATAACTGCTGTTATAGAAATTTCCATAATTCGAGTTCAAGGGCCTGCCATCGGTCACATGATGATGTCGGTATCATGTCCGACATACGCCAGCCACCTTGCTAGCGCGGGCGAACACTAGACATTGATATGTGTTGAGATAGTGTGCGTTGCATTGTGTTTCGTTTATATGTATGTAATTTGTTCTTGTTATATACGAAAGCTTTTAGATATTGGGACATCCTCAGTATACGTATTCGTGCGTGTGTTCTGTTGACTTCTGAGTGGAAAATTCCGTTTGGAATTCTTTTTCCTGTTTTTTTCTGGCGCCATCTGTTGTTGACTGTATTGAATTTACATTATATTTAATTATATTCGCGATATTTGTTTTGGCGTCATCTATTGGTTGCCATGTTCATATTGATTTTCTTTGGAGGTTCCTTACAGTGGGTTATGTCCAGGGTTTCGTTAGCTGTTGTAGTTAATTTTTTCTGTAAAAGTTAGGGTGCCAGAACAAAATATTTCTGTGGTTTGTGACTTAGCTAAGTTGTTCTATATAACCTTGTGCCATCTTTTGAGTGAACTGATTGAGTTTCCTGACTTTTCAAAGTAGTTTTTTAGGCGCTATATATTATGCTGAGTTTTGTAGTGGTAATTTGTGCTTTTTATGTGTCGTAATTTTCATTTCGTTCTTAATTGCTTAGTACGTGTTATTGAGTTTTCACTTTAATTTCTTTTCTTTTGGAGTAAGATCATGTTTCTTTAGTGGTTTTCGTATATAGTTTTGTTTTAGGTTATTGTTTTGTGTTGTTGGTGGCAACATACTGCGATCGGATAAGGAGATGAAGTCTTGTGTTTCAGACACTAGGACGACGTCTGACGGCACAATGGGGACACAGTCTCTCCCGTCGCTGAAGAGCAGGCGTTTGGATGGTGAAAATAATGGCTCTGATGTCGAAGTTGGCCGGATCAAGTGGTAAGACCTTGAAACAGTACAAGCCGGGATCCCCTTTGATTGTTCGTAAATGTGCTCCGATGGTGACAAAGCCGAAGAGGGAGTCACAGGCTGGTGCGTCGGACCTTCAGAGCGTAGCCGGTAATGATGCTGCTAAGGAGGCGGTTAAGGCTATCAGTTATAGTCTCATAGGAGTTGTTTTTGATGGCAAGGTTGAATCGTTAGTGGCGCAAAGATCCTTGAGTATGCCGGTCGTTTCAAGACGGTGCTCATGGGCCAAGACGGCAGTTTCAGGGGAGCCAGTGGATACGTGGTCTGTGGTGATAAGAGAAAAGTATAAGGATAAGGAGGCCTCGAAAGAGGTTATAAAGAAGGCGATGGAGGAGGTCGGTCACACTCTAGGCGTGTGAGTCCATGAGGTTAACCGACGCAGGATGGTGGCGCTGTGATTCGCTCACCTACAATGGCCGAGAGGAACGCCTTCGTACATAAAGTTTAAGGATATTGGCTTCAAAGTTTCGGTGGAGGGAAAACTCGGCCCTAGATTGTCGTTTAAAGGGTACATCCGGAGTTGAATATTGAAAATTTAATGAGTGATTTGTACGAGATGAATTTGAAGGATCAAATGTCTCGGGAAGTTTTCAACCGTAGCGTAAAGGTCGTTGGTACATGAAGGGTGGACAAGTGTGCTGTTAACATCGTATGTACACGAGCCATATACTGTGGATGGTGTTGTAAGGTGTTATGTTCAACATCAAAGCGTTCATGTTCATCTCATAAAATACGTCATATTTTGGCTCCAATCTGAGGGTGAAAATGTCGGAAATAAGGTGTAGAGTTGTAAAATTTCTTTTCAGATTTTATACCCCACGTTGGAGTCGAACTTACTAAACTTTTTAGTTCAGCTTGCTCTACGTTGGTCGCAAAATATTGTTATGTTCACCACAGCGTTCAATCTTTTAGGCACCTTTACGCGCGCCAAATATTTCTTATGGTATGAATCAAATAGATATTCCACTAAAATACATAAAACTAAAACGATGTCAAGGAATATCTACAATTTTTATTGACGATACTGCTCTGGTTTAGAAGATAGGGAACGAACGGGAGGCATTGAAAACAACTAGCGGTTAGTCGGTTGGATGGATTCTTGTTCTCCATATTTTCTCTTGCCACAGAGTCTATTTCGAACACAAAATATTATTATTATAGACTCCCTAAGTCGATTAAATAAATAAATTATATACCGGAAGTTGATCTTCAACTAAAATGATGAAAAAGGAATCCAAATACACCAACTAAAGTTTCGAAGCTAATATAAAGGCCAATCGTAAGCCGAAATATTCAAAACCTATAACAAAACCTATTCCTTCCCAGGAGGATTGGAAAAAAACACGCCTCTTTGCCCTCCCATGATTTTGGCGGCGTTAAAAGTTAAGCTAAAATTCCACAGCTTCATCTACCCTATTACCTATCTATATTACCCTACGTCACGATTAATAAGAACATTTCAAACCGTTTAACCTTTTATTATATATACAAATTCAATACTTTTATTTAGAACATTATTCATAATAAGCCTTAACTTAAAACCAAATAACTATAATAATATAAATTTAACCATTTAATATAATATCGTTTAAATCAAAATTAAACTTCCCGAATTGATAATTATATCGCACAAAAAAAAAAAACAAGTCTATAATATAAATAAAGATATTTTCGATCGCGTTTCAATTATTTTCGATTTAACTTTCACGAATAATTTAAAAGAAATATAAAGAAACATTTAAAAAGTAAATATTATATAAATACCATAGATAAACATATAACTTATACCCACAATAGCGTACAAAGAAGCAAAAGATAGAAAACCAAAAAATAGAACAAAATATTATACATGAGAGCATAATCACTTATAAACGTATTTTTAACAACATGCTTATAGCATTTTAAAAGAATATACTAAACATTATTTTATCCTTTTGCTTTTTTATACTCTACTTTCTTTCATTAACATAAATAAAATATTTAATAAAATTACAGACTAAATGACCAAAAAATAAATTTAAGAGTGCAATTTAAGACCAAACTGTGATTATTAAGTGCAATATATAGTTTTTAAGATTTTTAAATAATTTTTAGCAAATATTATAATATAATATATTATAATATAAATATAATATATATATATATATATATATATATATATATAAATATATATAAATATATATATAAATAATATATAAATATATATATATATATAAATAAAGTATATAGAGTATATATATATATATATATATATATATATATATATATATATATATAGTATATATATATATATATATATATATATATAAATATATATAAATATATATATATAAATAATATATAAATATATATATATATATATATATATATATATATATACTCTATATACTTTCATTTTTAACGCCACTGGGTAATCTGTTGAAGAGCTGTAGTCCTTTGTAAAACAATGAGCGTTGCATTGCGATTGTTGTAGTTCTTTGAATTCTAAAGTCATCATTATTCCTCAATTGGTATGGTTGTGTTTCCTCGACATACATTATTTGCTCTATTATAAAGAGTCCGCCATCTAACGTTTTTTTTTTTTTTCAACTAGTGCTTATTTTGTGAATAGTAACACTTAGCTCATGTCTGATGTGACAGATAATTAGTTTTATCCTTCCATATACGAATACGTATACGCTTCGGTAAGTGGGCCTGCGATCGACTTACAGAAGATGCTGATTTTGCCAAAAAAAAATCATCTTTTCAGATGAAGCTCATTTTGATCTTGGTGGGTATGTAAAGAGGCAAAATAGTCGCATTTTGAGCACAGAAAACCCTCACGCATACATTGCAAAGTCGATACACCCAGGACGAGTCACTTTTTGGTGCGGATTTTGGACCAGAGGCATAATTGGGTCATTTTTTTTCGAAAATGAGCAAGAAGTGGCCGTTACAGTCAATGGCGATCGTTATCGGGCCATGTTGAACGAATTTTTGTTCACAAAAATTGAAGAGGAGGATATTAGCAACATTTGGATTTAACAGGACATTTGGATTTAACAGCCGAAGCTACACTCGATGTTTTGCGCCCTGTTTATGAACATCGCGTTATCAGCCGCAAAACTGATGTCGTTTGGCCACCTCGGAGCTGCGATTTGACCGTTGGACTATTATTTGTGGGGTGCCGTCAAAGATAAGTGTTACGCCAACAGTCCAGAGACAATTGACGCTTTAAAGGACAATATTCGTGAACCCATTGGTGAAATACAGCTGCACACAATCGATAATGTGCTTAAAAATTGGACCGATCGTGTAGGGTACTGCATGGCCAGCCGAGGCAGCCATTTGAATGAAATTATTTTCCATTATTAACCGGAAGTATTGTACTTTCAAATAAAAAAGAAATTTGAGAAAATATTAAGTAGTTTTTTTTATAGCATTTTCAAAAAAAAAAATAAATAAATAAATAAAAAAATTATTTGGCGGACTCTTTATATTGTGGTGCCATTCCAATTTTAATTTTTTGAATAAAGTTTATGGTATTTAATTTCAGTCTTTGTTTTATCGCCCATGTTCTGAAAACGCTGCGTTTTCAAATCGCAAATAAAAAACATATGTTTTATAACAACAAAACATAAACATAGAAAAAATTATTCATAAAAATTCGTCAATTAAAAGAATTATCAAAAAATAAATTTTGTTTGAATAAATTTTTAATTAAACCGACTACTTTTATGCTTAAAACAAACATTTTTTATTGAAAGTATTTAATAAACAACCAATTAAAATTAAAATAACATATATGTATGTAAGAATGTATTTAAAATTTAAATATTTTTTGTGAAACAGTAACAGGCGGCTTTTCTATTTAATTTAATTTGTAAAATATCAGTGCTATGGCCGCAAATGCTTCTTCTTTTTATTTAGAGATGTTACTTATAAACACTTGTGAATAATTGTTGAGTTTCATCAATGGTAGCCGGTTACAAATAGGATCTTGAATGATTTTTTATCTCTCGTAAATGTTTTCGTTTGCCAGAACACCTGTTTGGCGCTTTCAAATCGAAAACGCAAATTTTAAGCGATATGCGTTTTTCAGAACATGGGTGTATATCTAGCCATTTTAGAGAGTCAAGCATAAAGTTTATCGGTGTATACCTGTTGTATTTCAATATAATGCGCATTGATTTATTTTGTAATATATTTTTGCAATCTATCAATTTGTTGACTCGTGCAGCATGAAAAAAGAATTGTTGACCCGAACTCAAAATGAGGTTTAATCATTGTGTTGTAGATTGTGATTGCTGTTAATGTATTTACAGTTAGTGTCATTAATATCCGGTTTTTAAGTTTATCGATAATAACACCCTGGCATTAGCGAAATGGATAGGTAATCAGAAGAATAGCAAAAACTCAAATAAATGTTGCCAGTATGAGTATTCAAATATATGGAAAAAATGGCTCTATGGTAACCCTGCAACCGTGATAAATCGATCAAAGTTTGTTAACCCTGTTTACTAAGCGCCATTAATATTCGGTTTTTCCCCTATTTATATGCTATTTGCAAAAAAACATGTTATTCAGCTACTTTTCCAGCAATATAGAGATACGTTTTAATAAAAGTGCATAACACCTCCTTTCTTGTCTGTCCAATATTCTACTTCACTGCAAATTATACAAATGGGGCGCAAAGGCAAAAACACTCCTTTAGAACAGCGAAAGCTTGTTATTTTCCATTATGAAAAAGGTAAAAAGTACAAAGAGATTGCTGAAATTCTGAATATGTAACCAAATACAATTGGGGACATTGTCAGAAGGCACAAATATGAAGGAAGAATACACTTCATAAAGCAGAAAGGTCAGCCAAAAAAATTGAACGAAAGGGAAGAAAGTTCAATTGTGCTAAAAATAAAATCTAACTCACGCTTAAGTGCTCCCAAATTAGTCACAGAGGTGCTCAATGAGTTTAAAAAGAAAATATCTGCATCTACTATACGAAGAACCATAAGAAAAAAAAGGTTTTCATGGCCGAGTAGCACGTCGTAAGCCATTGGTTAATTTACGCAACCGAAAAGCTCGTTTGAGTTTTGCCAGGGAATACATTAAGAAGCCTGAAACTTGGTGGGATGACGTTGTATTTGCGGACGAGAGCAAGTATAACGTATTTGGATCCGATGGTCGTATAATGGTGTGGCGGAAGCCAAATGAGAAGTTACAATCACAAAATTTAAAACCAATCGTAAAACATGGAAATGGACATGTTATGGTGTGGGGTTGTATGGGAGCTAAAGGGACGGGAAAATTAGTTTTTATCAGTGGAATTATGAATAAGAAATCATATTTGAATATCCTCCGTCAAAATTTGAAAGAAAGTGCAAATAAGCTTGGCGTTTTAGATTCTTTTAAATTCTACCAAGATAACGACCCAAAGCACAAGTCGCGTTTAATTCAAAAATGGTTGCTCTATAACTGCCCTAAAGTTCTCCATCCACCTGCACAATCCCCAGACCTCAATCCGATTGAGAATTTATGGGCTAATCTGGACCGGCGAATCCGCAACTACAAAATAACATCCATTGAAGACTTGAAATTGCGGCTTCAAGGAGAATGGGATCGTATTCCTGCAGCTTATACAGCTAAAAAAAAAAAACACGCAAACCGTCTAAGTGAAGTTATAAAACAAAAGGGTTAACCAACAAAATACTGAATTTTATATAAAACCTTTTTTCTAATGTATTATTTGTTACTTTTCAAAGAAAACCGAATATTATTGACGCGCAATATTTTATGCCACCTGAATTAATTTAGTTTTTTTTTTTGTTATATTGTTATTCTTTTTTTCTAAATACAAATGTGAACTTTCAAGTGTCTAAATAAACCATTAATGAAAAGAAAAAAATGTTGAAAAAGATATACATTTAGCTTAAGACGAATCAGTTAAACATATCTCTTTGATAAAACCGAATATTAATGACACTAACTGTATTTGTTTTCTTAATCTTCTGAAGAAATTAATTTTTTTTTGCAATTTTTATTTCCAATATAGTCAATATGATCTTTTAAATTTAAAGTATTGTCTATTAAAAGCTCAAGTATTCCATTTGATTTACTTTTTCTATTTCTTCATTATTGATTTTGAAGGTAATGTTGGTCCTAGTTTTAACTTCCATTATTTTAGTTTTATTCTCGTTTAGTTTAAGTTTATTCATCCGCAGCCATTTGTTTAAGTTTTCAATATCTTCAATATCTTCACTGTTCATCTGTATTACCCTCAATATATATAAGGGTATCATCCGCATATAAAGTTACTTCACAATGACTTATTACATTTGGCATATCATTTATATATATATAATAAAAAGCAATGCCCCCAGAATTGATCGCTCTGGTTCTCCATATTAGTTACTAAATGTCCTGCATTCAATATTATTTACTTCTGTTATTTGTTTTCTATTCGTCAAATATGATTCAAACCATTTTAATTCAGTTCCTTGAATGCCGTGCTTGTAAAGTTTCTGCAGTAGTATACCTCTATCAATTGTTTCAAACGCTCGTTTAAAGTCTAGAAAAATTGCAACAATCATTTTGTCTTTTTCCGATTTTTTCCACCTGTTTATAGAAAATTAATTGCTGTTTCACAAGAGAAATGTTTTCAGAAACCAGACTGATACTTATATAATAAAGCGTTCGATTCCATATATTGCTCCAATTGTTCCTTTACTACTTTTTCCATTACTTTTTCACACGGCTTCAAGGTACTAATTGGGCGAAATTCTTCACAAAGTTTTGTCTTAGCAATCTTTTCAATGGATGTTATCACTGACTCTTTCCAATTATCAGGAAATATTCCTGTTCTTAGGGATTCATTTATTATGTCCACCATCGTTCTTCCTATCACATTCCAACTATTAAGTATAATTTTAATTGATATTTTGTTGTAGTCCGCCTTATTCTTTAAATTTTAACATATAATTCTTAGTTTATCCAGAGTTATAGCACTGAATTTAAATTTAGAGTTTATCATAGGAATTCGGTTTGAGTATTGCACGTAAGGTATTCTATCTCTTATAGATCTTATACTATCAACAAAAAATTCGTTAAATTTATCAGCCATCTGCAAATTTTCCTTATGTTCTATTTGGTTAAATATCACAGATTAAATTGTATTTGTTCTTCTTAAGTATTAGATTCTTTATCTCTCTCCGCATATCCTTTTGATCTATAGCATTAATTATTTTGTTATTTATAAAATTTTCTTTTTTCATTTTCAATTTTCACTTTATAAAAATTTCGAACGACTTTGTAGTTATTCCATGATTCGTTACTATTATCTACTTTCGCTATTTGGTATTTATTAATTTTTTCCTTTTTTAATTGCCTTAGTTCATTGTTAAACTATCTATATTAAAATCGCCTGCTATTATTATATCACAGTTTGCTTAGTTTATATTCTCCAAAATTTCCTCAAATGCTGCAATAAACTCTGTCTCTGCGCTACTTAGTGATCTATATACAGACGTAATTTACACTTGTAGTTTTCATATTTAGCGATTTATGCAGTTATCCAAATTTTGGAATTAATAACACTTTCGGCCACTATTCTCATATCCCATCTTTTTTTAAAATAAACTATTACGCCTCCAGTTCTTGTTGAGTTTGATGGAGTTGTATATTGATTGTAATTTTCTATATGTATTTCTTGTTCCTCTATATCTTCTGTTAAATGAGTTTCCGACAAAATAAAAAAATACTGGTTTTTCCATTTCCGTAATTATCTTTAGTTGATTAAAGTTGTTAAGTAATCCTTGTATATTGGTATAAATGCCGTATATTTGCCTTGATTGTTAGGCTGTTAATCCTATTCTTCTTTTTTAGCATTTAACTTGTTCTGATATCCCGGACATTCTCTGCTTGCTGTTACATGATTTTCATCTAAGCCCAAATTTAACCTTTTATTAATTCAAACACAATTATTCATTACTTCCCTGTTGCATTCCTTTGTTTTGTGTTCTCCATGGCATTTATAACATATTTCTTGATTTTTACATTTTGACTTATGGTTATACCCTCTATATTTAAAGCATTGTATAATATCAGTACCTTCATATATTTTACATTTTTCCCATCCACTGTTAACTTTTTGTACGGTCATTATTTGCATATACGATCCATTATCAATTTTATTTTTGCATTGTAAAAGGTGTGACCATCTCTTTTATATTCAAACAATTTTAGCACTTTTAATTCAATATTTTTTTAAATATCATTCTGTTTTTTAATTTATCAATTATTTCACTTTCTGAAAATTTAAATGACATTCCTGCTACTGCTATTTTCATTTCCGGTTGACTTGGTACTTTTATTTCGTATTTTCCACTCATTTCGTTTTGTACTGCTTCTTTTATTTTTTCTCTCTCTTCATTGCTTTCACTTTGGATAACAACAGTTCCATTTTTTCTCTCTTATATATTTACAATTTTCAAATTGGTTGGATTTACCTTTCTATTGAGATCCTCTTTTGTTTTGTCTATACCTTGTTTTTCCTTTGGCTTAATTATCAGCGGGTTTTGTTTATTCTTATCTGGCATCACCGTTGTATTTTTTTAATGCATCTGCAAATGATAGCTTACTTACTAATATATATATTATTTCCAAAAGGTTTTTTTTTATCGGCGGCAAATATATATGATGATTCAAAAATTATATTATATATATTATATTATTATGCATATGATTATAAAAAATTAAATTTTTTTGATAGAAATAATTATAACACCTAATTGTATTTAAAAAAGATCTACCTTTTTACTTTATTATATTTGTTGTGCAGTCATTTTGTAAAAGGTTTGGTCTAATATATAGCTCTATGTTTATTGTATACAGCTGTAGGGTTCCAGCTTAAACATAGGCGTTCAAAGGAACTTGCAAAAGAAATGCGACTAAGAATTAAAACAAGGCAAGTGTTACTGCTTTAGTTGTAAAATTCAAGTCTGTTTTATTTCAATTGTTCTCGTTATACACTATTTTTACAAATCAAAGTTAGCCTTTCTAACTTATTCCATTTTATGTCAACACTATATGTGCATATGTTATTGTTATGTTTAATAATTTACATATGTGTATGCATTGTATAAATATGAGGTACACTATAGCTTAAAGAAGTGTGTTTATTTTTTGTTAATTTTTGATAGATATTGAAATTGCCGTTATTTCTTTCTTTTATAGTTTAACTTATAAAACTTAAATAAGTATTTCAATAAAACTTATAAAAATTTTTAAATTTTTTATGTTATTATAAGGATGCTAAATATCATAGGTCTTTCAGACGTATCGTTACTTTTAACATACAAAAAAATAACATATAAAATGATGGTTTACAAATGCTTAGTATCTCCAATAGTTTTGTGGTCCATTCTAGGAAAAATTTTAGGTCTCAATTCTGTTAATCCTTTTATGGTCGGTTATTTTGCAAGTTTTCAGAAGCCATCAAATTTGAATTTTTATTACGTCCGTTGATTCCTGTATGTGGGATTGGCAATTAACGGACGTAATACTAGGAGTGGACAGACTTACTAAATAATGCGACACTGTATTTTGTGCTGACACAAGCGTTCTGATTAGTGCAACTTTGGGGACATAGGACTCGTTGGATTATAGCGAACGGACATTTTCTTAGCTTTAGCTCTGACTCAACACTCAACTCAGACAGACGTTCGTTAAAACTCTAACTTTGAAATACTTCATTATAAAATCGTTAATATTATATTATCAGTAAATAAATATGTAAATGGACAAAAAGGTTTCTATAAAAACCCACAGACATACATATTAAATAAATAAGTTTGTAACTTTATAATTAATAAATAATATAATAAGATAAATATTATAAATAAATGAATTTAAAGACCAAATCGATGGTTTCATTAAAAACTCACATTTCTGCGAAGAATGAAATTGCTGAGAGAATGTAGTATAAAAGTGGGTTGTAATGAAAATTTTTTGGGATTTAATGTTCGTTTCTTCATTTGAGGCTCTCCATCTAGGTCTTTTGTTGTGTGTCCAAATATTAAAAATGTTTGCTCCAAATGTTGTCAGAAAGAGGTTTGCCCTTTAAGAACTTACATGACCTTTGAATCAAGATTTAAACTTTCTCACCATACGGAAGAGTTTAGAGTGTAAAAAAGCATTTTAGAAAAACAGATTTTGGAATGGTTTCACAGTTTTCGTTAGATTGCGTGCGTTTAATAGATTTATTGGTTACCAAAAGACTACTTTAACTTTCAATAAGTAAATCTAATACAGTAATTAATTTATGAAAAATTAACTTTTATTGCTGAGTATGTTCCGTCAGCATTTTGCCGTATACCTAAGAATTTAGATGAGTGGAAAAAATTAAAAATTGGAAGCATACGGAATTAAGACAGTTTCTATTATGCACAGGAATATTCATTTTAAAAGATTACATCACTAGTGATCAATATTATCATTTATATTATATTTTTTACTTTTGCACAGTAGTATTAGCATTCTCTCTTATGAAATGCTCCACATAAGAGAGACAGATATTGCACAAAAAATACTGAAAGATTTTGTAGACTTTATTGGAAAATTATATGGTGATGAATTAATCAGCTTTAATATTCACGGACTGCTCCACTCAGCAGAGTGCGTAAAGCAATATGGACATATATTTATAAGTACATATGCAATTTTTAAAAAAATTTTAAGAGCCAAACAAAATTTTGCAGTAGTTATTTTTTAGGCTAGAAGAGGGAAAGGAACATAAATCAGATTCGAGGAATATATCTATATTAGGAAGCTTTAGCTTCAACCAAACGAAATAGAAAAAATTTAGATCCAATAAAAATAGTATGGTAAGTTTATCCAATACAAATACAAATGTAAAGTTTTTCAAAAGACTGAAAAACTTTCAGTGTTTACTGGCCTAGGTATAGTCGTTGTAAGTTTACTATCGTGGATGAAACCACGATAGCAAAAAAAAGAATTTAAGTTTTGATATTACCCAAAATAGCAAGTTTCTTCTAATAACCCTTCTACACAACCTTTTCCATGAATATTCTCACTTATTCACTCATTTTACTTCAATTGTTCTTAAATAAATATAAATAATTTTTTTTTATCACATAAGTTCTCAACAAAATCAGAATATTTCTGAGGCAAACAGTGAGCACAAAAATTGAAATAAATATATTTTTTCAATACTTCACCTTTTGGCAAACGAGTACGTAATTAGTAGAAATTTATACGTTTTATATAGGGATGTAAAAAAGCTAAGCCCCTCGTCATTATCTTTATATAGCAATGATTCAAAAAATCAAGGTTCAGTTTATTTATTTACTTATTTTTTTTTTTTATAAATCACAATAATTTTTTTTCGATTTCAGACATCACTGAATTATTATAAAATATTACTACAATGTTGGAGAAAATAAGAGAAACTATAGGTACGACGCACAGTGCGTTGTCCCATAGACAAAAATCGCTGCAAGAGAGCGCTAAACTCAACTAAGTCATAATAAAACATACTGTACAAAAAATTTGCGATTTTGTAAAAAATCTGTTGTCAACTCTTATTTGCTTTATTATTTGCAGGCCAATGTTGCCATATGAATTTGTATAAAATAATATTTTTAGCGAATAAGTTTCCAATTTGAAAAAAAGTTGAAACACATTGTTAGATATTAAGATGTTAAGGCGCGTATAAAGTTAAAGAAAAAGATTAGATATCTTCTGACATTTAAAGCGAGCGAATCTTTCAAACTTAAAATCAATAAAATTCTAGTGTCATTATTATTACATTTAAATTTGTTATACTGCAAATAGTCTAAATATTTAACTTCAATAAATAACACAACAAATTTTACTAATTCAAAATCTTCTTAATATTACAATTCTAAACTAAACCTAAAACTTAAACCAGTTGCATATCTAAAAACTACTATTGCACTTGAATTTAAATTTCTATAAATTCTTAAAATTCTATTTGATATACATACATACATATGTATATAAATAAAATTATTATTGGACTTTAAATTAAACTTAACCTAAATTGAATAAAGCTAATATTGTACTTGAAGTTCTCTACTTAAAATCTTACAAACTAAATTTGTTATACCTAAAATCCTTATATTAAATTGCACTTGAACATTGCTCATAATTATATTATGTATAAAAACTACAAATACATCATCTTGTCGCTAAACATATCATACACATACATAAGGTAAGCACACATAAAAACATTCCTAACTCTTTTTAACCCATTTTCTTTCTCATTTATACCGCTTATATAATTCCTCATCATTCATGATAAATTATATTCCAATAATATAACATAAGAATTGGAGTTTTCCAGCAGAATTACAGTCCATTTAGCTCATCTATCTCTAACCCTAATCCTATTTCTAAATCCCAAACACCAAACTTGTTCGCATACTTTGTATGTAAAAGAATGAATATAAGATTCTTAAGAAAAATGTCTATAAAAACTCTATTTGTTAAAGAAATTTTTAGAAGTTTTGGTTTTGAATTACTTTACAATATTATAAACAAATTAGAAAGTTTTTAATTATGTTTGTGTTTTTATTTATTTTCTACTTTGAAAAATGCACTTATTTTAATAAAAAGTTTATATTTACCATTGAAGGAATATTTAAGAACACATACATATATGTATTTTTTATTTCGGTTTTAGAAACTATTGAAATGAAAATATCTTATGTTTATTTTTAATTAAAGAATGTTTTATTTTTAAAGAGGAATTTTAATAGAGCTCTATCTTGTTATTAAAGTAAAGATCTTCTGTGTTGTTTTATATTCAAAAGTTTCTTAACGGACTAGGTACTTACATATCTAAGATTAAGTCTATCCTTATCTAATTACTGCCGAGGTTCTTAAATATACAGTATATCAGCAGCCACTCTCTGTTTTATCCATATTCAGCCGAAAGCCCCATTTCGCAAAATACTCGTACAGGGCACCTAAATATCGGTTCATCGTCTTGTCTAATCTTCTAGCCAGAGGGCCATTTGCCTCAACTACTATGTCATCAGCATACATCAGAAGGGGACCTCCTTCTGCGGTATATATATATATATATATATATATATATATATATATCTTCTAGCCAGAGGGCCATTTGCCTCAACTACTATGTCATCAGCATACATCAGAAGGGGACCTCCTTCTGCGGTATATATATATATATATATATATATATATATATATATATATATATATATATATCTTCTAGCCAGAGGGCCATTTGCCTCAACTACTATGTCATCAGCATACATCAGAAGGGGACCTCCTTCTGCGGTATATATATATATATATATATATATATATATATATATATATATATATATATATATATATATATGGCTGCGGTATATCCGAAATAAAAGTATTATACAAGACGGGTCTCAGTAATGATCCCTGCGGTATTCCGGCAGCAATCAGTTTCGACCGAGAAACCTCTCCTTTCACTTTCGCCATGAAGCTCCGAGACCTCAAGATATCGGCAACCATTCTGGTCGTCACGCTATCAAATCTAATTTCTCCTCCACCCAGGCCATGTCAAAGGCCTTAGAGAAATCAAGACTCACAGCCAGCGAAGGGCATCTCCTTTTCAGGCCCCTGAACGCATAGTCACCAAACACCATGATCGCATCCAAAGTTAAGTGTCCACCTCTAAATTCAAATTGGTTGTCTTTGATAATTCCACCTTCCATTATCCTTTCCAGTATCCTCCCCAAGACATATGACTCCAAAAGTTTGCCAAAAGCCGACAGCAAGGGGATGGGTAAGTAGTTACCACCTGTTTCGAGTCCGCTCTCGGTTTCAATATGGGGATTACCAGAGTATTCTTCCATGGAAAGTACCCCATATTCAAGCAATGGTTAGACAAAGTCGCCATGAAGCGCCATGCAACCATGTCAGTCCTCCTAAAGACAATGTGCGGTGATGCCGGCTATGCCGCCCGACCTTTCACCCGCCACTCTTCAAGGCGTTCCACACATCAGCTGGTGTGATATCTCGTACGAAAATGTGCGCAGCCAATTACCTGTATTAGTACCTGTGTAGTTTTAAGAAAATGATTTGCCTTTTATACTAATTTTTGGTTGATTTATTTCTGTATTAAATCTACATGTCTGTGTATTTATTATGCTTATTCTAACCCTGCAGATAAGGTGACTAGTACAGGGTTAGACATGTATATACTAGTTATTTTTGTCTTCCATATAAGCAACTATAGATTTTTACATTTGGTTGTCATAGGACCCCAACTAGTTCCATTCGTGTCTACTTACATACCACTTAAAGAACTAGTATACTGTAAACTCGTGTGATTACTTGTTTTTATATACTATTATTTTACTAGTTTATTATACTACTTTTTTAAACTAGTTGCATCCTACCTCATTTTACGCCAGTTTGGTACTAAATACTTTTATTATTAATTTTATAAATAAAAAACAAAGAATCTTATACGTACATAAGACATAAAATTTCTCATCTTGAATATAAAGAACAAAATTTCAGTGATATAAAACAAAACATCCTAACATAAAAATATGTATGTATAAAAAAAATCTAAATCTGCATATTGCAGAACTTCATGGCTGCTGCAGTAACGTCCCATGGTGTTTTTGCCATACACCGGGTAAGCTTACAATGAGGTCTGGAAAACATTTAAAATAGTTTTGTTAATTGTAAAAATTTAGTACTACAACTGTATACTTACCAATCAGCACATTGTAAAAGTTCGTCTAGTTTATGAGACGAATTTTGCCATACGACCCATCTAGGTTATATTCTCTTACATCTAGAACTTACTCAAAAGTTTTTGCCATCCAGTTAAACCATAGTTTGATCCGCTAATATAAAGAATGAGTTGTTTCTTATTAATCATGCTAGGATATGTTTACATATTTTGTTATATACATAATTAATTCAGGTACCTACCCTGCTCAATTATATGACGTGAGACTAAATCAAGTACTTAGTTTCTTAAAAAAACACTTAAACCGTAGTTTCTAAATCGATTTGTCAAATTAACGTTATTCTGCAACTTAAACCAAACAAACTTTTCATCCTTCAAAATCTAAATAAAGTGTTGCCATAGCTTCTAATTATCCATAACAAAATTTCAGTATATCCCAAATTTCATTCATTTCATTCATTATCCAAATTGAATAAGAAAGTCAAAATATTTAATTCGAAATCAATTGAATTGTAATATTTTTACAAAATCCTGTATGTATTTTCTACTAAAGTTCAATAGTTCAATACTCTAACAATAATTAAACATAAAAGTATATTTTTTATTACCAAAATAGAAAAAGGCCATAGCAAAAAAGTAATAAAGTTTAGTTTTCAAATACCAAAACGGTAACACTTTAAATATTTTCCTATTTTTATTTTTTTAATAGAAAATTTTGATAAAGCGTCATTTATAAACAGTGTTATCAAGTTTTAAATTGTTAAAAGCTTTAAATATGAGAAAAATGCGTACTTTTGAAAGAAATGTTCAATATCAATTTTTCAAGGCAAATAAAAACAACAACAATAATGTTAAAAAGATATTTTGCGTATGGACATTTCCAACGAAATGTAGTGTCACGCCAAATAAATTTGTTTTTTTATCAGAAGCAAAATTTATCTGGAGTGACGTTGAATTTCGGTGTAAATGCCGATATATTAAATTTTATTTATTAATAAGTATGGTAAGGAATGTCATTATACATTTTTAAACCCATTTAAACATGCATAAAGTTTACCGAGTGGTTATTCACTAACGTTTTAAATTAAAATTTTTCGTCAATAAAAATCACTAACCCGAACTCGATTTTATTTTCTTGCCAACATTTACAAAAATCACTATAAGTAGTTATAAAACCTGTCAATTGACAACTCAGTTTTATAAATTTTCTTATTTGTGTCCCTTCTGAACAAGTTTTGCCAATGAAAAATTTTAATTCTACCAAAGTTTGTTCATAAAAACTTTAATTTGTTGTTTAGAATATTAAACTTAGAATTAATAAGACTTTGGCGTTAAGAAGAATGTAAAATTTAATGAATAATCTTAAATACAATATACAACATTTTTATTTAATGTTTTCTTTTTGATATTTTATTTTTTATGAGATTGTACAATATGAGAAGTCTTCATTCATACAACCTTAAAAAAATTTATTAATTTATAAAAAATACAACAAAACAATTCAATTTTTCAAAAATAAAGTCAAAAGTACGTATGTAAATATATATGTACATACGTGTATGTGCAAAAAAATATAAATAAACATATTACCAAATCAATTAAATTTTTTGAAAATAATCGAAATGCATATGTATGTGGGTATAAAAAGTAAAATTTTAATTTAAAATTTTTATTTATGTACTTCATACAATATATGTATGTACATATGTAATAATTGTCATAAAAAAATTAATATTTTACTGATATTTTAATATATTTACATAGCTATGTATAATTTATTGTACATGTATTTTTTAATGTTAATTTAAATTATTTATAAAGAAATTAATTACTTGATTTAACTCATTTGTTAAAAAGAGTATGGCAATCCATTTAAACATAAACTGATTATTGTTTATAGTTTTGTTAACCTTCAAATCATATGCTTAGAAACTAAATCACTAAAAGACTGCTAATAGTAAAAAATAAATAAAAATGTACATAAGTTAAACTATCAATACCATGGTTATTCCAATAAATGGGTTAATTCAAACAATTTTTGTTGTTTCTTACAAAAACCTTTTTTTGCTGACCACACATAGTGAGCATTATTATTTTTTACGAGCTCCTTACAAAGCATTATGTTATTTATTGTATCTATTTCACGTTTGTTTCTCGAATTTTTTTGATTAAGAAAAGTGTTGAAAATTTGCGTTCGGCTGCTGCAGAACTATGCGGAAGAGAAAATAAATTAAAAACAAACTGGTTAATTCCCCAAATTTTAGCCCAAAATAATTCGATGTTTAATGCCATTGAAAGATTTGATTCTGTTAATCGAAACAGATTATTCCACTGTGTGATAATGGTATCGGATTACAGTCTATAAGATTAAAAAATTTTAAAACTATGGACAATATAGGCAAGTCTTCTTTTGATAATACTTTTTCAAGAGTAATTATGTGTAACAATTTAATATCTTCTCTACTAAAATCAAATGTAGCATTAATTTGGCTTAGTAATTCAACGTAAAATTGCAATATCTTATGTTTAACATTAAAATATACATTCTGGCTCTTGTACCGATATAAATTTTAGAAACTTCAATGTGATTATTAGTATTTTTAAAATCAGTTTCAGCGTTGTGTATTAAATGTTTTTTGATAAAATTGCTCAATATGAGCAAAAAGTTAGATTTCATGCTTGAATATACATAAGTAGGGCAATCTTGAACTTTCCGACTGAAATTCTTTATTAAGATATGTTATAATAGGCAATACTTAAGATAAAAAAGTAACATTTAACTTTATTTGTCATACTTTCAGCAAGTTCTGCTACTACAACGCCGTTCATCTCATAGAAATTAGATATAAGATACAATTTTAAACTATTGCGCTGTTCTATAATTCTAGATACTACACCTTCTAAGGCAAGCCATCTTGTGTGGCTTATCCCTAATATTTTGTGGGTTCCCACTAAACAGTATATTTGAAATTCTTTTAATTCCTCAATTCTTTTGGGACTATGAGAAAAAAATTGTACATAATTTGGCACAAAATTTCAATATTCTTTGGAAGTTTTTACAAGCGTAACTACAGCAATGATGACGAGAATGAATTGGAAAGCAAAGTTTTAAGTCTGGTAATATTACCTGTTATAACCTTAGCGCCGTTGGTTGCCAGTCTAATCAAATTTGATAAAGGTATGTTGTTTGTTGAAAAAATCCTTTTATAAGCAAAAAAATTGAATTTGCATATGACTTTGTAAACTCCAATGACGCCAAAAATCTGTCCTCCACATACCTACAATCATCAAAAAAAAATGTGAAATAAAAACGAAACATTTTTTTAAAGATAAGTCCGTGGTCTCATCTACAATTAAAGAAAACTTTTTCTTTTTTAAAATGCTGCTTCGCAATGCATTCGGTTATTTTAACGGATTTTGTTCTACGACATTTATTAAGCTAGGCAATATTTGAATCCGGACAACATTCTGTTAGTAAAGCTGGTAAACAGTCCATAAGAAAGAATGCTAAATTATGCGTTATGCAGAACATTATAAGTGTCAATTCGGCATAACTAGTTGACTTTGACTTTGTTCACTTTTACAAAATTTTTCCATTGTGAATTGCTGCTTTTAGATTTCGATATTTTGCATGCGGCAGATGCTTCTTTCGTGAACCTTTAAATATGTATAATGGCTTATTAACTGTTTTGAGTACACAGTGCAAGAATCACAACGATTATTTTCTCTTAACCAAACGAAAGAATTCAGCCATTTTGGCCTAAATTTTCTTTTTACTGATGACTATGTAGCCTTTTCGTCACTACTAATAAGTATTACTTTAATAACATTAATTATGTATTAGGTTGGTAATAAGTACTTGACGTTTTAATATTATACTAGATAGTAGACAGCCGAAAAAATCCAATTCCAAAGTAGTTTGGACAATTAATTATTTACTCTTTGAATTATTATACACCTGTCATTTTTTTATTTTTTGTACTAAAAGTATTCGCTATTTAGCGCTCTTTTATTATAACAACATTGATTTCCATTATAGCAATGGAAAAGAAGCGTAATTTTTATATATATTTTGAACTATGAACTTTCCATTTAATCTTCAAAGAAAAAGATGAATAGCGCTTGGCATGCCGAAAGGCTCGGACATACTCCACCTCGCCTCAGGCATTAATTTGAATACTAATATATATTTGAATTTTATTTATAATAATTATAATTAATACTATACTACCTTTGTGATTGAAATTATACTTACCTTTAATTACTGATACTCAACCTTTATGAATTATACTTACCTTAACCTAAATATATACATGTATTCTTTCTCAAATAACTTGAATTTAAATCCATTTCACTAACCCCTTAAGCCAAATAAATTTTATAACGTTGTTTGAAAATTACTCACCTTTTCATTTACATATTGGCTATAATCCACAAGGTAATTTAATCAAATCTGCTCACATTAATTCGTTTTCCTTTGCTCCTTTTCTCCCAAGCGACACCCGACGTTATATTTGCTTATATAACGACAATTTTTTCCCACAAGGATAAACTTGTAGAAGGAAATTGATATATAATAACTACTAGTTATTTGGTCCTTCGATTTTTACCAGCAACCTATATATTCATATAGGAATTTGTACTATAATATATACTCTCTCTTGAAGCGAATTTAATTTGTAAATTCGCCGCAATCTATTAAATTCTACGTTAATTCGAAATAAAAAAAACCACCACCAAAGCGAGAAAGAGAGAATTTGCAAAATAGGAAAATGCAATGTGTTTATTGCTCAGGCGTAAACGCATAATTCATTCTATCTAAAGCCATCAAAGTGGGAACACGTATAATTGTGAAGGTGCGCAAAATAAGGAAAGAAACAATTAAAAGAAAAATAAAATAGTGTAAAAATATATGCAAAAAAAAACAGTAAGATTGATTTATTATACATGCATATGTGTGTGAAATTTAAACAGGACAAAAAATTATTATATTTACATAATTTGTGTGAAAATGTATTCTAAAAAAATAAAATATAGAAAACAATAAATAAAATTACTGTGTGAACCTTTTAATTGGAACCGAAAAAAAGAAAAAATCTGAACAACTTGCTGTAATATATGTATGGCGTTAGTAAAAGTTTATTAATTATTTAAATAAAATATTTTAAAGTTGATTTTAATAAATCATAACAACAAAGTTTAACAAAGTTTTGATGTTTAAAAATATATAAAGGATTGTAAATAAATAGCTAGTCAAACAAGTTTGTTGTTTTAAATTTCATCATCTGTCGGCTAAGGTAACGGTACTCAAAAAAATGAAATATATAAATCACCAAACACAAAAACAATTCGACACGAAAGTTACACAGGACAATAAAAATAAATGTAAATTGAAATGTCTATTAAACTAAAAGAATAGAAAAATAAAATTTAAGGTTTTGTTCTATACATTTAATAATTGAATAATAATTAAAATAAATATTTTGTTATTGCGCAAAATAAATCCATCCAAACTTATAATTTGTGAAAAGGAGGAACATTTTTTTCAGAAATTAATTTAGTTATAAAAATAAAAAATAAAATATAAAGAGTAAAAAACCAAAAAAGAAAAAATTATTTGTGCCACTTTAATTAAAACTGAAAAAGTAGAAGACAATAACAACAAAATTTAACAGTTACAAGACGTCTACAAACAATTTGCATGCAAGCCTTTTCGTTGCAAAAACAGCACAACTACGACAACAACAACCAAATCAGGAACCAAAGAATAACTCAGTAACAACGCAAGTCTACTCTGAGACCACAACAACAACAACCAAATCAGGAACAACGCAAGTACACCCAGAAAAAAAAGGTCGGAGATTGGTAAGCAACGCAATTGTTTATAATAATTACAAATTTTATTGGAGTAAGTGAAAAAGAAAAACAAGAAAAGAAGAAAATAATAGGAAAAAGAAGAAAAATAGTTGTATACTCTCCGTTATAAATCGTAGCGTGGTTCCGCATTTTCAGGACGGAAAAATAACGGATGAAATGACAATTCTTCTTACATTGGGGAAAAAAATAAAAGAACAACATTAACAGTAATACCCGATAGTGAAACTTGGCAACAACGTTGCACATTTTTATCAGAAACAAAATAATAACGGAGTTTTGCCACTCAGCAATATCAGTAAAAACCTAACGGCTTATAAGCAGGATGATAGAAACTGAAAAAAAGAAAAAAATAAGAAAAGGAAAAAATATGTATATAAAAATAGAAATACCTATACAGTACTTACCCTCAACGCATTAACCCATTTAAAACATAACAATATAATACCCACATAATACTTACCTCCATTAGCCTTTAATTACCATTCTCTTTTCAAGGAAAAAGTAATATCCATCAGGAAAAAGGAAAGCAAAGAGGCCAAAGATATCAAGAAAATTAAACGGATTCAAGTTAAGAAAAATTTGTATGTAAGTACCTTTAATCACTACATATGGAACTTTTATAAATCACAATATTAACATGTTAATACTCATCTCTCAATAAGTATGCTCCTTAATATTTCCCTCACCCAATATTTGATCGCATTGACCCTTTGCGTATCGTCGTAAATATTTATCCGAATTCGTCTTCGCTCAAATATATTGCGTACAGTGCATCATTTGTTGCACGGAATTTCAGTAGTAGTAGTATCCATGAAATACTGGAGGACTAAAATTAAGTCGGTTACTATTACTCGCGGAAATTACGGTTGTGCGAGAACCATGCAATGTTGCATCGTTGTTGTTGGTTCATTTTTTACGTTAACCCATTGCGTACTAGTGTGACAACTTTGTCACACGTAATTTCAGTATTCGTAATATATTGGAAATTCAGTATTCGTTATATATTGGAATACTGAAATTAACTCGGAAGTTTGGAATGAGGGCGATTATTTCGATATCATATCGGTTCGGAAATTTCATTCTTTACCCGTTTGCTTTATATAAGGATTGAATAATTTAGTTCAATCTTATACACATCCAGTGCTATATTTTAGCCCCTATCTACACTATCATATACTCTGTACTACACATTTTTATACTTAATGCTTCATTTAGCCCTTACATTATCGAACTGAACCAACATTTACTTACTATTAATATTGTGCTATGAATTGGCCACTATACATCACCCCTTAACTTATATTAATAGCAAGTGCTAACTTTAACGCCTATACATTCGTTGGTACGTATACGACCCTCATATTAGATATTGATCTACTCTGCTATTTATGCTATATATATATATATATATATATATATATATATATATATATATATATATATATATATATAGTGCTAGATGTTGATATACAATATAAATATAAATATATATATATATACATATACAATATATATATATATACAATATATATATATATACAATATATATATATATATACAATATATATATATATATATATATATATATATATATATATATATATATATATACAATATATATATATATATATATATATATATATATATATATATATATATATTATATATTATATATTATATATCAACATCTAGCACTAAACTACTTTAACCCTAATTTAACAATATTGAGAATATATTTTATGTAAAATTCAATAAACGCGATATTTGATATTATTTAAACTGGTTTTTTATTTATTGCCACAACTTGGCCCCTATATCACTTTGAACACTTTAATTTCAGAATCCTCATATAGCAAACCCACTGAACCATTGCGCTTAGACCCACCTTTTTTATTCTTATTCCTTTCGAATTCTCTCGAACACAAATTAGTATTTGAAATGCCTTCCAATTCCCGCGAACACAGGATGAATGCAACCCAACCGGAGGATCAAACCGAATCGATGCTAGAAGTAAAGTTAAGAGACTTGGACGAAAGATGGAATAGGCTCGATTATTCCTACGGATTAGTCATGATGCGCAACTTTATCTCACTCTCAACCGAACTGCAACAGGAAAAAAGGATAAATATGAACACTGCCTTGAGTCATATTTATCAATATCGTGCTCGGATTCTGAATCTGCTAAAGATGTCAGCAATTGGTCACGTATCCAACCCGGGATTTCAGTCGACCCACCATCGAGCACAAACCCAGCAACTCTTCAATAGAACAGTTAATCTGTATGACTAGTATGATTGTGTTAAACTTCCACCCTGCGATACGGAAGTCTTTAGTGGAAGTTATGAACAATGGCCTTCATTCCGTGACATGTCCACACCTCTAAACATAAATCATGCCAAACTAGCTCCCGTCACGAAACTTTATCATCTTCGTAACAAAACGAAGGGAGAAGCAGGAACTATAGTTAAAAGATACCCCCTTGCTCATGATAACTTTAACATAGCATGGGAAGCTCTCAAGGACCTGTATGAAAATAAGCGCGTATTGGTGGATAACCAGATTAAACTCCTATTTGACATCCCGCCTGCAAAAAATGGAGATAGTGAGGAGGATTCAATCTTCGGTAAATGATTCACTTGCAACTCTAAGAACACTCGGTATAGCAGTGGAAAGTTGGGACCCAATCCTCATTAGATTAGTCTCAATGAAACTCCCGGATCACACCCGGGCTCTTTGGGAACAATCCTTAACTTCGCCAAGTGAATTACCAAAATGGACACAAATGTCAAAATTTTTAATCGATAGATACGAGGCTGTTGAACGTATAACAAATGTAAAGAGATACAGAGGACTTAGTATGACTCAGAGAACACATTACACAACGACCTCCCATCATCATCACACAAACCAACCCAATATTAGGACATACCTATCACAGGAAAACTTAAGTTCGTCCTGCCGACTGTGCAACGCAAATCACACCTTAAGAGAGTACCCCAAATTCAAGTCGTTCTCGGTACAGCAAAGACTTGATTTCGTTTTTCATAACCGAATATGTAATAACTGCCTCGCAATGTCCCACACAAAAGTAAATTGCAAAAGCAAACATACTTGCTTACATTGTAGAAGACCCCACCACACCCTATTGCATATGTGACAGAAATCAACTCAGAATTCCCATGGAAATACAACACAGAAAGATTCGAAAAAGAACACCCAAACGAAAGAAGAGCCACTAGACGAGCTCCCTAGCACCTCAAAAAAGGTAAATGCAAACTGCCTTACTAGCAGTGAAAGCATTTTGTTACAAACAGCACTGGTACATGATCTCAGAGTAACCATTAAGGCAATAGTATTGCCAAGGGTAACAAAATATTTGCCCAGTTCAAGTTTTCAAGTTCTCCACCCATCTCAATTGGCAAAATTAGACATTGCAGACCCCACATCCAAAAGATGTATCGCCAGATACTTGTTCACCCAGCTGACAGACAATACCAGAGAATTCTTTTCCAACCCCAGGATGACGGTCCCATCAGAGATTATCATCTGAAAACCGTGACTTTCGGAGTAAACTGTGCCCCATACCTGGCTATCAGGACACTCTTACAACTTGCATAAGATTCCGAAGTCATACACCCTAGAACAGCCAAAATCATCCGTTCAGAAATATTGTATGTAGACGACATACTTTCCGGCGGTCATACGTTGGAAAAAACCATCTCCGCCCTAACCCAAACGATCGAAATGTTAAGGTCAGCCGGATTCCCATTGAAGAAGATCACTGCTAATAGCCCACAATTACTTTCTCATATTGATGACGTAACCTATATGACTCCCAATTTCTCCGCTTTTAGGACACAAGTTCAACTAAGACCCTTGGCATCAAGTCGAACGCTCTCACACACTCTTTCACCTATAGCTCCCCTCCAATTTCTCACTCAACAAATATCACAAAACGACTGATACTCTCCAATGTTGCAGAACTTTTTGATCCAGCTGTATGGCTGGCCACGATAATAATCAGAGCAAAGATCCTGATGCAACAACTCTAGTTAGAGGGACTAGAATGGGACGAAAATGTCTCACCAGAATCCCTCGAAAAATGGAATACCTCACCAAGGATATCTCGGAAATTGGAGAAAATCAACATCCCCCGTTGGATAAAATACTCTCCAGAGGATCATATTCAGGTGCATTGATTTTCAGATGCGTCAAAATCTGCATATTGCACAGCCCTGTACATCCGGTGTGAAAAAGGAGACAAAGTTTTCTCGCACTTATTGGTGGCAAAGAGCAAAGTTGCCCCCATTCAAACAGTTTCCCTCCCTAGATCGGAACTTGATGGAGCACTATTATTGGCAAATTTAGTAAATCACATCGTCTCTTCTCTAACACTCAAACCCCATGAAATTCATCTCTGGACCGACTCTACTATAACTCTGAGTTGGCTCTTAAAACCACCATCATCTTGGGAGACATATGTTGCTAACAGAATCGCAAAAATACATGGCTTAGTACCGGATATCAAATGGCGTCATGTCCCAACACTCTATAACCCAGCAGATCTTGGAACGCGTGGTTGCAAACCACTCGATCTTGCTCACAACTTCCTTTGGTGACATGGACCATCATGGCTCACCAGGCCACAATCAGAGTGGCCCGGGAGAAATCCAATTAATTCAATTTCAGAACCCAAGAACAACACTTCGCTTCACGTCCAAGTAGAAAAAGAGGAAATCTTAACCCTATTATCATCTTACACAAGAGCTATACGAGTCATTTGTTATATTTTCAGATTTTTCAACAAATGCTCCAGGAAAATAAGGCAGATATCAGAATCCACTACGCCACTGGATCAAACCCATCGGGAAATGCGATTCGTGAAATCTCGTCTTATAATGTTGCCCCAAAGAACATTTTACACTGAGCAATACAACAGTCTCTCGAATTCGGAAGCACTCTATAAAACAAGTGCTTTGAAATGCCTGAACCCATTCATTGACTCTGACTGAATGGTAGATTATCTCAATCTAGTCTCCCTTGTAATGAACGGTACCCCATAATATTACCGGGAAACTCAAGACTCTGTCATCTATATCTCAATTATCTTCATGAATTTCTATCTCATGCTGATTATAATTTAATGTGCAGAATGGCTCAAACAGAATACTATGTCTCAAGATTAAAACCCAGGATAAAGAAGATATTACGTCATTGCAAAACTTGTTTGATATATAGACAACAAGCAAACCAGCAGATAATAGCGCCTCTCCCACCTGAAAGATGCAGTTTATCGCCACAATTCCAGATAACTGGCATTGATTTCGCAGGCCCTTTCGAATTGAGATCATCATAAATGCGAAAATCCCCATCCGTTAAATGCTATGTCAGTGTCTTCGTTTGTTTCAGCACAAAAGCGGTACATTTGGAACTCTGCTCGGAACTTTCATCCGCAGCTTTTCAGGCAACGTTCCTTCGATTTGTTGGGAGGCGAGGACTACCCCAAAGGGTAGTTACTGACAACGGGAAAAATTTCCTCGGCGCTAGCTGGATTCTTGAAGAGGAATTCTCTACGTTAGCTAAGAACATATCCCAAGACATTGCCCAAAAATACATCACGCACGGCTTCGAATGGAATTTCATATCACCACACGCCCCTCATTAGGGTGGCTTATGGGAAGCTGCTGTTAAAAGTTTTAAGTACCATTTTAAACGAATCGTCGGTGCTCAAAAACTCAACTCGAAGAATTTGCCACTATTCTCGGACGAATCGAAGGTGTACCAAACTCTCGTCCGATATCCGCCATGTCAGAGGACCCACTGAATATATCGGCTCTAACCCCAGGTAACTTTCTTCGATGTGCCCCTCTATTATCGTTCTCGAAACATACGTTCCAAAATCTGTCTCCCCTTGACCGTTGAGAGAAGCTAAGATCCATTCATCATCAATTTGCTCTACGTTGGAAGCACGATTACCTCAAATCGTTGCAGAAACGTTACAAATGGAAGGACTCTCTCCCAAATTTGAGCACAGGAAATCTCGTCGTGGTAATGGACGACTTAGCTCCCCCACATGGTTGGCGATTAGGACGAATTGAAGCAGTTTTTCCAGGTCCAGATGGCAACGTACGCACAGCCAGCGTTCGGATATCTACTGGTGTCATAATTCGCCCAATCGTTAAACTGTGCTATCTCCCCTTTCTAGAGGACAGTACTGTTTGACGATCTCTATCTCCCCCCCTTTTTTTAGATACTCTCCTTCATTCGGGAACAGATAAATCTTATCAAAACCCTCTCTCATTTCTCATATATCACATCTCATTTCATTCCTCCTCATTATCCTCAAATTATTAACCAATATATTTTTTTTCCCACTCAGGAGTAATCATCATTGCAACCAGTGCACAAAGCATATAAGCGGCACCCACGACTTCGGAAGCAACAAAAAGAAGAAAAGTTATCTCATCTGCCCGCTTTGCAAAACAAGACATAGCATACGTTTGTGTCGCAGATTTCTGGCTATGTCTGTGGCAAATCTCTTTTTCCTCTCGGAAGTGGTGGATCGGTATAATATATGCAAAAATATATGCAAAAAATGCCTGACCCGAAGCCATACCTTGCGCGGATGCCCCTCATTGGACACTTGCAGAAAATGCGATAAGTTTCACCACACTCTTCTCCACCCAAGCAATCACCAACGTAAAAGGGGAATAAGGACAGAAGAATTGCGGCAACGTAAGCGACAGAGGCAACGTCCTCAGCAACATGCTGAAGTAACTACAACATCCAGCAACCAAACATCAAATGCTGCCACGAAGCCGGACAGTAGGGCGATAGTAGAGGCGATTCGGTCGCTAGCCCAAGTGGTGTGCCCAAATTAACCAGTTGACATACGTCAAGGCCGACGCCAATGTCCAAAGTAGTTTGGACAATTAATTATCTACTCTTTGAATTATTATACACCTGTCATTTTTTTATTTTTTGTACTAAAATTATTCGCTATTTAGCGCTCTTTTATTATAACAACATTGGCTTCCATTATAGCATTGGAAAGAAGCGTAATTTTTACATTTATTTTGAACTATGAAGCTTCTTTCCATTTAATCTTCAAAGAAAAAGATGAATAGCGCTTGGCATGCCGAAAGGCTCGGACCTACTTCACCTCGCCTCAGGCATTAATTTGAATACTAATATATATTTGAATTTTATTTATAATAATTATAATTAATATTATACTTACCTTTGTGATTGAAATTATACTTACCTCTAATTAATGATACTCACCCTTTATGAATTATACTTACCTTAACCTAAATATATACATGTATTCTTTCTCAAATAACTTGAATTTAAATCCATTTCACTAACCCCTTAAGCCAAAATAAATTTTATTACGTTGTTTGAAAATTACTCACCTTTTCATTTACCACATTGGCTACAATCCACAAGGTAATTTACTCAAATCTGCTCACATTCATTCGTTTTCCTTGGCTCCTTTTCTCGCAAGCGACACCCAACGTTATATTTGCTCCTCTGCAAATATAACGATAATTTTCTTCCCACAAGGCCAAACTTGTAGAAGGAAATTGATATATAATAACTACTAGTTATTACAGTTAGTAAAGCTGGTAAGTAGTCCATAAGAAAGAATGGTAAATTATACGTTATGCAGAACATTATAAGTGCCAATTCGGCAATTCTAACTAGTTGACTTCGACTTTGTTCACTTTTATAACATCTTTCCATTGTGAATTGCTGTTTTTAGATTTCGATATTTTTCATGCGGCAGATGCTTCTTTCGTGAACCTTTAAATATGTATAATGGCTTATTAACTGCTTTGAGTACACAGTGCAAAAATCACAACGATTAGTACCGTCTTAACAATAAGGGCACAAGGAGCACGTGCCCCCAAAATCATAGGGGCCCCCAGAAAGGAATAATTTTTAAAAATTTTTAGTAAATATTTTTCTTTTAGTTAAGAACAAAGTACTACTTATACAAGATTTTTTTACAAGCATTTCGTACGAAATATTTTTTATGTTATTTCGCGATTTTTTGTAAAAAATTTGAAACACAATACCCAGCATTTCGAATTAAAAAATTTTATACTGGCTATCTAAACAAATCCCTTGCTTAAAAGAAAATGTTGCATATTTCAGGGAACTACAAATATGTAGGTTGATTGACAAAAGGTTCATATAGAAATATGAATACAACAAGCAAATAAATAAATTTTATGTTACGTTGAGGATTCTAAACAACATTTTTGTTAATCAAAATTACTGTCTATACTATAACATAGTATTCTTAATTATTTTTATGACTGCTGTAAAGTCGTTTTATTACTAATACAAAAATGCTTTAAAAATTTATAAATAGCTAAAGTTAGCACCACTGATACCTACACGTAAAAGTTAATGATAATTTTAAAATGGTGATTCCCGTTTGTAATGCTTTTTTAATCAGTAAATATATTGTGTGGAGTAGTTCAAGTGTTAAAGGTTTTTATAAAAGTTTTAAAGTATTCTTTGTAAACAAGTAAAAAATAAAGTGTAAAACTGCTAATTTTGTTATATCGAAAAGAACATTTTTAAGTGGTTCACAAAAGAGAAAAAATGTTCTTCTTCAAAAAGAAAATGCGAGAAACTGCCAAAACTTACTTCTTTTTTCGCGGTCGATAAAACAAATACGCAAAGTGATTCATTATCTCAAAATCAAGATTCTTCCCAGGTTGAAAAGGAAATGTGTAAGGAAAATAATAGGAAGCAAATCTCAGATGAAAGAACGGTCATATTCTCTACAAATGCTGGACCATCCACTTCGAGCTGCTCAGATTTACCAACGACAAGCCAAAAAAATTTATCTTCTGATCCTGGTACTTACGGTAATGAGACTTTAACAGAAGAAGCTCGTATTTTTTGGATTCAAAAAGGACCAGAATTTTTTCAAAATAAAAATTCCGATTTCTCATGTACATCCGCAACTTTTCCAGATTCAAGTGGAATGACAAAAACAAGATATTTGACTGTAAATGTTTTCACTCGTAAATTGACGAATGGTGAGATTTTAGAAAGAAAATGGCTCATTTATTCACCATCAAAGAAAGCTGTGTATTGTTTTTGCTGTCGTTTATTTAATACCGGTTCAGGTAATAGCTTTAGTTCTCCAGACGGTTATAAGGATTGGAAGCATATAAGTAACAAGGTAATGGAGCATGAAAACACTTTGCAGCATAGACAGTTAATGTTAAATTACATCTCAAGATGCAATACTTTTGGACGAACTGACAGTGAGTTGCAGTCGCAACAAGATACGGAAATAAATTATTGGAGGAATATTCTTCTTAGCATATAAGTAACAAGGTAATGGAGCATGAAAACACTTTGCAGCATAGACAGTTAATGTTAAATTACATCTCAAGATGCAATACTTTTGGACGAACTGACAGTGAGTTGCAGTCGCAACAAGATACGGAAATAAATTATTGGAGGAATATTCTTAAAAGAATTGTTTCTGTAGTTAAGTTATTAGCTTCAAGAGGTCTGGCTTTTCGGGGTGACAATGAAATATTTGGGTCCCAAAATAATGGAAATTATTTAGGATGTATCGAACTAATTAGTGAATTTGATCCTTTTCTTGCCGAACATATTACAAAATTTGGAAATCAAGGACGAGGAAATATATCATACCTGTCTGCAAATATTTGTAATGAATTTATTAACATTATGGGTCAAAAAGTTTTGCAAACGATTATTAACGAGCTAAAAGCATCAAAATATTACTCTATAAGCATGGATTCTACACCAGATCTCACCCATTTGTATCAGCTTACCTTTATCGTCAGATACGTAAAAGACGGAGAGCCTATTGAGAGATTTTTGCAATTTTTGCAAATGGCTAAACATACTTCTCAATATATATCAGACACAATTTTAAACTTTTTAGAAAGCCATAACATTCCCATAAATGATTGTCGTGGACAAAGTTATGATAACGCATCGAATATGGCTGGAAAATATTCTGGTGTACAGAAAAAAAATAAAAGAAAAATGTGAATTTTCTATTTTTATTCCATGTGCGGCACACTCAATTTAGTAGGTGTTCAAGCTGTTGAATGCGTATCAGAAGTTGTAACATACTTTGGATTTGTCCAGAAATTGTATAGTTTTTTCTCGGCTTAGACTAAAAGAAAATTATGACATCGTATATAGGCGAAAATAAAGTTCTAAAATGAAAAATAGTTACACTCACATTTCTGAAGCTTTAACATCAATTGCAAATGACATTGACCAACCAAGAGAAACAAGAAATGAGGCTGAAAGCTTAGCAAAAAAAAAAATGGAAAAATTAAAGACAGTTCTCACAGAGATATGGGATGACCTTTTAAATACACTGAACAAAACAAATATAAGTTTACAAAATAAAACTATGACCATGGATGTTGCAACAAAACTTCATGCATCTCTGGTTGATTATGTTAGTACGTAACAACTTCGAGCAATACGAATCGGCTGCTAAAAAAAGAAACCAAATGCTGAGTACAAGGACAAATCTGAAAGAACAAGGATTCGCAGTACACGAATCACATTTTTGAAGGATCAGCAGAAAATGTACAATTAAACGGCAAAGAAAAGTTTCGTGTAAAAACATTAAAAAAAAAAACGTATGAATGCATAACAAGAAATAGAAGAAAGATAAAACTTTCTTTCACAGTTCACAACTATTGATTCTGAACTGCTGAGACAAAAATGTAATGAATTTGCAAAATATTATAAAAACGACATAAATGCTTTTGACTTCGAATCAGAATGCTTTCATTTAAGGCAGTATATCAAAAATTTAAGAAATGAGCCAACGGACTTTCCTATTTAAGTATGCATAAGCAGGTAAGATCCAATAACCTAGAAGAAACTTTTCCGAACGTCGAAGTTGCTACGCGCATATTCCTTTGCCTAATGAGTACAAATTGTAGTGGCGAGCGTTTATTTTCGCAACTTAAGAGAATAAAAAACGAATTACGAACGTCTATGTTGCAGGAAAGGTTTTGCAATTTGTCAATTATGTGCATAGAGAGTTCTACAAAAAATAGACTTTGCCGATATAATAGAGGATTTTCAGCACAGAAATCACGAAAAAAAAACATTATCATAAAAAATCAATGCAAACACCTTTTTATTTTCTGATGTATATTTTTTTAAGTAACTTTCATGCTAATTTCTATATTCATATTTTTATGTGTTATTTATTTAACTTTTTTTTAAAACGAAAATAAATACATTAAAAAATAAAACATACGAGTTTTTTTAGTCATTTTTAATATTTAGGGGGCCCCGAATCTCTGGTGTGCCCCGGGCCCCGACATTCCTTAAGACGGCACTGACAACGATTCTCTTTTCTCAACCAAACGAAAGAATTCAGCCATTCTGGCCTGGTGACTATGTAGCCTTTTCGTCACTGCTAATAAGTATTACTTTAATAACATTAATTAAGTATGTATTAGTTGGATAATAAGTACTTGACGTTTTGATACTATACTAGGTAGTAGACAGCCAAAAAAATCAACTGCATTCTCGAGCTATAAAATTTTTGTAACAGATTTATGATTGACATTCATGTCATGTCCATACATTAATCAATATTTTGGATCAGGGATAGTAAAATGAATAAATATATTACTTACTCGTACACTTTTTTAGTTATTTATTCGTGTTAGGAATTTTTTAACAGTCGTATTAATCCCAAGTACTTAGCCGATATAAATCAGATTGAGATTTTCTATAAAGAAATATAAATGTATCATTCCAAAATCGGCGCTGTATTAATTGGCTAAAAAGGATTACAAACAACATGTTTGCCTTAGTTATATAATGATGACCAGCTATTTAGGGACAAGTGTTTATATACTGACATGACTATGTTTCAAAAATTTAAGGTGTAGCATTAGTAATGAAGACCTGATGTACTTTTTATCATCCGAACCAAAAAAAATTATATTCGATTCAATTTAGTATACAAACACTTTTTTCCCTAAATAATTGGCCACCAATGTATAACGTCAGTTAATTAAACCCCCTAATGTTAATGTACAAACTTAATATAAAAAACATATTGGTAATATAATTTAGCTACTTTATTGCTTATGAACTAAAATTAAGCAAAAGCAAATAATAAAAACAAAAAAAAACATAAAGAACTTCCAATGAGATTAAAAAAGCAGTTGAACGGAAAAAATATACAAATGTAACTGCATTTCTTTGCCACTTATAAGGACAATACCCGAATTCAGCGTTAATTTCATAAAATAAATGTATGTCTGTACGGATGTTTGTAATTTTTTTACAAACATGGCTTAGTTTTCTTGGTTAAAAATCTAGAATAAATAAATTTTTAACGGCTGTACTTAAATCAAACCAAATCTATATGTATCGCATCCTTTCCATTTTATTTTTGTTTAAAAATTTAAAGCCAATTTTTTTAATTTTTCCTCAAATGGGAATTCAAAATTTTTTACCAATTACTAATTTATTAATTTATTTCACGATTAAAATAGGTTTATTTAAAATAAATTGTATATAATTATTAAAAAACTCACAACTTTTTCACTTTTTAATACCAAATTAAATACTTCCACAATCACGCTTCTTCCTTAAAATGTTAAATATTTTTCGTTTGTTTTACGCAGCGAAAACGAATGAAGATTCGTTATAATTTTCCTACAATGCTTTCTCTTTTTTATTGTAGACTTGTCATGATACATTCATATCCATACATACACAATTTTATGCCTGTTTTTGTTGTAAATTTTAAGATTTTTTAAAACAACTACTACAATGTAACTGCAATAAGCGAGTTTTTTACTAATTTTGTGTAGATTTTCTGACACTTGCTTTGTTTGCTTTTCGTTTGTTAATATAAACAGTCTGACCAGAAATTTATAAATTTAAATAACAAAGTGCGTTTTTTTAACTTCTGCTAAAATCTACAAAAAAGAAAAAATCTAATATTTTACCAAACGAAAAATATGTTACCAATTTTGTTAGAATTCTACCAATAGTGGCAACGTTACTAGTTACTATTTTACCTGCAGGGAAATTATAAATACATATACATATATATGTAAGTTTGTGTGTATCGTGGGACAAGTTGGTGCAATATGACATGAGCATTTTGTCCACTTGTGAAAAATCATAATTTCACTCACAAGTAGAAACGGCGACCATCATAGCAATATATCGGTATGCGTAATAGCGACGATCAATTACATTGCGTCAAGTGCTCACCGTTAATACAGTGCGATATATGTATATACTTACGATATTTGTATGTTGGCAGTGGAAATAAAACCATGCTATGTTGTGTCGGTATAATGACTTTAAAATAATGCTACATATGTATAAGAAAATTAGAACTAACTTTGTCCTACAACTTAAAAAATTTTGAAATTGTAAAAATGTGTAATTTAGAGAATTGTTCACAAATTTTACTAATTTTAAGTAGCTTGAGGGAAATAAAATTTTAAAATAATTTGGATTATCACTTTATGTATAATATCTTAAGCCAGAAATAATTAAAATCATTATTCTAATTCAAAAATTAGAGTACAACATCTAATTTTTGCCAAATTGCAATATATGTACATATATAGTTTTTAAATCCACAAAATTGCAAGCGTTAAAAACTTGTTGTGGGCGTGTGCTTTGTCTTATTTTGTCAAAATTCCGCTTATATACATATTAATACTTATGTACATATATAGCCCTAATAAATGTCTTCACATTTCTTTCATTTTCCCACGACGACCCCTTCTATTTTTCTCCATTCGCTCTATGGGGTCGACGCACTGAGCGACGTTTTTTCGGAATACTTTTACACATATTGTCTTCCTATCTTTCAGTCAAATACTCTTATTTTAAATCATAGTATTTTGAGTAAAGCCTGGTATTGTGTTCAAAATTTCGTGCGAAATGCTGTCAAATTACATATAAAAATATTTCGTAGGAATCGCCAATCGTTCTTAAAACGCATTTAAGCATGTTCTGAAAACGAAGCGATTTTCTGGCGTTTTGCCTTTTTCGAAGTTGTGTTCGAACAAATAAAAAACATATGTTTTATAATAACAAAACATAAACATAGAAAAAATTATTCATAAAAATTCATCAATTAAAAGAATTATCAAAAAATAAATTTTGTTTGAATAAATTTTAAATTAAACCGAATATTTTTGTGCTTAAAACAAAAATTTTTTATTGAAAGTATTTAATAAACTATCAATTAAAATATATATCTTGATGTGTTTCATGGAAAACTAGATTAATTATTAAGCTTAAGAAATATTTCTTTATGTACTTACATATATGTATGTAAGAATGTGTTTAAAATTTAAATATTTTTTGTGAAATAGTAACAGGCGGCTTTTTTATTTAATTTTATTTGTAAAATAGTGCAATGGCCGCAAATGCTTCTTCTTTTTATTTAGAGATGTTACATATAAACACTTTCGAATAATTGGTGAGTTTTGAAATTATTTTTGAATTTTTATAGAGGGTTGTTTACTACTTCTTAATTAAAATATGTGAACATAATAAATTTCAGATAATATTATCACAAGTTTGAAAAGAGTAAGTAATTTTAAAGTGGCATTGGTTTGTTGACTCTCTCAGCAATCACAAGTAAATTTCTAATCAGCTGCGCGTAAAATAATTAAACTATTTATATTATTCGATTCTAATTAAGATTGCGTTATAAACGAAAAAAGTTATGGGGTAATAATCCCAGATACAAAAAATGAAACCTGGTAAAAATAGGTTTCAGATATTATCTGACATAGAAGATGACGAGATGTCCAGTGTGGAAAGTGAACCTGTTAAAGATGAGGTTATAAAAATCCCTCCAGTTATAGTGGATGTTTGTCATTATTTTACTAAGATCATATAATTATTAGGAGAGTGCTGTAAATATAAAAGGATATCAATAGGTACAAAAGTTATTCCTAACTCGCAGACCGATTATGAGGACATCTGTGAAAAGTTAAAAGAGAAGCAATACAAGTTTTTTACTCACCCTATTAAAGATAACAAGAAGTTCAAACTAATGCTATATGGCTTACCACAAATCAGCACTGGTGCCATTATAGGTGAATTTAAAAATTCGTTTAATATTGAACCTGCAAACATAAAGGAGATTGTTACTTCAAGGTATAATCCAGATGATGCCCTGTACATGTTAGAATTTAATCGTGAACAAATTACCAAACGAGAGTTTATGAAAATAAAATACGTAATGGGGATCGTTGTGCATTGGAGAAATCCCATTCGCCACAATAGAGGTCCCACTCAATGTACTAAATGTGCCATGTATGGCCATGGTTCCTCAAACTGCTTTAGAACAGTATCTTGTCTAGGATGCGGTGGTTCACACGATTATTCGCAATGCCAGCTAAGCAAAACGCCTACAGATGGTCCTATCATATACAAATGTTTCTACTGTATCCAAAAGAACCATAAAAATGTAAACCACCGAGCTGATGACCCACAATGTCCATCTAGAAAAGAGTACATGGATATTCGTTCCAGAGTTACTAATAAGATGCGTCCTGTCAGATTTAAGAAAAATAATTACATGGATTATTATGAAAAAGTTGTTGACAACTCTTTGATTGGTAGCAGCTACATGCCTTCATTCTCCCAGAAAAGACAAGGTAAATATGATAAAAAAATTTCTTATGCTGACGTAGCAAGGTCTAGTAATAGAATCTCTGATAATAACAATAGCTTGTCAAATCAGGAAATATTAGATATTTATTTCAAAGCTATAGCTGACTTGGAAAAATGTAGAACAAAGTATGACAAACTAAGAGTACTGGGAAATATGCTCAGACATGTTATCAAATAAAACAATTAATTGACTTAACGTTATGCATTGGAATGCTCAAGGCATAACAACACCTGCTGGTATAATACAATTGGAACAAGTTTTAAATCAGAAACAAATAGATGTAGTACTTTTAAATGAATTTTTTCTCAAAACAAAACACAAATTTAAACTAAATAATTATAAAGTTTATCGAGAGGATAGGTCAACACACGGTGGAGGTGTTTTGATAGCAATAAGAAATACAATTCCTCATAAACGTATCCCTAAATTTTCTACAATCAACATGGAAAATATCTCCATAGAAATTAATATTAACAATAGAATTGTAAGATTTTCATCTGTTTATTGTCCTAAATATACAAATACGTTTGTTGGTGACCTTAATATTATTACCAGAGGTACTATGGACTACTTTATTTTTGGTGACTTCAATGCGCACCACACTAGCTGGGGCTGCCAACAGAATAATGCAGCCGGTAACAGCCCTTATAATCACCAACTGAATTCTAGTTATTAGATTCACTCTCCGAGCAGTTTTACACGGTTTGGCCAATTTTCTTTCCACACACAACCGTCGGTAGTTGACATACTCCTCACCAACTACAATTTACATATTTCGCAAATAGTAACACATCCATATTTTTTAAACTCCGACCACGTTCCGATCACTTGTAAAGTATTTGGTTTTATAATTGAAAAAAATCACTGATGGTTCTATATAATATGACTAACTGGAAAGAAATTGCAAAATTTGTTGATAATAAAGTCAAAAATGAGAACTTAATAAATACGATTATAACTTACACAAATATTGAACAAATTCTCTCCAGGGTCACACACATTCTACAAGACGCCTCTAAAAAGATTCCAGTAGCTAGCAGAGAGCAATGGCAAAGAAAATTGTCTCATAACAGTTTATTTTTAATTGGCCAAAGAAACAGATACAGAAGAAAGCTTCAGAGAACTACAAATCCACAAGAGAGAAACTTAATAATATGCATATTAAAACAGCTGACTAACTTAATAAAACAAAACATTCTCAGTGATCGCAATAACAGCTGGCAGCAATTTATACTAAGTTTACCAACCGGTAGCAAAAAGTTCTGGATGTTAACCAAAGCTATGAAAGGCAAAAATTCAATGTTAGGAAGTTTGTCAATAGATGGCGCTGAAATATTTAACAATGGAGAAAAAGCCAATGTTATTGCAGAAGTTTTTGTGGACTACCACAAAACCACATATAAATCAGTCACCAATTGATAATAAGGTCAGAAATTATATAACATGGCTTAAACAACAAGAAATACCTAACACTACCCAACAATCTCTTACTACAGTTGATGAAATAAGATCTCATGTTTTGAAGATGAAAAATTCAAAAGCCCCTGGATTGGATGGTATACATTCTATTATTCTGAAAAATATGTCAGATAACTTCTTTAGCCTTATTATGAAAATATTTAACTGGTGTCTAGAAAATGCATACTTTCCACAGCTTTTTAAAACAGCCAAAGTTATACCAATATTAAAATCAGGAAAGGACAGTAAGTCACCAAAAAGTTATTGCCCAATCAGCATGTTAAATTGCCTTGACAAGGTTTTCGAGAAAATCGTATTGAAAAGACTAAATGAGTTTACCGAATGCAATAATGTACTACAAAACGAAAAATTTGGCTTTCGACAGAACCACTCTACAGTGCACCAAGTCAATATAATAACTAAAAACAGGCAAGATCGGAAAAGTACGGGAATTGTTTGCCTAGAGATAGAAAAAGCCTTTGACTCTACAAAATGTGTATTCGTCCAATAATGACTTATGGGTGCCAAATTTGGTCGAAAATATAAAAATTGTATACAACTTGCCTAGGCGGTTTTGAACTAGCAGACTTCACGAAAACTTTAATGAGGATATGTTCATGATAGTTGTGAATAATTTGACTCAAAAATTTGAAGATCGAAATAGATCTTCAAATTATGAAACAATAAGAAATCTCTAACACTAACATCTTCTTTAACTACAGAAATGTAGTTTAAGTAAGGGTTCTTATTGTGAGTTTCTTGAAGGTCAAAGGTTTTTTCCTATCTTTTTCCCCTTACATTGTAAATAAAGTATTTTTAAGTTGTATATTTATATTTAATAATTATGTTAATATTTGTTGCAATATCTTTTAAGTAAAAACTCAAAACTTGTATATATTAAATATTTTTTATGTATTTTTAATTGTAAAGATGATAGTAAAATAAAATTAAAGAAAAAGTAATTTTAAAGTTAACACCACTAGCACTAAATTTTTTTCGAAGATCAAATTGACCAGCTGTTTGCATAAATCGTCAGTTTATAATTAAACAAATGATACCGACAATTGACAAAAACAAAGCAAAATTTTAAATTGCATATTTTTAATTAAAATTGTGAAAAAATGTTAAAAAAATGTTTCTTCAAATAAAAACAGAACATATTAGATTTCAATTTTACATCAATTTATTTTCTCTTTCAAGTGCAGTTTAAATAAAAATGACCAGATCGCTTCAGCATACACTAGCGGTTTGAAAACGCCAGATTTCTAGCGTTTTCGGTTGCCAGAACACCTGTTTGGCGTTTTCAAATCGAAAACGCAAATTTTAAGCGATATGCGTTTTTCAGAACATGGGTGAATATCTTAAACCAGAAATAATTAAAATTATTATCAAATTCAAAAATTAGAGTACAACATCTAATTTTTGCCAAATTGCAATATATGTACATGTATATTTTTTTTAAATCCTCAAAATTGCAAGCGTTAAAAACTTGTTGTGGGCGTGTGCTTTGTCTTATTTTATCAAAATTCCGCTTATATACATATTAATACTTATGTACCTGTAACATATTTTGCAAACAACAATAGTTGGATGACGGTATCTATTTGGAGTGATATACTTTCTCTGCTAGATAATGAAATGACTAAAGCCAATAAAAAAATAGCTTTATTTGTTGACAACGCTTCGTGCCACAAAACCATAATAAATTTGTCAAATATTGAAATTCAATACCTTCCACCGAATACAACTGCCATCGTACAGCCTCTTGACCAAAGTATTATTCACGCATTTATATGTCAGTATAGGCAGATAGTCGTAAGAAAGCAACTTTGTGCTATTGTAAGTGGAAAGTGTTTCTGAATATATAAAATCTATTTCAAATTGGATGCTTTACATTTTATTAAGCGGTCTTGGTGGTTGATTAAGCGAGAGATAATTGCAAATTGTTTCAAAAAGGTAATTAAGTATGTTCTATTTATGTCATTTCGTTTTCTATTGCAACTTGTTTTTTTTATTTTTTAAAGGCTGGATTTCATACTAACCGCGATATTTTTGAATGTGAAGAAGAAGATTTTTCTATCGTTATGCCATGTAGCTCCGAGTATTTACATTGCGATGACGAGGTTGTTTGTTTTGGACCTCTAAGTGAACATGAAATTTTGGAAACTGTTGTTCCAAACAACATCACAACTGAAGTTTATATCGAAAAACAAACAGAGGCGGATTGTGAAATATTTGCTGATATGAAGGAAGTTTCTACAAAAGAGGTTTTAGATTCTATTGCAATTTTAAGGAAATACTGCTTGGAGAATGAAATTGAAAATAATTTTGCCATCGACAAAATTGAGGACCACATTTTGAACAATTTTCTTAAAAAAAAAAACAGTCAAAAATTACGGACTTTTTTAAGTAGTTATTTCAAAAGTATAACAATAGTATAATAAACTTCGTTTTTAATGTAACTTATTAGTCAGTTAAATAAAAGAATTTTCAAGTCTATAATTGAAATAAATACTCTTACTTTTTAACTACATTGTTAGTTAGTTTTTTTTTAATTTATAGTCATATTATTGAAAATATATGAAAACAGTTATATGCCAAATTCGATATGCCTGTCGAATTTGGCTTATTTTCCACAAAAGCTGAGCAACTAGAGGTGTGGACTATAAGCGAAAACTACTGTATTAACTTTACGGGATGGTAAGCCAGCTGCTTATTGGGTTATCTATATTCCTATTTTTGACGTCTGAACAGAGGTCATTCTTTAGTGCTCCGATCTAGGTGGTAATTGAAAAGGGTATAATCATGTATGCTGCCTAAAATAATTCAAAATTGTACAGATTTATTTAAAACAAACTAATCTTGCATACCTTGTCCATTGATAACATCAAAAGCATACATTGACTCCAAACTAACTACCTGATTAGCAACAATAGCATGTTGGCCATTTAGTATAGTACTCTATTCAAATTTGTGAAAAATGTTGTGGAACTTTTCTCTCTTTATATTTTCTTGCCCTAAAATATGCTACATGGCTTTACATTTGAAACAAAAACCATATTTTTACACATAAAAATAATGAATATTTTTAGAAAAATATTTTTATTTTTTTATTGATACAGGTTTTTTAAAAAATAAAAAGGTTTTAAATTGTTTTGTGAGCAGTTGTGATTTTTTTAAGATGACCTTACACCCATTGCGGTAAAGTTTTTTCCATCAGTTAAAAATTTTTTTCTGAGGTTGAAAAGCACTATTACTACGATACGATTCGCCATAAAATAAAAGACTATATGTGTTCTATGTTCTGACAGAATTTATGTCCCTACTGCTGCTTAAAATTTCGGGCGAAAAAGTGAGTCTCATGTTATTTCGTAGTTGAAAAAAATATTGCTAGAAATTTGTTGCAGTTGGAAAATAATGTTTACATATGTGTACATTTCACTTGTTTTTCGTAAAAAGAACAGAGTACTGCGTTATCTACATTATTTCACAATTATTTCGTACGAAATATTTTTATATGTAATTCGACAGCATTTCACATGAAATTTTGAACACAATACCAGGCTTTACTCAAAATACTCTGATTTTGAATAAGAGTATTTGACTGAAAGATATGAAGACAATATGTGTAAAAGTATTCCGAAAAAACGTCGCTCAGTGCGTCGACCCCATAGAGCGTATGGAGAAAAATAGAAAAAGTCGTCGTGGGAAAATGAAAGAATTGTGCAGACATTTATTAGGGCTATATATGTACATACATACATTTTTATTTTGAAAACATCTTGGTTTGTTAGCTTTTCCGATTACAAATACTCTCTTGTAAGTACCTGTTGAATTACATACGAATAGAATAGTCCATCTACACTTTTGCATTTTCCACCCATTTGGTGCACTGTCTTTGTGAAAGTATGTAGTGTTTGGTAACGCCTTGTAATATAGCCCACTTTCATCTGCACTAAAAATACAGTCTGGCGCATATTCCTTCAAAAGCTCTAGTATTTCCTTTTCTTGAAAGTCTTTAACTGCATGTTCATCTTTGTCCTTAGCTTCACCAACTATTTTTCCATACTTGACACCATTTCGCTTTCTCCATCGAAACAACCCGCTTGATGTAGGTTCAAAATCCTCTTCTAGTTGGACCGCAAATTCTTTTGCTTTGTTTAACAGCATGAGACTTGTAATGACTGCATTTTGGCCACGCATGTCATTAAACCAAATTTTAAGGGTTGCTCTGTTTTATGATGCTCACCTTTTCTCTGGCGTTTCGATTTAAAATTGGATGACTTGACGGATTCACGTATTTTTTTTTTTTTTTTTTTTTAATTTTATAAACCGTAGATTTGTCCACTTGATATTTTTTACTTATCTGCTTACAATTCAAAGAATTGTCAAAATCGTCTAGTAATTTTATTTTATTTTTAATAGATAAATTTACGCCAATTACCAATTCATATGTTTCTTTTTCAACACGCATATACTAATGCTAACAAATATGTACATATGTATGTGCGAACATATATTTTGTATGTAAAACGGGGATTCCCATCTTTAATATTAACATTATCAACTACATTTACTCAAGCAGTTTACCCAATATTTGTTTTCTATAAAATTTGACGTTTATTACCTTTTATTTTATTTAAGCTTATTTTGGATGATGGCAATTTATTTTTAGTGTGGACTACATCCTGAATATTTTATATACATACATTTATTTTGATTAAAATTACAAAAAAGGGAATATATCCCAAATTCGACTATATGAGAAATGGACTAAAAACGATGAAATTGCAAGCATGTTTTTTGGACTATATCTGAAATTCTTTTATATGTGCAATGGACTATAAGCGAAAATTACTGTAGTGCCAATTAATAAAAAATTGCAGACTTATAATCACTCAAAAAAGACAACTTCGTGGGAAAAACTTGTCGACGTTAAGACGAAGTGTTGTGATATTAAATCTAAAAGAGAGATAGAGCTAATGGAAGAGAAACATAAATTGCGTTTAGCTTATTGGGAGTTGAAGAAGCTTTTAAAAAAAAGTAACGAGAGTTAAGAATTAAGCTAACACAGCTACAATATGAGAACGAAGTGAAAAAAATTTATAGTTCCTAAATAATTTTCCATACATATATTATGTATGTAAATAATATTTCTATGCATTTAACTAATTTTTTCCGTTATCGACTGAATTTACCTTATTTATTTAGTTTACATGTTTAAATTTTACTTCCTACTATAAACTAAATGTTTTATTTTTTCAAAGATAGTTTTCATTTTAATTCTGGCTTTCAGAGACTCAATCTCAGCTTGAAGAAATCAGACGTAAGTGCCAGCAACTAGAGTCTAATTTTCAAACGGTCAGTGACCATAACCTCGATATTTTAAGTATGCAAAATAACCCTGCCATTTGATGTAAGTACATATTTTGTTCTACCAAGTGTCAATATAATGCGTATGATATAATATTTTAAAACTGGAGAGAATGTATCAGAATAATAACTACATATCTTTGCAAGTAGCCTTTTTTGACAAGCCTGGCCTTAAATTGTTCTACTCTACCGCTTTTATTTGTTTTGATGCTGAAAACCCATTTACAGCCAACATATTGTTGGCCTTTTGGCAAACAAGTAAGCGTCCATGTATTTTTTCTAGAAAGTGCTTCATATTCTTTCCCCATGGCTTCAAGCCAATTAGTAGAATTCTTACTACTGAGAGATTCTTTAACACTACTTGGTGTTATTATCTCATTTTTATCTGTTTGTAAAGTATTAACAGAATTGAACATATAATAACCTCTCTCATTTTCCTATTCGAAGAAGTTTTGGTTTTCCAGGTGCAATATTTGAGGTACAATTTTTCTAATCGCCATCATCATTCTTCACAGTTGCTACTTTCTGATTCGCTTTCATCTTTTGTTCTCTCTAACTTTGTTCTAGCACAGCTACCCGCTAAATTATATGTCACCATCACTTGCATCAATATTTTTACCACACATCATTCAATAAATTTGTTTTAATAAAATCATCATTTTTTCCGATTAAATCACATTTATGCTCATTTATTTTAACATTTTCATCGGCTGTAAATAAATCGGACTCATACAAATCTTCTTTCTGATTTTTATCAAAATCATTTTCTAGAAAAATTACATCTCTTACCACTATAATATTGCTTTGTGTTTTATCATATAGCCTGTAGGCCTTTGCTTCATCCGAGTAACCATCAAACACTCATTGCGTTTCTTTTATCTCAGATTTCACTTTTACTTTTTTATTCAGCACAATTGCAGTATAACCAAATTTACGGAAATATTTGAGGTTTGGCTTCTACCGATCCAGAACTCATGCGGTGTTACTTTTAAATTTAATTTTGTTGAATAACGATTTAGGCGACCGTATGCATGGCTTCTGCCTATAGAAACATTAATGCTTTACTTTGATGTAGCATACATCTTGTTATCTCGGTTAATGTCCTATTTGCCCGCTGAATCACACCATTTTGCCGAGGTGTATAACTTACAGTTGTCTGCCATGCTTCTCTAAAAATTGCTGGAATTCTTTATTGATATATTCCAATCCGTTGTCGCTTTTCCAGATCTTAATCTTGCAACCAGACTGTTTTTCGCTCATATCTTTGTATTTTATAAAAACATTTAATGCAACCGACTTTCTTTTAATAAATTAAATGTACCTCGAAAAATCATCAATAATTGTAATGAAATAGACTGAGTTACCTAATGAACTTACACGTATTAGATCACAATTGTCCGTATGTATAACTTTGCATACGTTTTAAAAGACTTAAAATATTGCATAAAGAACAAAATTTACATATATTATTTTTGTTAAAATTAACATTTAATTCGTCAACTCAATTATATTATTGTAAAATTTGTAGAGCTTTATAATTTAAATGGCCGAAGTGGGAAAGCTATACTTCACTTTTTGCTGTTTTATCTTCTTTTAATGTCATCAATTTTTCTTTATTTACAAATTTTATAAAAATATTCCGTGTTTAAATTCGCTTCAAATAAAAGCTGATCATTTTTCATAACTACTGCTCTTTTACCAGAAAAATTAACTGCTAGACTGTTATTTAACATTTTACTGACAGATAAAATATTTGTGTACAGCTGCGGTATATACAGAACATTATTGAGCGTGATCAGTGTTGCCGCAACTTCGAATTTTTTGTAACCAAATTTCAATCAAAATGTAACCAAAAAAATATCAACATTTTCGTAAAAAAAAATAAAGATAAAACGATAAACGATGAGATAAAACATTATGACAATGATATGTGTAACATAACATAACACATCGATTTTATAGAAATATTAATTAAATATAGACTGGTCTAACAAAACTTGGTATAATAATTGACAAGTTTGTGACGAATTTTTTAACTTATTCGTGCAAAATTTTAACTAAATATCTCTTACTCTTAATAAATCGCAAAATACCCGAATCGAAGTGTAGCGTTAAAGTTAAATCTTTGCAAAATTTTGTAAATGTCTAATTATGTGCCAACAAAATAAAAAGAGCAGCTAAAGAACATCAATTGTTCACAGAAACTTGTCATAAATCTGATCCACCGATTTCAACGTGCAAATGATGATATGTGCGATTCAAAAGTTATTATTTCGATACGAATAGAAAGACCTAAAACAGATCAGCCAAAACTGTTCAAAGAGTTAATGTCCGAAATGTTTCTCAAAAGCCATAGAAATGTATTGCGGCATCCAATTATTACTAGCGACGAAATATGGATCTATTACGACAACCCCAAATACAAGCTTTGACATAAAAAAATACCTGAAATATTCGACCAGACTTTAATCCGTTATATTCCATCATGGCAGATGTTAAAACCAGTTAGAACTATAAAATAGTGGTTCGAAAGTTTTGTCTTACCCGCCTTATAGTCCGCTTGTCCGTCCGACTAACATTTGTTTCGATTGAAATTGAAATGAATCGTTCTTGTCCTTAAAAAAATTAGCAATCTTTTGACACGTAGTCGACATGTTATAAGAAGATAAGAGAGGTTATAATCAACGCTTATCAATATTTTGAATAAATATATGTTGTACCAATGTTTCAATGTTGCTATACACCCAATAAAAAACAGAGTAATAAACATTTAAAGAAATTATTACCTATATTTTGTATTTCGAGAAAAAAAAAATAACCAAAACTGAAAAAAGTTCGCATCTACACATCCACACACAAAAATAACCAATTTTGGTCAAATAAAAACTAAAACGGCAACATTGAGAGTGATGTTTGTGTACTCAGTTTTTAACATAACGTCACCAATGCCTATAGTTCTCACACTCTCTCGTGTTGCTAATATGACCTGTTGTCGAATACTGTATGTTTTAAATTTGAGGAAAGGGTTGCAAAAGTTGATAAAATTGTACTTTTCTTCGTACAATTTCAGACTCAAAAGTACAATGGTACACCCATTTGGTACAATTTACGAACTTTCTCGGTTTATTTTTTTTATATAATTTCCCTAGTTCATCGTTTAATTGATTTACATGGCAGCTCGTCTTTATTAATTTTGTTATTTAGTTTTTGAATTTGCCTGTTTATTTTTAAACGACTGCAACCGGGGATGAAAAAGTTGGTACAATTGAACTTTTTTTAGCACTATTTCTAAGTCTAAAGTGCAATAGCACCCCAATGACTAATTAAGTACTATTTGTAAATTTCAAATTCGTATCAAAATATAATTAAAACCAAAGAAAGAATAGCATGTTTCGACTGCCTCCAATATAGTCCAAAAGAAGAATTTGATGAAGTTATCTAATTCGTGCCACTACAATTAAAAAAGAGTAGACAAACAAAAAGAGTATCATAAATGATGATCTTAGATTTAGTTCTCATCAACTAATAGTCTTTTGTCTACCTTTTGATATTATGCATTAATTGTTAAATTTATTTACAGTACTTAGAACAAAAAAGATTGCAGTGCCGGTCGGTTAGGTTTTTACACACATATGTATATATATATATATGTAGGTATGTATATAATACAATTACAATTTTTTTAATTCGTACAATCGGATTGCAAAAAGTACACTTTTTCATCAAAATTAGTACAATTTGATAATCTTATTTCTCATCTCTGTTTGATAATACAGATTCCCAGCGGTAAAAATATGCATAACGTAATCGCTGATGTGAGCAATACATAGTAGCAGTCAGTGATGACGATTTGCCTTAAACTGTAAACAACGATGTAAGCTAGTGACACTACAACTGCAGTTACATTGAAATTTAAGTTTTCAGTGAGCTTACTGATACTTCTACGAACAGAGAGAAGTTAAAATATAATGCATATAAATAACAGACCAATTTACGTTTGTAAGTTAATGTTAGTGACGTTACTACTTTTCCTAATGACTTTGTATTGACCTTGTATTTTTTATTTTTATTAATTTATTGTACATAATTTAATTATCGCAAATCATTTTAAAATTAAATATAAAGAATCAATATGGTACATGTAAACAATTTAAATTCTTAGGAAATGAATTAGTTTCTTTAAATTTTTTGCAAAATATCTGTTTTTAAATGACAATGAGAGATCTTTTTTAAATCTATCAATTTTGAAGACATCTTCTCTTACAGCTTCTGATAAAAACTATCAGTATATGTATTTATAAAAAAAAATTAAGTAAACCTACCGTAAGTTGCATCCTGCAAATAATCAAATTCTTTAACGCCTTTCTTTCAATTTCCCCGTCATAGTTCATGAAAAAATACAAGTCGCTGTGCAAAATTTTGTAAATTCTCTTGGTCGTAAAATGATTTTTATTTTTGCAATCTAAAACGAAAAATAAATGTTATTCTTAAACAATTGTTTTTGTTTTTGTAAACTTACATAGGAATCTGGATCTTCCAAAATAACCTTATTCACTTCTCCATATCTTCCAGACACAGAATTGGAAAATCGGCATCAGTAATTTTAACCAATTGTTAAACAATTGATTCACATTTTAGGTACCTAGAAGCTCACTTAGAATGTAATGCTGACGTCATTGATGATTGTCTAGGTACTTCGTTATATTTACCGCTGGGTTTTTCTCTACACATGCGAAAGGATGCGCCACTTTCAAGGATCCAGATCTCATTGCAGTTATTAAATTCGCCTTGACATGTGCCAAATAAATTGCACTATATTTAATATTTGTATTGTTGGTACTTACATTTTTACACTGGGATTTAATGCTGACCTTTTTCCCGCAATTGTAATACCTTATATTTTTAGTACGACGAATGTTTTCGGCCTTTTCATTAATTTGTATTTGCTCTGCTACCGTTTGATTGTGATGACTCTTAATAAATTTTCCATAGATTTTTACTGCAAATGCATTACCTATTTTTTCTTTCAAGTTTCCTATGTCCATAAGGAATTTTTACCTTTAGATTTTCCAACTTTGGTAGTACTTCCTGTGCCTTGATGGCTACCACAAAATTATACATGTCATCTGGTAGGCTACATAAAAATAAAATTCTGTGCATATCATCAGCCATTTCAATATCTATTTCTTTAAGGTCTACTACAAAAATTGTCAATTTGCTCAGCCTTCTTCTGCCCACTATCAACACGAAAACTAACCAATCTTTTAAAAAGATTAACCTTTCTAGCCGGTCCCTTCCTATAGCCCATGCTGATTTTTCATCCGCTGACGCATTTGATCTTCATGGTCGTACAACAATATACCATAAATCCTGAGTTACTAATAAACTCCTCATTTGGATTACCCAGGATTTTAATTGTCTATTTGCGCCACAGATCCAGACGTAAGTATGCATTATATTTTTTCAAATATCACTTGGTAGTATTAATTTCCAGAACACGTGTAGCCTGGGCCCATAACCTCTGTTGCGAGTTTTTTCAATTCAAATATTACTTTATTCCATTAAAAAAAAATAAACTGAGAAAACTGAGAACGCTGTACCAACTGAGTAATTGGTGTACCATTGTACTTTTGAATATAAAATTGTACCAAAAGTTATGTTATGAAGTTATCTTAAGAACAGAGTACACAAACATCACTCTCAATAATGTTCTATATATACCGCTCTACAAATTTTACAAAAACAAAATTGAGTTGATGGACAAAATGTTAATTTTAACAAAAATAATATATGCAAAGTTTGTTCTTTATGCAAAATTGTAAGTAAATCTTTTAAAACGTATGCAAATATGCGAACAAACAATTTTTTGGAAGTTATACATACGGACAATTGTGGTCTAATACGTGTAAGTTCATTAGGTAACTCAGTCTATTTCTTTACAATTATTGATGATTTTTCGAGGTACATAACATTTAATTTATAAAAAGAAAGTCGGTTGCATTAAATGTTTTTAAAAAATACAAAGATATGAGTCTGGTTGCAAAATTAAGATCTGGGAAAGCGACAACGGATTGAAATATATCAATGAAGAATTCCAGCAATTTTTAGAGGAGTATGGCATTAAGCGACAGACAACTGTAAGTTATACCCCTCGACAAAATGGTGTGGTTGAGCGGGCAAATAGGACATTAACCGAGATAACAAGATGTGTGCTATATCAAAGTAAAGCATCAATGTTTCTATAGGCAGAAGCCATATATACGGCCGTCTAAATCGTTGTTCAACAAATTAAATTTAAAAGTAACACCGTATGAGTTATATATCGACAGAAGGCCAAACATCAAATATTTCCGTAAATTTGGTTGTATTGCAATTGTGCTGAATAAAAAAGTAAGAGTGAAATCTGGGGTAAAAGAAAAGCAATGAGTGTTTGATGGCTACTATGAAGCAAAAGCCTACAGGCTATGTGATAAAACACAAACAAATATTATAGTGGCAAGAGATGTAATTTTTCTAGAAAATAATTTTGATAAAAATCAGAAAGAAGATTTGTATGAGTCCGATTTGTTTACAGCCGATATTGTTACTATGAATATCCAAAAAGATCGCTCTAATATTACAGCCGATGAAAATGTTAAAATAAATGAGCATGAATGCGATTTAATCGGAAAAAATGATTATTTTATTAAAACAAATTTATTGAATGATGGTTGTGGTAAAAATATTGATGTAAGTGATGGTGACAAATAATTTAGCGGGTAGCTGTGCTAGAACAAAGTTAGAGAGAACAAAAGATGAAAGCGAATCAGAAAGTAGCAACTGTGAAGAATGATGATGGCGATTAGAAAAACTATAGCTCAAATATTGTGTTGAAATTAATTGGTCTTAATCCGTGTATGAATGAACCTTGTTAGTAAAAAGCAAAAGTAGTGAAAGCGGCTAATGAATATGTTGATCTATGCACAATGTAACAAAGAGCATTACGCTGGTCTGAAGCATTTGTTAAGAAAAGCCGATCGAAGGTTTTGTTGACGCTGATTAGGGACGCAATGTGCTTGCCCGAAGGTAATACTGGATTTCTATACATATTAGCTGGTTTTGTTTTTACGTGGGAGTCGAAGAAACAGAAGTGTGTGGCATTGAGCAGTACAGAAGCTGAGTACGTGGTATTGGCAACAGCAGCTAAAGAGCCGTGTATTTAAAATCCCTTACATCTGAAATTGATGGATTTCAGAGACCATACGACAATTAACAGCGATAATTTAAGTGCTCAGCAGATAGTGAAAAACTATACACATCATTCTTCTTGTAAACATATTGATATAAAATATCATTTCGTTAATGTTAATACTAATGATACGATATCTTAACAAAAATTTGATCAAAAACTAAACATTTACATTTTATAACTTTAAAGGGTTTTAAACAAAATTGAAATTTTGTTATTTTTAAATAAACCTGCTTGTAACCTTCTTACAAACAATAAAAATTTCTGTTCTAAATCACTCTTTCTGTTTTCAACTTTGTAAACGACAACAATTACTCAACAGATCTATCTATCTAAAGAATTTCCAACCCGATCGTTGTTACCACTTAGGATCTATTACAACCGACCAAAGATTATCCACACTTGATTCTCATTACTGAGTTAGCTCCAACTAAACTAGTTGTTGTTCGCACGGATTTGCTTTTTATATGGCAAAATATAAAATACCTCGAAAGCTCTCCTACCTCTTCATATTTTGGGTAGCTTCAATTTCTTCCATTTATTTTCTTTTTAGTTCTTATGAAACCATGCAAATGTAAACATTTGCTTCTTTTAGATTTTGTCATTTGTTGTTGTTTATTACTATCTGTTACCTGTTTTCTGTTAATTTTTGTTGTCGCTGTGTTATTTTAATTTACTTTATTTCTGCTAATGTTTGTTGTCAATTTGGCTATTTGTTATTCTTTTCAGCAATGTAATAACGGCAGGGATGCCCAACCTGATTTTTGTAACAATATGTATATGTATGCTTAAAAGGGGCTGTCTATGATAGGTTATTATTCGTTTTTGTTGGTTCTAAATGACCATCAGTGAAAAAATTGGCGGAATTGGATAACTCTCCTTATACAGTCGGTTATGTATAGTAAATATTAGTTTTTGTATATTTTTAAAACGATGATAGTACAAGTTTTTAAGTTTAGTCCAAACAACTTTGTGAAAAATCTGTCAACAATATGGAATTTTTATATGTGAAGAACGGTAACAGTTAAAACTCCGTTATCTATCTACATCAGCCAAAAAAGGAAGATATTATATAAGCGGGTATTGTACAAAGCACACCGGGCAAAAGCTAATAATATATGGACTCTTATCTATATATAAAAACTAAGTTGTCCGTTTGTGATGATGGTATTTTCCGATATAAAATATGTGCATTAATTTAAAATTTTTTTTGTGAGAAATACATTTTATAAGTATAAAACACGAAGGCTCTAAATTGCGGAGGAAAGGTTACTCTAGTTTGCAATAAAAATTAAATTAAATTAAAATTAATTAACATTTTTTGCAAACGTATAAAAATCGTGTGACGGTGGACCAAAAGTCCACTGTATAATAAATAAATATATATTTTTATCCAAAACCAAAGGATTTCGCATATGACATTTTTGGCATTATTTTTAACGTATACCACAGTAGGTGGTGAAGATATATAATCAAAAACAAAAAAAAAAAAACAATTAAAAATTTCAACTATGTACTTAAAAAGTTGAGAAATGTACTTCATCTAATGTAAACGATCCTTCGCAACGGGTGGTCATCTTGTCGCGATGCGAAGGCTTACGTCTAAGAACCCATGAGGCTGAGCTGGTAGGGCCTCCCATGCAAAGTGGCTCATTGCGAGCACTAAACTAAGAACTGTTTATGCCGTATGGGCCGGCTATTAGACGTTACATTCTTGGTGATCTTCTCCAATCCTTGGTCAAGGTTGAACATCAAGTAGGTAATGTCCGTTGAATCCTCGTATTCCTTCGTAAATTTAATTGTCCGAAATCCACCAGCGTCTGTTTCCATATTGGGCGGCTGGTGGTCTGTCTGTGCTCTACAACGCACTGTCTTTGTTAGTCCGATATTAGCAATGAAGAATCGAGTCCCATATGTCTGGTCGGGGGCCTCATAATGTCCGGAGACTCTATTCCAACGACGACGTCCTTGAGTCGCGGTGAATCGAATGCTACAAAGGTCCAGGTTAGTCTGATGGAGACACCACGTCAGGCTAGGCTGTATGCTACTGGTATCGAACAAAAGGCAGTAGGAAGTAAGGGGAAACCTGGACCTTGCAAATGCGTAAAACCTGCCCCGAAAGAGAGTAGTGACAGAGAGGTTGGTGCCTCTGGATTCAAAGGCAAGCACCTCTAAAGCTGCCTTGGTCCGCGCCGTTAAATGACCGGCGAAACCCCCTTCTTCGGGACCTGCCAACCGGAATCCTGGGGCGGCTGGTAACCCTGTGCCTATTGTGAATAAGGGAAACGCGTACAAGTCTTCGGTCTTCCAAACTTCACCACCCCCTGCCAGCGAAGGAAATGCGAACAAGTATTCGTTTTCTGGATCTGTGCTCTTAAATAATAAGACGTCCCAAAGGCACATAACTCCTGCTAAGAAGCCCTTCCTAAAGCGACGTGCTGCTGAGCGCTTCATGGACAAATTTTGTAAGAAGACCCCAGAATCCCTAACCTCTGAGGAACTTGCTTCCCTCAACTGGGCCAAATTTTATTTGGCTGAACAGCCTAAGCAACTCCTATGACGTTATAGGGCGCGCCTTAACGGCAACGTTTGGAAGAGGAAGTGCCAAGGAAGGTCAACAGCCTGGGACTTAACGTCCGAACGGTTCAGAGGTCATCTCATGCGAGCCATCATTGATAGAAGCGACGTTGAGTGCTCTATTTCCCGGGAGAACTGGGAATTAGTGCGGAAGAAGCTGATGGGAGTGTTCTGGAGAGTCCTATTGGAAAACCCAGGCCATTCCCCTCAGTGTGACGATGTGGGATGGTATCGCGGGTGCATTAAGCTTATGGTCTGCTCGAACGAGCGATCGGATTCACTTCTAAGGTAGGCCCTTTTGGAAGGCCTATGGCGGGATGCTAGACTCGATGTGTTGTCTCTTGATGAGATTCAACATCGTCCTAGGGCCATTGCCCGAATCCCCGACGAACATCCCTTTATATGATTGAATGGTTGCCAGGGTCTCTGCATCGGATGGCTCATCCAGGAGCACAATTCTCCTCTTGAACAAGGAGTCTCTGCCACCTTACTGATGAAAGGTGAAAAGACCTACTACGGTTTCAAGTTGATCTTTCTACAGGTCTTCCGAAGAGACAGGCAAAACCGGTTCAGCACAAGAAGGATCCTGCTCTGGAGGATATGTCTTGCGCCGAGACCACTAGTTCTTTCGCTCAAGAACATACACACCTGGTTGATGTTTTTGATCAAATGGACGAAGTGGTTGACGTGGACGCCTTATTGGACTCTGGCCAAGACGACGTCAACGTCGCAATCATCTCAAAAGCCAATAATGGTGAAGGTAGGTAACTCAGCTTAACCTTCACCATTCTAAAGCAGCATCAGCTGATTGAGAGAAAAGTGGAACTGGTAACTAGTTCAGGAACCCTGGAGAGTTGGTAATATGCTCTGTGACTACGTGCGGAGAATAATAAGCTGCTACAAGTTACGGGGTCAGGTAAGATCAGATCGTGAATTGTGGCAAGTAGCGGCAGCCTAAGAGACCGGATCTCAAGTTATATGGCCCGCGTCCATGGCAAACCTCCCCCGAATGGAAAGGTTCGTGGTTCCTTTGTAGTAATTTAGATATAATCAGTACTGGCAGGGAACCTATGTTTGTGGTTTCGAACAGAAGGGAGGTTCTTGATGTGACGTTACCCAGTTCCAGGCATTCAGATTTCGTTAGAGAATGGAGGGTCTCTAGGGAATCCTCGTTCTCTGACCATCTGTATATTGACTTTGAGATTGCGGTCAGGTTGCCTGGGACTAGGGTTTTCCAGAAGAGGAAGAAGACGAACTAGGTTTAGCAACGCAACATCCTGTCCCGAACTCTTCTGGATGCTCCAAATATAAATAGTTGCCGTGACATCGAGGCATCTGTTAAGACCTTGACGGAAGCTTTCGATAGGGCAACGTGTTTGGCATGCAGAACAAGGGTCTATAAGGGTAGGAAGCAACCACCATGGTGGAATTCCGATCTGGGCGACACTCGCAGGGAATGTCGCCGGCTATTTAATGTGGCTATGAGAGGGGGTGACTGGGGGGGGGGGTGATTTCCCCTCCCACTCCTGTGGAATTTAACACTTTGGTCGTGAAACTTGATTCCAATCGATTCAAGACTGTGGCGTATGCGGATGATGTTGCTCTAGTTGTGTAGGAAAAATTTCTCGACACAATTTGCCGAGTCTTCAAACATCTCTGGGCCTTCTCAGTCGGTGCAGCACTGAAAGTGGGCTGAGCGTTAACATGGGAAGGACGGAATTAGTACTATCCACATGTAGGTACAATGTTCCGTAGTTTTCCCTACCGCGTCTTCACGGAGTTGAACTGTGGCTGTCGGATAGCGCGAAGTATCAGAGGGTAATCCTAGACTCCAAACTATCCTGGCTCCAAAATAAGCTTGCGAAGGCGGCAAGGGCGAATGTCATATGGTCGCTGCGTAAGCCGTTGGAAAGTCCTGGGGTCTAAATCCTAGGAATTCCAATTGGATATTTAAGACGGTAGTCAAGCCTATACTTATATATGGTGCAGTTGTATGGTGGAGGTTTCTTGAGAAATTCACATATTGCAGGATCTTCGATAGAGTTCTGCGGAGTGCAGCACTGATGATTACAGGCGCGCTCAGGTCCATTCCTTCGAGAGCCTTGTTTGTAATACTGAACTGGATTCCAGTAGACCTGATGTCTATGCAGATGGCAGGTATGTCTGCAATAAAGTAAGATAGCAGGGGCATGGTCGGACAGGGTCTACGGACATGCGGTCATCTTTAGGTATTTAGATACGATCCCCGATGGAATAGATGGTAATCTATCAACCTCAAACCCTTCCTGGATAGAATGTTCTCCGTTGGCATCTCCCCAGGCTGGTAATTAGACCCGGTTCTGTTAAGGTATACACGGATGGATCAAAACCCTCAGAAGGGATTGGGAGCGGTATCTTTGTTCATGTATACGGGGTGAGAGAATCCCAGTATCTTATAGGCGGAGGTCTCGGCGATAAAGAGGGCAGCTGTCTAGTTGATGTGCTACAGGGTATATGATTGTGATATCCGAATCTGTACGGACCGTCAGGCTGCGATCAGGGCGCTCTCCGGTGTCTACTTAACATCGCGACTAATGTGTGAATGCCGGGCATCTCTGAACGAGATGGTGAGACATTAAGACCTGGAGATTATCTCGTAAGGGGTCACTCGGACACCCGGGGCACTGTGTGGCAGACGAACTTGCGAGGTTGTGGCTATCTCTTTTCAGAAATGAGGAGATTGACCACTTAGTTGGGTTGCCGCACTCCTCTTGTAGACTTATGGTCCTGCGGTACATGTTGGGCGGGGCACAGCTATGGTGGAAGGATGAACCAACATGCTCAGATCAAGGCAAATCTGGCCCCTGTATCGGGCTCGCTCGGAGGCTATTATGGGGATGCCGCGACATGGGCTACGAATTCTTGAGGCTGTGATTACTGAGCACTCTGTGGCTGGTGCGTAAGCTAGGAGCTGGGTTTGGCGTTCAATGACTTCTGTAGGGGTTGTCGGGATGAGGAAGAGGAGGAGACTGTCGAGCATTTCTTGTGCCAGTGTCCAAGACTTTCGGATATTAGGACTGCTTTTCTTGGCAGTCCGTTTCTGCATGTCTTGTCGAATCTGGCTGATGTGTGAATAGCAGCAGAATCTCTTATTTTGTGCAAGCGTCTGGTTGGTTCGGTTCGAACCGGAATCCGAACATGTAGGTTTTTCTTTTCTGGAGTACTGATATGTAAGCGATAAAGGATCATAATTTAGTTACAGATTAATGTATTTTCGTTTGCACAACAACAAAACAAAACGACTGTTTATGTACTCGTATTGTTTCTCTTTATTCATTGTTCACAAATTTGGATAAATTAAATAATGGAAGTAACTATTTTTGTTTAAGGTTACAAAAAATATACCACGGCTTTAAAAAAAAAAAAAACATATAAGATAATACCCTGCTCTGAAGTTAAATTGAAAAAGATAATATATTAAGTCGAATCATGAAACTCAGCAGAACGGTTCTCTTGGGAATGCCGCAATATGATCCGTCACTAAAATGAATGTAAAATTAATGGATAAGCATATTCCCATGATAAGTAACAATAAAATTAAGTAAAATGTACTTTTATATTAAATAAAAATTTAATTAAATTTTGGGAGTCTAAGAACTAAGTCGATTAATTGCTGTATTAATTAAATTTATAATAAATAAACTTATAAAAGCATATTTTAGTTTTTTAGTTATCATTAAATGGTGAGTTGGGCCCTGTGGATGGCCCAATCATTAATTTTTTTGAGTGCATCACCAATGTGGCACTTAATTGGTGCCCGAGCAGGGATTGGCTTGCCTGAGTGAAAAGGATCTGCTGGATACCTTCGGACCTGGCTCGGAAAAATTTGTGTGCTTTTGAATTCCGATATACAAAAAGTATTTTATTATAAATATAAATTTTTTGTGTGCTTTTGTTTTCACATATAGAAATGATATATACATACTATTTTTTTAAACTCATATTGAAGAATTGTTAAGTATTAGTAAAAAATTGTTTAATGTTCCCTTATAAAAGGAAAATTGTGCAAGTGCTATAACAGAAAGAGGTGACCAATATGAGCCCTATGGCTTCAGCATACTGCGATCTCGAAAACTGACCACTCCATTGCGTACAAAATGTGTCTTGTCACAAAATAAAGTAATAACCAAGTCTTTGAGAAAATGTGCAATCCTCATTCGAAGAACCCGACAAGTAAAACATGACTTCTATAAGTTGCAGTAAGCATAAGTACACACACTACTTAGTAGAAATCCCGTCAGTTGCAGTTAACACAAGAACCTGTACGACTTAATGGAATCAAGTCTTAAAATTTACCTGGTAATTGAGGATCAAAGTTGAAGGACTCACGGGGTAAGACAAATCGTGCCATGGTACGTCGATATTTTCCGTCGAAAGCGGACTATGCGATCCTCCACTCAAAAGATTATAAATATCTAAATAAATAAGAATAACTAAATAACTTAATGGCAGCACAAGTTAAATGAGGGAAACAAGTAAAAAATATAGGGTGGCAATTTAAAAGTTTAAATTTAAAAATGCAATAAGACAAAAATGCTCCGAAGTTATCTAAAATAAGTCCATACAGTCCGATCCATGAAATTATGGATTTAGAGCCGAAAAGGAGAAGCCCTTGAATGGCCTCCTTACTTGCCCGACCTAAATGTAATCAAGAATGTCTGGAGATAGGTGTCTAGGAAAGTTTACGATTTCGGAAAACAATACAACACAAAAATGGAATTAATGGAAGGAGCCAAACTCACTTGGTCCACCATTTTGTTGCATTATATTGAAAAACTTACAATTCAATTTTCAACCGATATTTCGTGGTTACTTCAAACAAGGGCGGTCCCACGCATTACTAATTATTCTTAATAGTTAATATTAATATTCTTAATAATTAATTTATTTATAGTATTTAATAATTAAAATGCTGTATAGTTTCTTACAATACTAAATGAAATTATTAATTAATTAATTAATTTTTCCAAAAACAATTCGGCAAATTTTCTAAATTTATTTTGTTGTTGGTTAGAAATGAAATATTATTTCATTTATATGGCTGCCACGGCTGGCCTCACAGTACCCCATTCGATCGGACCAATTTTCGAGCATTTTTTTATATCTCGGAAATGGCATTACGAATGTTGGCCTTGTCTTTAACGGCGCCCCACAGAAAGTAGTCCAACGGTGTCAATTCGAAACTTTCTAACGGCCAACTGACATCACCATTTCAGCTAATCAAACGGCAATCAAACGTTTAACGCAATAAATCGATTGTGGCCTTAGATCTGTGACAAGTTGCAGCATCCTGTTGAAGCCAAATATGGTCCACATCAATAACATGAAGAGCGGGCACAAAAAATCGTTTATCATGGTGCGATAAGTGCCTTTATCAAATAAGGGCAAATGCTGCTTCCGCTTCGCAAGCCACACAAAACAGTCACTCGTAATGGGTACATTGGCTTCTGTAAGATCACTTCTGAGTTTGTGAGCAACAAATACGGCAATTTTGCTTATTAACGTACTCACCAAGATGAAAATGAGTTTTACCCGAAAATATAATTTGAAACGATGATAAATTTCCCATAAATCCCAACGTTGCTCAAGCGTTCAGTGGAAATAATATACTGAATTTTGTGATGGAATAGAATGACACAAGTATTGCCAGATTCGAAATAACCGCGATTCGAATAAACCAATAAATTGCCAACCCTATAACATTTTTGATAATTTTCCCTTTTATAATTAAATTTCTAAATTCTAAAATGTCTGTTTACATAGGAAATGATTAGGAAATAAATTCAAATAAAGTGCAAATCAAAAATTAAAATTGAAGAAAAAAGTTTAAAAATTGTGAAAAGTTAAATGCTTAAATCGTACATGAATTAATAGAAAATGGAAGCAACCGAAATTTATAGAGTAAAAATAAATAAAAAAATTAAAAAGAAAAGTTAGTAATAAAAAGTTTAAGTTAAGAGTTAAGTTATATAATACTCTGGTATATTAATTGCATCAGGCAACACTATAGTTTGTTTTATAGGTACAAATGATTACGGGAGATGAAAAGTGGTTCACGTACGACAATAATGTGTAAAAAAATATGCACGAAGCAAGGAGAAGCTTAGCAGGTGGTATAAAATCCAGGATTGACACCAAGGAAGTATATGTTGTATGTCTGTAGGGATTGGAAGGAAATTGTTCATTATAAGGTTCTACAACCGGATCCGACGATTGATTCTGATCTTTACTGTCAACACTTAACGAAATTGAAGCAAGCAATTCAATTAAAACGGACAGAACTAATGAACAGAAAAGGTATTGTGGTCCAACATGACAACGTCTGACCACACAAATGTTTGATAACCCGGCAGAAACTAAGAGAGCTTGAAGTTTTGATGCACCCACCATATATGCATCCACCTTGGTCCTTGTGATTATCGTTTGTTTTGATCTCAGCATAGCTCTCTTAATGCTCTCTTAATTTGTAGAGGTCCGCAAAACGCAATTGGATCAGTTTTTCGCTCAGAAGTTCTACACTGATGGAATAATGGCTTTACCCCAAAAATAAATAAAATTCATTTCAAATGTAAGAAAAAGGTGTTTAATTTTTGGTCAAAATTTCAAACGAACTTTTTCAAACACCTATTATAAATATTTAGTACAAAATCTTTTTGATAAACTAAACTAGGAAATAAATACAATTAAAACGCTTAATGTTATTTATTCACTTAAATGTTTAATAGCTTTTTACAATACTTAGGGAAAACTTGAAAAAAATTTGCTTTCAAAAATCTTGACAAACCATATTTTTTCTTGATTTTGGCAAGCTGTAAAAATTCTTGTAAATCAAGCGAAATCAAAGCCATCTGGCATGCCTATGGTAAGTGCATGAATATAATTTTCCCCTAATTTTAAAAAGAGTAATAATTCGGTCTGCTTGAAATATAAGCAAAATTTTCTTTAACTTTAATAAATTAAACGAGGAAAAAATTATTGTTGTTACGGAAGCCGTGTGTGTGGCCTATAGTAATTTTGCCTGTGGAAGGAAAGTATTTAACCTTGTTTTTTTTCTGCGGTATATCTTAACAAGATTCCTACATTAGAAAAAAGGAAAATGGAAAACCTGGAGAAATAGTTGACAAAGTTGGCAGGAGCTCTAAACTCCGTCATAAGTCACCTCAAAACGTTGGAGAATAGAATTAAAATGATTGAGAGCTCACCAACCTCACCCTTGTCAAGTAGCCAACCACCATGCACCTCGGAAACGGTTTGAGTTGAAGGAAATTTGTCAACTTCTAGCCCGGCAGTCCCACGCAGTGCATCACTTGGGTACATAGCGTGGAATCGATATTGGTTGACTAAGAAATAGTTCGTACAAAATCAATACACATATGGCAATGTTACAGAACATAAGACAGAATGTAAGAAGAAGTGCCCATGCAGCACTAATCTCTTATAATGTATTTGAACCAGATTGGGCAGGAATTAAGTATGGTTTTCGCTGCACTATGCAAACAAAAGGGATGTAAGAACCCTTGAACACCAGCTAAAACAAGGGAGCTCAAAGGTGGATGAATTGTATGCCACAGTTAACCACTAATCATCAACTCTCTGTAATCATCAATAAAATTAAGACAGAGAGCTACTCCAACGAAACTATCGATGCTCTTATCGAAACAGCGCATTGGACGTTTTTAGTTCAATTTTAGGTATATCAGATTGCACCCGATGGATCAAAATCAGGTAACCGTCCCGGTATGTGTGATGCTACGAAGTGAGCAACGTCCTCAATTTCCACCTGGAGAATTAACCAATTTTCAATGTAAATCCTTCCATAGTTCCAAGCCGTGATCTAATTTCGCTGGTCAACGACCGCAGAGAACGAAACAAATTGAAGTGGACGAATCTGCGCAATCCGGATCTATAAACTATATGAATAGGTCTTTAACGCTTAAAAGGGGTGCAAGACCTGATAGCGGAAATTCATTCAAACAGCAAAAATTTTTCTACAAGCAAGATGCTTTTCCTACTGAGGCTCCAACGGACTCAACATATGCAGCAGGACATTCTTACGATGAGTCACCTAAATGTGATGGTGAACCTGCAGAACTAAATAGTATGAAAGCGCCTCTCTCAAGCGTACCATAATTAGAAATCATAACAAAGACTGGAACACTATTAAAGGTTCTCGTAGATACGAGAGCTAACAAAAATTTTGTTGGTTCTCATATATGCGAAAAGGGCGCTGGAGGAAACATATAAATAAATAGTAAAATACAGGGTAGATTTTTTGAATCTATAGGCATTAATTAGAATATTTCGTTTTATATACTTTCTGGATAAAAATCTTTTGATAGTATAATTGGCGATATTACACTTCAGAAACTCAGTGCTATCATAAATAGGGAAAATAACACATTGATCATAAAATCGGGAGCAATTATTTCATTTAAGGAAAGGTTCTCTATGAAGTGAATTTTATAGCAAACAATTTGCCAGCAGAGATAACTCAAAAACTTAGAACTCGTATAGAAAAATATAGGCTTTTATGTAGCTTACTCGATGCCGGCGAGGTGGTTACTACATCCATTAGAGCCGATGATGGGCCCATTTATACCAAAAGTTACCCATATCCTGCTAATATGCGTTCGATAAAAGAGGAGCAAATTTCAGAGGTCCTCAACCAAAATATAATTAGACCTTCAAAAACCCCGTACAACTCCACAATATGCATTGTACCAAAAGAACCCAAACCAAATCGGGAGAAACAATATAGAATGGTAATTGATTTCAAAAGTCTGAATTCCATGACTATCTCTGATGCTTATCCGATACCAGATATATATTCAACTTAGCAAGGCTCTCATAAAATGCCGATTAAGGAATCTAATATTTCTAAAACTGCATTTTCTACATTAAATGGAAAATTCGAATATTTTGCGTCTCCATTTCAGATTACTGGTCCGTCAATTTTTCAGCGAATGGTATACAACGCTTTGAAGGAGCATATTGGTAAAATATGCTATGTGTACATTGACGAAATAATTGTGTTTGGACACGATATTGATGAGGAATTTGGAAATTGTATTCAACAGGGTTCTAGAGGCTTAACTAAATCTAGAGAAGTCACAGTTTCTGAAGATGAAATACGAGCGGACTACCAGAAGATTGAATAAATTCAAAATATAAACCAAACTAAGACGTTCAAAGACCTTAAAAGTTTTCTTGGTATGACTTTCTACTATAGGAAATTCATCAGAGACTATGCTAAGGTTACAAAGCCTCTGACTAGTCTGACTAGAGGGGAAAATGCTAGAGTAAAAGCAAACTCATCTACGAAGGTATCAGCGGTATTATCGGATGAGGCACTTAATACTTTTAACGCATTAAAAGCATTGTTGATGTTATCTGAAGTTTTGGCATTTCCTGTTTTCGATAAACCATTTAATTTAACCACTGACGATTCGAATTATGCAATTGGAGCTGCTTTGTCTCAAAACTTCACAGGTGAGCCTATAGTATTCATTTCCCGTTTTCTTAAGCCGGCTGAGGAAAACTACGCTACTAATGAGAAGGAAATATTGGCCATCGTTTGGGCACTTGATAATTTGCGATGTTATCTCTATAAAGCGAAAAAGGCCGCTATCGTAGGCCTTAGGAAATTAGAACCATAACGCCAAATTAAAGAGATGGAAGGCTAGAATCGAAGAGTAAAATTACGATTTTTTGTACAAGCCTGGCAAATCGAACGTAGTGGCGGACGCATTTCTCGGCTGGGAACGAGCAGCAATCAAATTTATAAGCTAAGCTATGGTATATGCTAAGCTTCTAAAGTAGGTTCCGATACAGTCACAGTCTCAGAAATCGGTTCCGAAACTATAACGGCTAATAAGGGGAAAGGAACTACCAAAGGAACGGTTCATAGTGTCCAACAAGATTCTAGTGATCTTATTGTTCCCGTCGAGGTACCCTTGAATATTTTCAGGAATCAAATTATCATTTGAGAAGGAAAGGAACTGCATAGTAGCATACAACCACATCCAAGGTTTACTAGACATCACGCCAACCTTGACCAAATAACTTCCAAATCTTTGATAGCATCTCTTAAACGATGTCTTAATCTGAAATGCGGTAATGGGATAAAAATTTTTGAGTGTTTCATTCCGTTACTTAATGGCGTGTATCTGGTCCATTTTGTGTTGTATTGTACAAAATATGAATCACTCAGAGATTGGTAGAAGACGTCAGCGATCCAGGAAAAGTTTGTAAAATTATAGAAGACGACCATAAGCGAGCTCATCGAAATCTAAAGAGAATGACTTGCAAATTCTGGAAAAATATTATTTTCCTCACATGGCAAGTCTTACTCGACTTTATATTAAAAACTGTGAAATATGCAAGCTGAATCGATAAAGTTTCGAAATTCGCTAAGCTTTTTCACATTAAGAATAGCTCAATTCATTTCACAAAAGTTCTTCATTACTTCACGCAGCCTCGTATGATTGTGTCAGACAGTGAGCGGGGTGTTCTTACGAATATTATATTAAATTTCACTAGATCATTAAACATCGAAATTTATTTTACTCCTGCACAAAAGAGTGAGGTTAACGGACAAGTCGAAAGGTTACATTCAGCATTTATTGAAATTTATCGTTGTATAAATTAAAAGTATCTGTCCCAAAGATTTGATAAATATCGCAATAGGCAGATACAATAATACAATCCATTGGCCACAAAACAACCGTGCGATATATTTTTTTAACAGGTTCGAACTATTTAATTATCAGAAATTAGTAAATTTTCGGAATCAGGTAAATCAAGGAATTCGCCGTCTTATTAAAATTAATCAAAAAACACTAACGAGGGATAATCAAATAAGGAGTAAACATAAACCATTGTATAAAAAGCATAAGGTTTCCAGTGACAGCTGCGTAACATTATCTACAAACAGAGGAAGGAAATAACTTAAGCCCCATTCAAGGAAACCAGGATGAAATCCTTGCACTAACAACTTAATAATTTTAAGTTATGCTCACAAAAAAATAATATAATCAAATATATAAAGTTTTGTCACATAAATTAAGACACATATATTTGTTTTAAGAGAAATCATATTTCTAATACACTAAAGTACTTTTTAAATATGTAAACCTTAACTTTAGTAATTACTCGTATAGAATTTTGTCTTACTTACTAGCATGTTAATACTTTGGATACTTTTAATATTTTCCACTATGGGTGCTTAACATGTATTCGAATATAAATCCCCTAGTGTAACAATAAAGCATGGAGAGGGATGGATAGTAAATGGGTATCTGAACGCTGTGCACGTTGAGGAAATGCTTCATACCACGGCGGATGTATATTCAGCTTTAAAAAACAATGAGCTGAATAGAAAGACATTGGAATACATATTACCTTCAGAACACTTGTAACCATATAAATTCAATCAAAGGAATTTGAAGAAGTAAAAGATTCATAGACCCGATCGGAATGGGTTGTTGGAAAACCCGACGCAGCAGATTGGAATCATCTGCTCGAAAGTCAGGAAATTCATAGAAAACAATGATCACCAGTACGTTAAAAATAATAAGTTGTTCGAGACAACGGGCGAGGCGGTGAAGAAAATTAATAATTTAATCACTAGTTTTGAAAATGAAATCTCTAAATCTGATTTCTATGAAATCGCGAAGTAATCACTAAATCAATCAATATTGAGGAAGTGGTGCGAGCCACTTTTTTGGATGTGGAGGAAATCAACCGTATTGTTTCTGATGTGGTCTTGCTCCCATACAGTAACGAAATTGAAGCCATTATATATGAGAACCAAGCATTCTTTCAAATAGTATATCTTTGGTATACAGCATTTCAATAACAAAGGTCAACCCAAAAAGGCTTGAGAGATTAACAGTAAGGGCATCGATCATTCGAGTTCGTCAGGTCAAACTGGGATATAGAAATATAATAATAAATCATTAAAGTATTTACGGCATCAAGGATAGATGCACAATGGTCAGTTACACAACAAGTTGCACTCCTAGTGAGTTGACGAAACTTACATACCTAATAAGATTATTCAATGAAACTATAGAAAATGGAAGAGTTTATAAATGAAAGAATATCTAATATTCCAGCCCTTCCGCCTTTGCTTGCCAATGTGTATGAAAATGAGCAGGGGCTCGATGTAAACTTCCTGCACGAAATTAATTAAGAAAACATAAATCATATCAAAAATTTAAAATACCATATCAATCTCTCCTGTTGGTCCTACATAACCGATTATATTTTCATGGCAGTAATAGTAAGCACGGTCTCATTGAGGAAAATATTTAAGAAAATTAAAATTCCAGTTATTGAGTCAACTCTAGTTATTTGTACAGAATCAAAATAATCAGCGGGACGCTGATATATTAAGAAATTAAATTTAAAAAATGTAATATATTAACTGGATTCATATTGTAACTCAGCAGAACGTGTGTCTGGGAATGTTGCAATATAAAATGTGTTTTTATATTGAATAAAATTTTAAGTCAATTCTGGGAGTCTAACAACTAAGACGCTTAATCGCTGTATTAATTAAATTCATTATAAATAAACTTATAAAATTTTCGTTTTTAATTATCATTAAAAAAGTTTAGTAAAAACCTCTGACAGAACAAGAATGTACGTATATATTTCTTACAGTAAAATTTAGAAAATTGTCAGCTATGGTACAGGGAGATGGTGAAATAAGGATTTTGGACAAAATAGTGACCAAAAAAGTGTATCATAATGTTTCAAAAACAAATTGATCGTCAGCGTTAAAAATGCTGGTGTTATGACCGTGAAAATACGAATAAGTCTAAATACAAATATTGCCATAAAACTAAATTCAAGCATAAATCTTATTTATGCTTTATTAGCTCGATTCTTCATACTTTTTCAGCGCAGGATATAATCTTGTACATGGCCCTGAAAACAAATCACGTAATTTTCTAGCTGGTTTGACTTTAAAACAATCTTTTGAGACTTGTGTACCCTGATGTTTTCATTTAAATACAGACTCACCTGTTGCACGTTTGTCTAATTTCTTATTGCTAAACACTATGTGACGTCTTTTACATACGATAACATTCATAAAAAGCTCAAAATTTTTTCATAAAGGGCCCAAACTCCAAAAAATTCCAATAATTTCTTATTTTTGAGAGCACTTTTTTTACAGCGAAGAAATCAGGTAAATATCTTTTTTGTTGTTAGTGTTGTAATGTGTGGGTCTATTTCAAAATTTTGACTCCTCGAGGTCATTAAGAATAACCATAACGAAATGTGTACAATAAATAAACATGTTAAGAGTTTGTTGTAGGAATTCTCAAATGATAATACGATTTTAAATTTTGTTCTGCTTTGAAAAGACTATTTTTTATAAGCTGTAAGTATGTGTGTTTATATCAGTCATGCACATTCCATTATGAATTTTGTATGCTAGCATTGTGACCATATTAGGTTTTTTAAAGCTAAATTTAGCTTTTTTATGTTCGATTTAGCTTCGAAATTTTTCATTTAGCTTTTAGCTTTTTTCAAAAATTGACTTAGTTTTTTTAGCCTTTTCTGACATTTGAACAAAAAAAGGATAATAGAGCAAAATTAATACAAACATTGTAAGGTTTGACATCGAAAACAATAATATTATAGCATTACAGAAAGAATAGTTTATGCATTGCATACATTCTTATATTAACTGGTAAATTCATACTCTCTTTCACATGAGTTTGAAAGAAAATTTTAAAATATTGTTTTTTGTTGCCATTTATTTTTTGTATTTTTCTACAACTTTATTTAAAACCACCTTTACTCATTCTGTGTTATCCGAGAATCCATATACATACATATATTATAAACGAAGTTAACTTTCCCCTTTATCACGATCCTATCAGTATTTGGGCCACCTATTTGTTTTTATAAGGAAAATGCAAAGACGTTTGAAGTAGATGATGACTGTTGGCAATAAAAAATATCTTTTAAAAGAAAAAGTACTTGTCATTTCAGACAAAAAGCCACTGGTTTAGACGTCTCCGATATCAAATTAAAAGTAAAATAAAAACATTTCCTACTGAATTTTTGTAAGTTGGATCTATGTATTTGTGCTTCTAATTTCAACAAAATCGGTTCAGTCCTTTACGCGTGATTAGCTCATAAACGAACTGAATAATTAAAACTATTTCTTAGTTTTATTTGCATACTTTTAGGCTTGCCATTTAATAAACTTTTAACATAAAATGACAACGAATGTGACGTTTTTGGCCCGTTTTCCCCCAGATTTAATTTTGAAAACAGAATAGCCTATTTCGTTAGTTGTATCTTCTTCTGTCTTGAAAATTTCAGCATAATCGGTTGATTCATTTAATTAATTTAGTGATTGCTAAACAAACAAACAAACAATTTGTAATATACATACGTATATGGATTTGAAAAATGTATGAAACTGAAAATTATGAACATTTATGTATTTCATTTGAATTCTTATTGAAATTTGTTCAATTATTAGTTTGACTTTTATGCTAATCAAATAGGTAAAAAAGTGATATCTAGTTTATCACCTAAACAATAGTTTTTATTTTAGATTTAAAGAAAACAATTTATATAGTGCTATATTCATCTTATCTAACATCCCAATAAAAAAATATATGTCGAAAAACAATTTAAAATTTTACCGTTTTTAGCCGAAAACAAAATTTTTTAGCTCTTTTTTGAATGTGATTTAGCTTTATGTCATTTTAAAATCTGGTCACACTGTATGCTAGTGAGCAAGTGAGCAAGAAATCTGATTTTGCTCTCCGCTTCACTGACAAAAACAAAATTTTCATTTGCAAAAAATGAGAAAGAGAGCAGAGAAAAAGTTTTTTGTTTGCCCTTCTTAGAAATGGAAGAGAGTTGGGGCTTGCTGATTTTTTCTATACAAAATGCGATAGAATCTATTTTATTTTTACAGCGCTTTTTTACTCTCTCAATTGTGCTCTCACAATCTGTGCGTGGTGTTGCCGTACTTTCACTGAATTTTATGCATTTTGTAAACATATGGTTTTGGTTTGGAGCAAAGAGAAAAAGAGATGAGAAATGGCGATAGACAGTATTTGAAGTTGCGGCTGTGAATCTTTTTTTTGACAGCGTTTTTGCTTGAAGTTGCGGCCGTATTCTGTTTCATCATTTACTTGTCAGCATTGCCATAATGATGATTTTATCATATTTTTGATGATTTTTTTTTACCAAAATATGATTTGATGATTTTTAATTAGAAAAAAAAAATAAATAAAAAATTAGTTCTCAAAACGAGAAAATTTTGTGTCAATCAGCTTGTAGTTAACTGTTTTTGCTATGTACTCTGTGTCTAATCTATACAAAAATTTTCATTGTTTCTGGCCATTAGGAAGTAATTTAAATGAAATTTTTAGGGAATATAATTCTTAAAAAACGTATTTTTTAAAGCTTCTTAAATTCAACCATAAAAAGATATAAATATTTATTACGAAAAGGTAACTCTTTAGTATATTCATATATTTTCCTAAATATAGTATTCTATTTTCATACATTCTATTTAATTATGTACATTCGATGAAATTTCTTTAGATGGAAACACTACGAAATCCATAAAATCAATGAACTTGAATATGGGGAAACTTTAACTTTGATGTGATTTTAACGTTTTTGTTTTATAAGAGCTTTCATGTCTTGCCCGTTTAAAATTTATAAATAAAGGGTCCGCCATCTAACGTTTTTTTTTTCAACTAGTGCTTATTTGGTGAATTGTAACACTTAGCTCATGTCTGATTTGACAGATAAATAGTTTTATCCTTACGCTGAACGAATATGGTTGTGTATACGCTTCGCTAAGTGGGCCTGCGATAGACTTACAGAAAATGCCGACTTTGCTAAAAAAAATTATCTTTTCAGATGAAGCTCATTCTGATCTTGGCGGGTAATGTAAACAAGCAAAATTGTCGCATTTGGGGCACAGAGAACCCGCACGCATACATTGAAAAGCCGATACACCCAAGACGAGTCACCGTTTGGTGCGGATTTTGGTCCAGAGGCATAATTGGACCATTTTTCTTCGAAAATGAGCAAGGAGTGGCCGTTACAGTCAATGCCGATCGTTATCGGGCCATGTTGAAAGAATTTTTGTTCACAAAAATTGAAGAGGATATTAGCAACATTTGGTTTCAACAGGACGGCGCTACGTGCCACACAGCCGAAGCTACACTCGATATATTGCGCCCTGTTTTTGAAGATCGCATTATCAGCCGTAGAGCTGATGTGTTTTGTCCACCTCGCAGCTTCGATTTGACACTGTTGGACTATTATTTGTGGGGTGCCGTCAAGGATAAGTGTTACACCAACAAGCAGAGATAATTGACGCTTTAATGTACAATATTCATGAAGCCATTGGTGAAATACAGCTGCACACAATCGAACATTTGCTTAAAAACTGGACCGATCGTGTAGGCTACTGCATGGCCAGCCGACCCTTTACATCAACGACATCAAACTAAATGGCAATATTTAACCTGAATTAGACAATTAGATATACATGATATGTATTTTAAGCTTTGAATGTTAGAACAATATTTGTCAAATACGTATAAGTAAAGTAGAACTGTGCACTTTTAATCCCACCGTAGTCCCTGGCAGCTAGTGTGGTCCAAAAGTTAGGGTAATATTTTATATTCCTTTAATAAATAATAATAAAACACAGAATATTTACAAAATGAATGAAATATTTGTTTTGAGTGATAAGCGAATTCATACCATTTTCTTCTTAAAGGTTATTTCATGTAAATGAAGTCGTGGGTGGTAAATCCGTCAACTCTAATTTTGACATACTTTTTTCTCCACAATGTAATTATTTTTTCGTCGAATATTTATATTTTATTTTAGTCGAATATTGCATAATAAATAACTTAAAAAATTCTTATTCAATATAAAAAATATAAAATAAATAAAAATAAACAAAAAAAAAATAATAATAATAAAAAAGAAACTAAAAACACAAGTGTAATTTTTTTTATACAGAAAGTGATAATTAGATATTAAGATAAATATAAAATATATGTGGTTTTTTGATGAAAATTCACATATATATATAAAATTACAAATATCAAAAATTACTGGACCGATTTTGAGCAAACGTAATATATATGTTCTATGGGGCGTGAGGAGTGTTTCTGTGTAGTTTGAAGTTTGTCCGACAGATGGCGAAATATTTAGTTTTTTTGTGTTTTTGCACCGTAACTCAAGAACTACTGCACCGATTTCGATCAAACTGTACATACATGTTCTATGGGGTGTGGGGAGTGTTTCTGTGTAGTTTGAAGTTCGTCCGACAGATGGCGCAATATTTTTTTTTTGTGTTTTTGCACCGTAACTCAAGAACTACTGCACTATGCTGTGTTTCCTTGTAGGCGTTGGTTCGTTAATCAGCGTGCAGTGGCGTTAATTAGCCTGATACCGACTGAAACCTAACATCTTTTTGTGAAAAAAATATATTAAAAAAAGTAAATAAATATTTGTCACTCTTTTTTAAACTCTATTTGCGCAATAAGCCTATTTTATGTTTTGCAGAACGCGTTAGGTGCTTAATCGGCGTGTGGCGACATGCAGCGGCGTTAAGGATCCCGACACCGACTCATACATAACCTCTTTTCGTGAAAAGTTCGTGGGTGTCAAACGAAAAAAAGAACTTATTAAATTGAAGATTAATTTATTTAAATTAAATATTACATACATTTTAATAAACTAACCCAAGGTGTTAGTGAAAATAAATTAATTGTATTGTTGAAAGCTATTGAAAAAAGTAAATAAACATCAGGTAAGACAATAAAGGGCAGCCTTTCTACCCCAACAACAAGAAAAAAATAAATATCATAAGAAATGTATATTGCAGTACTAAATGCCACACTCACGTGCAAATATTGGTCAATTAATCAATCATGAGTGCCTTCTTTAGAGGTCGGAACACGATTGCCTTCCCTCGAAAAGATCTCATACATTTTAATTTTTTTTTTTTCAGGGAGATATGACGGTCTTTGCCAGTATTTCACATGTAGTGGTTCTTTATGGTAGTTAGTATTTTACCAGTCACTACTACTCCTGGAATATATGGCACTCTGTACCAGTATATTTCCTGGATACTACTACTACAAACCTGGGATCTATGGCTATTTTTACCAGTAGAAGTCCCTGGTCACTACTACCACTACATGCTTGGGAACTATGACCTTCGAGATCAGTAGTTGCCCTCAGCAATACTACCTTGAGTTGAGCCTGACTTTTACGTTTCATGACGATAGTACTGAAGCCGTCTGTACTTACAGTACCATCCTCATACTAACACAGTCTAAGTTCAACCACAATGTATACAGTGAGGACACACCAACAAAAATAACAACAACCATACAACAAATTTTACAACTCAGTAGGGATACACCAGAGAGTAAATATTAACATAATACAGCTATCTCTTTCTTCCGAGCTGAGTTGTAAAATTTTAAATTTTAAATATTATCATAATATAGCTATCTCTTTCTTCCGAGCTGAGTTGTAAAATTTTTTATTTTGCTTTATTATTGCATTCTGACATTTTATCAAAACTTTTCAATTTTCTTTCCAGGTATTTCTTGCAGGTGGCTTACGGATTAAAATAATAATCATATTTATACTTAAAATAATGATCATATTTATACTTTTAAATTATTAAAAAAGTGTTTTCTTTTTAGGTAAAATTTTGAAGTGTAGCAGAAAAGCAAAATATGAGTATTGTGTCCTATAAACGATTTAAAAATAATTATAATGTAATGTTTTTCAGGGATCAAGAAACACATTAGAAAATGGAAGATGAAGACAAAGTTCATAAATATGTTTCCTGCAACAAGACGCGGTATATGTCGAGGTAAGTGCATATGTACATATTAATACCTACAACCAAGTGCAAAAGCTCCATGAGAAAAAACACCGCGACAATCTGATGAACTACTTCAAATCAAGTCGATCTATAAAACCAAGCATTTATCTGGAGTAAATGTAATTAAGTCAGCATTTAGACGTACTATTTAAATCAGTGGACATCCATTAACAAAAACGAAAACTGAAAAGCCTTAACTATAAACGGTTGGCTCGGTATGACAACGACAACAGTTAAAGGCTCTAAAATTGTTTTAGTTAAAAGCCAACATGACCAACAATAGCAAATCTTTGGCACTCTTTTGTAAGTTTAAAATGATAATTGTATGTCAAAATGCAGATTTACTTACATTTGCTTCAGGTAATTACTTCATTGTAGATATCCAGTAATTTGAATTTGAAACATTTTACTTGATTTTGTTTGTCCTCTATCCTTAAAGTTATGTAGGTAAATCTTTTGGAGTTTTTTTTTGTAGCTTTCCCAATTTTTAGAGCATAGGATAAGAATATCCTTAAAAGTGGTAGAAATCAAATTGTTTCATTTCCGAGGAGCTTTGTGCATTTTTTCAACGGGTTGAAATGCGGTAGATTGTTATCAGTTTGCGTACATAACTTTTTATTTAATTTATTACTCTGTATTTCAAAGAAAATGATGTAAAATGTTTTAAATCCATGCATTATATTATAAACAAAATAGTATTTTAAAAGAAAGTAGCTTGATAGCTAAGCATCATAATTAAAAAATGCATTTATTCACTCCGGTAAAGAGTACGTGCACATAATATATTAATGTATTAAACGTCGTTTTTTAACGTATAGCTGTTAATTTCGTTGCTATTTAAGTCAAATTTGTGCATTTGCTGTAAGAAAGTTAATTCCGATTTGCGAAAAAACTTTTTTTTGCAATGGAATGATGGAAAAATAAACTTATTATTTTGCTTAGAAAGACAGAAAAACCTTTAAAGAAGTTGCAGAAAAGGTAGAGAAAATGCGTTCCTCTATCTATAAAACCATCAACTTTTAGAAAGTAGCTGGAGGCTTTGTATCAAGACCTCGTTCTTGCCGTCCTTCAAAGTAAATTTAGAAAAAAAGGATACATCTTATCTACTTTGTGCTGCAAGATCCAAACATACTAACTTCAAAAATGGCAGAAAGCATTAATTTAAAATTAAACAGGAGTATATGTGATGGTAATAGCAGAAACAGTTTGCATGCTCGTACAGCACGTTAGAACTCTTTCATTTTATTAAATGGAGTCAAAGAAGAAATTTGTTCGGTGGAGAACTGTAAAATAAACCATAAGAATTTTTGAAAAGGGTTACATTCGCCAGCCACAAAACTGGTATATTCCATGCAAAAAAGATTGGCTGTGGTTCTCAAAATAACAGACCATTCACTAAAGACTAATTTATTGTTAATGCTTTCATGAATATTAAAAAATAAGATTTTAAGAAAGTCCATACACTTTTGTACGCAAACGTTTTCAGCGTATTTACATACTTTTTTGCAATTAATTTGTATATAATTAATAATATATTTGAAACTATGCTACAAGATGTAATAAAAAAACTTTTTATTATAAAGACCTGCTGTTGAGTAATTTTTTTTGTATTATCTTGGACATAATGGTTTTGTACACAGACTTTTTCTGACTAGTGTACACTATACGACAAAGTATAATGTAAGTTTTTAATGAATATGATAAAGCATCTGAAAAATAAAAACTATTTTGAAATTTTATGGACTTTTTGTTATTTTAAAGGACTTTTTTAAATTAAAGAATATTTTACACGCGACAAAATAAATTATAAAAATTAAACAAATTGAAATCAATTTCCTACATAAAAATACGTATTATTTGTTTCGTCCACCTTTTTGATTTTAATTACAACTCGACGACATTTCGATATATTATTGAGAAACTTGCCTAATGTTTCTGAAGATATTTTTTGTTATTGAACCTTTGCCATTGTTGACAAACTTATTGTTTTAGTTTTACTATTACAAAATATTTTAATGTCTCAAACTAAAGATGTCTTACCAATAGAGATCAAATTTGGGTTTTATTAAACAGAACAACCGGTAGAGGACATTTTTCTAAATATTAGCTGACAGATACTAAAGTGGCCATTTTGTGTAAATATATGTATTTATGTAACATTATGAAGTCTGTAGACCCCCCTAGCGCTGTAAATAGCACCATCGAAGATGCAGATGCTAAAAGTGAAAAACTATCGACCTCGTCCAATTGAACCCTGAATAACTCAATTACACTTTCATTGACTGAGGCCTCTCTTCGTACAGACTTTTATTTCCCTTTTTTTTTGATGTGGTTGTTGTCAACGTATTAAATAAAATTTTTTATTTCAGTGCTCGTAAGTGCATTATGGGATGTCTGAAGGGACATTCCCTACACAAATTTCCGAAAAATCCGTCCAGGTATGTTTTTCTATAAAGTAATCAACACACACACATACACACACAAACTCGAGCGCGAACTGTGTACACTCGTTAAATGGATGGTTGCCATTCCGGTTTTCTGGTCACCAACGGCTTACGGTTTGTTTTTGATTCGATTAAATAAATATAGTTTACAAACGTAATAAAAATATAGGTAAAATTTAATACATAAGTAATAAATATGTAGCTCAAATAAATCTGTGTCAATATGGAGGAGTAGCTTAAGACGACTTAAGCTAATGTTTCATATGACGACTACAGATTTATCGAATTTAGAGACAATCTAAAATAAATTTAATGGTGTACACTTTTATTGAAAACTGTAGCATTCGGTGTTTTGTATATTTATTGTATTTCTTATTATTTAAATGTAGCTAACTGGTGGGGTTCTTTATAATGCTTTTTTCTTTTTCTATATACGCACGCAATGGCTTCAAATTCTGGGTGTGGAGTCATCAGCGAAATGTATTTATGTTTGCGGACGGCATTTTTCGGTTATGCACTCCCAAAAAAAGAAAGCACCGAAAAAAAAGTAGTCCTGCTGATAGCAAAACGGCACATGTTTTAGCCGATAATTTTAATTCGATTTTAGGTTCATCTGACGCACAAGGTAGTATTTTAGAAAGTTTCAATAGTATAGTGGTACCTGAGGCATCGGTTAGATCAGGTCAGGGTAATATAGAAGTAGGTAGTGTGGGCTTCGAGGAAGCAATTGGAGCAGGTCGAGGCAATATAGAAGTAGGTAGTGTGGGCTTCGAGGAAGCAATTGGAGCAGGTCGAGGCAATATAGAAGTAGAAGTATACAGTTCTATGCAAAATATTTATGCCTTAGTTCAGGAATTAAAAGGTAAAGAGAGATTGAGAACTTTACAGGTAGGTTTTGACCATTTTCGCAATCTTTACCTAAACCAACGACGGACGACAAATCAATTAAAATCGGACAAACTTCGCTTAGCAGCGAAAGTAGCAAAATTGGAAAAGAGAATAGCAGATTTAGAATCAAAGTTATACGCTCGTGATGAAAATCCACAAGTTTCAGAATCATTGTTAGTGTGCGTCAGAAATGGAACCGAAAACTCGCCGTTACGATGAGGCTTTAAAGTTAATTTCTTTAGCTGTGTTCTTTTTATCCCCTCTTGTTTATCGACATTTGCTTCCCATATTTGATTGGCCCAACAGAAGGACTTTGCACAGATTCGTAAAGGACTGGCCAAATTCCCCAGGGAATGCAAATGGTAGTTTTGCAGCTTTGAGACCTCGTACTCAACAATTCACACGAGAGCAATTATACGTAAGTGTGTCATGCGATGAAATGAGTTTAAAAACATTTTTAGATTATGATAGATTCAAAAACAAAATAATAGGCCTTCAGGACTTTGGAGACATAAACCGCTCCAATTCATTGGCGAGTACCCCCATGGTGATAATGGCAAGTGGTATAGGTGGTGAAAGCTGGTCGCAGGCTGTTTCATACTTTTTTGTACAGAATAGTTGTCAGGGTTTTTTATTAAAGCAATATGTTTTCGAGGCCATAGAAATGTTGCAAGCAATAGGCTTGAAACTTTACCAATTCGTCTGCGACCAAGGATCCAATTTTGTAAGTTTTTCAAAAATTTTAGGCGTTATGAAGCAACAACCTTATTTTGTTGTAAGTAATTGTAGGATTTTTTATGCACGATAGCCCCCACCTTTTAAAATGCTCCCGGAATTGTCTGTTTACCGTCCAAAATAGCATTTATTTTAACAATGGAATGATGTCATACATTTCTTCAAAGTTGATTCCGCCAATAGTATCAGATGTGCTCCTAAGCTAAGCAAGGACCACATCAATCCAAATAATTTTCAACGCATGCGCGTTAGCTTAGCAGCCCAAGTCCGTAGTCGTACTGTCGCTACCGCGATGAGGGTTTTATATAGTTCAGGGAAATTAGGCTCTTCAGTTTCTGATACCTTTAAGAATACACCAGAGTATTTAGATTTTTTTAATGATTTATTTGATATTTTTAATAGTCGCAATGAGCGCGAACTATTCCATGGCTCTCCCGAACAAATACATTTCCTTAGAGAGGCCTCTAAAAAATTAGAAACAATTAAGATTTACAATGAACGGGGGGATGTTACAAATATGTTTAAGTTTATTTCTGGGTGGCAGCTTAATATTTCGGCCTTAAAAAGTCTTTGGGCATATCTTAATTCAGAAGGTTTTACAACTCTAAAAACTCGCCGATTGACACAGAACCACCTAGAGCATTTTTTCGGCCAAGTCCGTAAAGGATCTGGCAATACAAGCTCCATAACGTCTCGTAATTTCTCTAGCTCTTTTCAAAAGCGCTGGGGCTTACACTATGTGAATGTGGTGGTCAATGGAAACTGCGAAAAAGTTTCCGCAGGTGACCCAATCGTCAATTTTTCTATTGCTGAAAGTGCTTTCGACAATGACCCTAACCATTCTCAGTGGAACGATTTTCATTGTCTTCCAAACCCCTGTCTTTCCGTTATTGCAGAACGCATGTCCGAAGTCGCTTTAAATGAAAAGGAGTTCCTCAAGCAAAGCGCATTTGTATATATTTATGGATATTTTTACCTGAAAATCGTCGGCATTCATAAATGTGAATTGCCTATTCCTTATTTTAATGGGGAACCTGTTTCTCCTGAATTTATCTTCACCTTGGAGAAACAGTTTGACAAATGCAACTTGGTGAAACCTCCACAAGCGTTTGTAGATTATATATCTGTGCTTGAAAATAAATTCGAACATTTATTTAATTTGAATTGTCACAGAATCGGCTTACGTCAAATCATTTTCGACGACTTAGTGTCAATTCGTCCATTTTTATGCTGCTCTTCCTTGAAGCATGAGGATATGCTTCATTTGTTTATTCGCATTCGTATTTACTTCGCTCTTAGGTCGTTCAATACCCAGGCTAAGGAACCTAATTTTAAAGCCAAATATCTACGTGTTGTACATAAGTAGTTTTTTTTCAGTGCTTGTTTAGTATTAAGTTATAAACTGTGATATTTATTTTTTTCGTTTGTATGTAGTTTTTTGTATATACATATGAATTGTGGTTTTTTTTATATCCATTTCATTATATTGATTTCATTATATGCATTTCATTATATTCATTACATTTTTTTGCTATATAATTGAAATTTTTATTATTTATTATTTTATTTTTTGTAAATATGAAGTATTTATTTTTCTTTTGAGAAATATTTTTAGTACGTAAGCTTAAAATTATATTATTTTGAAAACAATATTTATATAACATTTTGTGAATCACTTTCTTGTTGTTTTTAGCACGTAAGCTTAATGTTGTTTTTTTATTTTGGCTTTTTTGTTATTTTTGTTATTGTTTTATTGTTATGTTTTTTATTTCATTTTATAAGACCTCTATTACTGTTTACAAATCGACTCAGCTCAACGTAGTCCAGTATTAAACCGTAATAGAGGCCTAAATTATTTTTGTTTGGGGACCAAAACATTTTTGACACCGAGGATTCTGCATCCAGGAGTAAGTGTAGCGAAAATAGAATGCAAAATTAATTTGCATACCAAGCTTCTCCTTTTTCAAGGCCATCATAAGTGGTTAAACCCACAACCTTCCCGAGGTGGTGCCGTTTTAAACAGAATGTGATGGATCTAGACTAAAGAAGTCGAAAAAATTATTAATAAATGATGGTAATAAATGCCCTTTTAAGTATTTTATTTAATTTGTTTTAATTAATAACATTTTTAACTTTAATCCCATTTAGTCTGTCCAAAAACCTTTGTTGGTGTTCGTATTCAAGTCACTCCTTCCGAACACATAATAACATAGCACAGCAGCAATTTGGTACGACTCCGACCGAGCTAAAAAGTAACAAAAACCTTAAAAAATATTCTAATCAAGTTCTTTGTTTTTCTTTAGGTACTCAACAGAGCAAGGAAAATTCATGCATGTGCAATGAAATGGTCGTAATAAAGTTGGTACAAGCACCTTAATCAAGGTGATTTAAGTAATGCCTCTGATGACTCATGGGAAACAGAGTCAGAGAATAGTGAATTAGGCTGTAGCAGCAACATAAAATTATCAATTGCAGAATCTCATATATTATCGAATATGGATAGAGCTCGTGTAGCTCTTGCACGTTTGGAGGAAATATTCAATATAAGTCCAAATTTACAAAGTCCAAAGGTAGATTTGATATTCTCAATACAAATATATCAATACAATGTTTTATTTTTAGGTGATGCGAAAACTTTTGGTTATTTATGAAGGTTGTCGTTCTTTAGATCGTCTCTTAAATAATGTCATCCATGAAGATATTTTTATGGTAAGCGTTGTACGAAAGTTATAATATAGTACCTATTTCGTTCAATTCTCTATTTTCTATAAGGGTCTTATTGAACGTGTTCGTAAGGGTAGTTCTCAAACGTGTACAAGATCAAAAAAATTGTTTATTAATGATGTCGTATCAACAACAACTACTTGCCCTTACTCCAACAAACAACAACATCAACCACAAGTTTTAAGAATGGTTCTGCAATAGCTAGCAACGATAATGGTGTTTATAGAACAGATGACAAGGTAATTTTATTACATATTAACATTTAGTTCAAACATAGAAACACTCATTTTTTTTGCTTTCTTTTGTTTTAAATGCAGATTCGAACGAAAATGCCAAACAATTAATGTCAAATGAACATGAATATCCTTTGCCAGATTTTCCCTTAATACCGGCAAGTCGTGGCTTTTGTTTAACCTTGTCTGGCGTTTTAGAAGATTTAAAAAAAAGTTACTTCTTTCAATTAAATGGCTACTACTACAGTCAATAGCCCTACAGCAACTTTAGAGGACAACGCAACATCATCAATGATTAAATAGCCTTAAATTATAATTACAAAATAAATGTTTTACTCAAGTTCTTTTTTAAAAATATACGTTTAGAATAAAAGAAACGAAACTAAGATATATACAAAAGTACTCATGGCCCATTGCCAAATTTAAAAGCATTATTTAAAAAAGAGTGTTAATAAAACTTAAAAACAAGAAAAAAAGAAAGAAATGTGGTTTATTTTTATATAATTAAATTCAAATTTTCACATTTAAAATAAGTATGCATATTTTAATAAATTTATAATAATAAAAGTAGATTTATATTTCAATATGTATTTCAAGAATTATTGAAGAATCTTATTAAAATTGTTAAAGATATTACGAAATATTGATCGCAAAATTGTAAAGGATATTTTATTTAAAATATTTTTGCTTCTTACAAATAGTTCAGAATGCTTTATTAAAACCACTATTAGAAAGTTTGAAATATTTTCTATAAACTGCAATTTATTGTATAAAAAATACATTGTTCTATTTGTTTGTAATTATAAAAATTCTTTGCCTTTTCTCATTTCGTGGTAAAACTAATTCAGATTTATGTTAATTATCTATTTGTTTTACATCCTTTTGCATTCATTACATATATTTCAAAAATTCTAAATTCTTTTCATAAGTCTTAACATAAAAAAACAGTATTAAGTTTTTATACTAACACAGGTATTCTTTGAAATATTTAAAGAAAAAAATGTTATAGTTTAAATTTCGTCTTTATTTCTGTAAAATTCTACTTATAACTAAACAAGATATTTGACTGTAAATGTTTTCACTCGTAAGTTGACGAATGGTGAGATTTTAGAAAGAAAATGTCTCATTTATTCACCATAAAAGAAAGCTGTGTATTGTTTTTGCTGTCGTTTATTTAATACCGGTTCAGGTAATAGCTTTAGTTCTCCAGACGGTTATAAGGATTGAAAGCATATAAGTAACAAGGTAATGGAGCATGAAAACACTTTGCAGCATAGACAGTTAATGTCAAATTACATCTCAAGATGCAATACTTTTGGACGAACTGACAGTGAGTTGCAGTCGCAACAAGATACGGAAATAAATTATTGGAGGAATATTCTTAAAATAATTGTTTCTGTAGTTAAGTTTGCTATTTTTATTCCATGTGTGGCGCACTCAATTTAGTAGGTGTTCAAGCTGTTGAATGCGTATCAGAAGTTGTAACATACTTTGGATTTGTTCAGAAATTGTATAGTTTTTTCTCGGCTTAGACTAAAAGAAAATTATGACATCGTATATAGGCGAAAATAAAGTTCTAAAATGAAAAATAGTTACACTCACATTTCTGAAGCTTTAACATCAATTGCAAATGACATTGACCAACCAAGAGAAACAAGAAATGAGGCTGAAAGCTTAGCAAAAAAAATGGAAAAATTAGAGACAGTTCTCACAGAGATATGGAATGACCTTTTAAATACACTGAACAAAACAAATATAAGTTTAAAAAATAAAACTATGACCATGGATGTTGCAACAAAACTTCATGCATCTCTGGTTGATTATGTTAGTACGTAACAACTTCGAGCAATACGAATCGGCTGCTAAAAAAAGAAACCAAATGCTGAGTACAAGGACAAATCTGAAAGAACAAGGATTCGCAGTACACGAATCACATTTTTTGAAGGATCAGCAGAAAATGTACAATTAAACGGCAAAGAAAAGTTTCGTGTAAATACATTTTATCCTATAATTGATACGTTGTGTGCTAATTTAAAAAAACGTATGAATGCATACCAAGAAATAGAAGAAAGATAAAACTTTCTTTCACAGTTCACAACTATTGATTCTGAACTGCTGAGACAAAAATGTAATGAATTTGCAAAATATTATAAAAACGACATAAATACTTTTGACTTCGAATCAGAATGCTTTCATTTAAGGCAGTATATCAAAAATTTAAGAAATGAGCCAACGGACTTTCCTATTTAAGTATGCATAAGCAGGTAAGATCCAATAACCTAGAAGAAACTTTTCCGAACGTCGAAGTTGCTACGCGCATATTCCTTTGCCTAATGAGTACAAATTGTAGTGGCGAGCGTTCATTTTCGCAACTTAAGAGAATAAAAAACGAATTACTAACGTCTATGTAGCAGGAAAGGTTTTGCAATTTGTCAATTATGTGCATAGAGAGTGATGTTCTACAAAAAATAGACTTTGCCGATATAACAGAAGATTTTGCAGCACAGAAATCACGAAAAAAAAAACATTATCATAAAAAATCAATGCAAACACCGTTTTATTTTCTGATGTATATTTTTTTAAGTAACTTTCATGCTAATTTCTATATTCATATTTTTGTGTTAGTTATTTATTTAATTTTTTTTTAAAACGAAAATAAATACATTAAAAAATAAAACATACGAGTTTTTTTAGTCATTTTTAATATTTAGGGGGCCCCGAATCTCTGGTGTGCCCCGGGCCCCGACATTCCTTAAGACGGCACTGACAACGATTCTCTTCTCTTAATTGTTGACAACGCTTCGTGCCACAAAACCATAATAAATTTGTCAAATATTGAAATTCAATACCTTCCACCGAATACAACTGCCATCGTACAGCCTCTTGACCAAGGTATTATTCACGCATTTATATGTCAGTATAGGCAGATAGTCGTAAGAAAGCAACTTTGTGCTATTGTAAGTGGAAAGTGTTTCTGAATATATAAAATCTATTTCAATCTTGGATGCTTTACATTTTATAAAGCGGTCTTGGTGGTTGATTAAGCGAGAGATAATTGCAAATTGTTTCAAAAAGGTAATTAAGTATGTTCTATGTATGTCATTTCGTTTTCTATTGCAACATGTTTTTTTATTTTTTAAAGGCTGGATTTCATACTAACCGCGATATTTTTGAATGTGCAGAAGAAGATTTTTCTATCGTTGTGCCATGTAGCTCCGAGTATTTACATTGCGATGACGAGGTTGTTTGTTTTGGACCTCTAAGTGAACATGAAATTTTGGAAACTGTTGTTCCAAACAACATCACAACTGAAGTTTATATCGAAAAACAAACAGAGGCGGGTTGTGAAATATTTGCTGATATGAAGGAAGTTTCTACAAAAGAGGTTTTAGATTCTATTGCAATTTTAAGGAAATACTGCTTGGAGAATGAAATTGAAAATAATTTTGCCATCGACAAAATTGAGGACCACATTTTGAACAATTTTCTTAAAAAAAAAACAGTCAAAAATTGCGGACTTTTTTAAGTAGTTATTTCAAAAGTATAACAATAGTATAATAAACTTCGTTTTTAATGTAACTTATTAGTCAGTTAAATAAAAGAATTTTCAAGTCTATAATTGAAATAAATACTCTTACTTTTTAACTACATTGTTAGAAAAAACTAATGCCATTTAACTTTTTTTTAATTTATAGTCATATTATTGAAAATATATGAAAACAGTTATATGCCAAATTCGATATGCCTGTCGAATTTGGCTTATTTTCCACAAAAGCTGAGCAACTAGAGGTGTGGACTATAAGCGAAAACTACTGTATTAACTTTACGGAATGGTAAGCCAGCTGCTTATTGGGTTATCTATATTCCTATTTTTGACGTCTGAACAAAGGTCATTCTTTAGTGCTCCGATCTAGGTGGTAATTGAAAAGGGTATAATCATGTATGCTGCCTAAAATAATTCAAAATTGTACAGATTTATTTAAAACAAACTAATCTTACATACCTTGTCCATTGATAACATCAAAAGCATACATTGACTCCAAACTAACTACCTGATTAGCAACAATAGCATGTTGGCCATTTAGTATAGTACTCTATTCAAATTTGTGAAAAATGTTGTGGAACTTTTCTCTCTTTATATTTTCTTGCCCTAAAATATGCTACATGGCTTTACATTTGAAACAAAAACCATATTTTTACACATAAAAATAATGAATATTTTTAGAAAAATATTTTTATTTTTTTATTGATACAGGTTTTTTAAAAAATAAAAAGGTTTTAAATTGTTTTGTGAGCAGTTGTGATTTTTTTAAGATGACCTTACACCCATTGCGGTAAAGTTTTTTCCATCAGTTAAAAATTTTTTTCTGAGGTTGAAAAGCACTATTACTACGATACGATTCGCCATAAAATAAAAGACTATATGTGTTCTATGTTCTGACAGAATTTATGTCCCTACTGCTGCTTAAAATTTCGGGCGAAAAAGTGAGTCTCATGTTATTTCGTAGTTGAAAAAAATATTGCTAGAAATTTGTTGCAGTTGGAAAATAATGTTTACATATGTGTACATTTCACTTGTTTTTCGTAAAAAGAACAGAGTACTGCGTTATCTACATTATTTCACAATTATTTCGTACGAAATATTTTTATATGTAATTCGACAGCATTTCACATGAAATTTTGAACACAATACCAGGCTTTACTCAAAATACTCTGATTTTGAATAAGAGTATTTGACTGAAAGATATGAAGACAATATGTGTAAAAGTATTCCGAAAAAACGTCGCTCAGTGCGTCGACCCCATAGAGCGTATGGAGAAAAATAGAAAAAGTCGTCGTGGGAAAATGAAAGAATTGTGCAGACATTTATTAGGGCTATATATGTACATACATACATTTTTATTTTGAAAACATCTTGGTTTGTTAGCTTTTCCGATTACAAATACTCTCTTGTAAGTACCTGTTGAATTACATACGAACAGAATAGTCCATCTACACTTTTGCATTTTCCACCCATTTGGTGCACTGTCTTTGTGAAAGTATGTAGTGTTTGGTAACGCCTTGTAATATAGCCCACTTTCATCTGCACTAAAAATACAGTCTGGCGCATATTCCTTCAAAAGCTCTAGTATTTCCTTTTCTTGAAAGTCTTTAACTGCATGTTCATCTTTGTCCTTAGCTTCACCAACTATTTTTCCATACTTGACACCATTTCGCTTTCTCCATCGAAACAACCCGCTTGATGTAGGTTCAAAATCCTCTTCTAGTTGGACCGCAAATTCTTTTGCTTTGTTTAACAGCATGAGACTTGTAATGACTGCATTTTGGCCACGCATGTCATTAAACCAAATTTTAAGGGTTGCTCTGTTTTATGATGCTCACCTTTTCTCTGGCGTTTCGATTTAAAATTGGATGACTTGACGGATTCACGTATTTTTTTTTTATTTTTTTAAATTTTATAAACCGTAGATTTGTCCACTTGATATTTTTTACTTATCTGCTTACAATTCAAAGAATTGTCAAAATCGTCTAGTAATTTTATTTTATTTTTAATGGATAAATTTACGCGTTTACACATTATGACTGCCAATTCATATGTTTCTTTTTCAACACGCATATACTAATGCTAACAAATATGTACATATGTATGTGCGAACATATATTTTGTATGTAAAACGGGGATTCCCATCTTTGATATTAACATTATCAACTACATTTACACAAGCAGTTTACCCAATATTTGTTTTCTATAAAATTTGACGTTTATTACCTTTTATTTTATTTAAGCTTATTTTGGATGATGGCAATTTATTTTTAGTGTGGACTACATCCTGAATATTTTATATACATACATTTATTTTGATTAAAATTACAAAAAAAGGAATATATCCCAAATTCGACTATATGAGAAATGGACTATAAACGATGAAATTGCAAGCATGTTTTTTGGACTATATCTGAAATTCTTTTATATGTGCAATGGACTATAAGCGAAAATTACTGTAGTGCCAATTAATAAAAAATTGCAGACTTATAAGAACTCAAAAAAGACAACTTCGTGGGAAAAACTTGTCGACGTTAAGACGAAGTGTTGTGATATTAAATCTAAAAGAGAGATAGAGCTAATGGAAGAGAAACATAAATTGCGTTTAGCTTATTGGGAGTTGAAGAAGCTTTTAAAAAAAAGTAACGAGAGTTAAGAATTAAGCTAACACAGCTACAATATGAGAACGAAGTGAAAAAAATTTATAGTTCCTAAATAATTTTCCATACATATATTATGTATGTAAATAATATTTCTATGCATTTAACTAATTTTTTCCGTTATCGACTGAATTTACCTTATTTATTTAGTTTACATGTTTAAATTTTACTTCCTACTATGAACTAAATGTTTTATTTTTTCAAAGATAGTTTTCATTTTAATTCTGGCTTTCAGAGACTCAATCTCAGCTTGAAGAAATCAGACGTAAGTGCCAGCAACTAGAGTCTAATTTTCAAACGGTCAGTGACCATAACCTCGATATTTTAAGTATGCAAAATAACCCTGCCATTTGATGTAAGTACATATTTTGTTCTACCAAGTGTCAATATAATGCGTATGATATAATATTTTAAAACTGGAGAGAATGTATCAGAATAATAACTACATATCTTTGCAAGTAGCCTTTTTTGACAAGCCTGGCCTTAAATTGTTCTACTCTACCGCTTTTATTTGTTTTGATGCTGAAAACCCATTTACAGCCAACATATTGTTGGCCTTTTGGCAAACAAGTAAGCGTCCATGTATTTTTTCTAGAAAGTGCTTCATATTCTTTCCCCATGGCTTCAAGCCAATTAGTAGAATTCTTACTACTGAGAGATTCTTTAACACTACTTGGTGTTATTATCTCATTTTTATCTGTTTGTAAAGTATTAACAGAATTGAACATATAATAACCTCTCTCATTTTCCTATTCGAAGAAGTTTTGGTTTTCCAGGTGCAATATTTGAGGTACAATTTTTCTAATCGCCATCATCATTCTTCACAGTTGCTACTTTCTGATTCGCTTTCATCTTTTGTTCTCTCTAACTTTGTTCTAGCACAGCTACCCGCTAAATTATATGTCACCATCACTTGCATCAATATTTTTACCACACATCATTCAATAAATTTGTTTTAATAAAATCATCATTTTTTCCGATTAAATCACATTTATGCTCATTTATTTTAACATTTTCATCGGCTGTAAATAAATCGGACTCATACAAATCTTCTTTCTGATTTTTATCAAAATCATTTTCTAGAAAAATTACATCTCTTACCACTATAATATTGCTTTGTGTTTTATCATATAGCCTGTAGGCCTTTGCTTCATCCGAGTAACCATCAAACACTCATTGCGTTTCTTTTATCTCAGATTTCACTTTTACTTTTTTATTCAGCACAATTGCAGTATAACCAAATTTACGGAAATATTTGAGGTTTGGCTTCTACCGATCCAGAACTCATGCGGTGTTACTTTTAAATTTAATTTTGTTGAATAACGATTTAGGCGACCGTATGCATGGCTTCTGCCTATAGAAACATTAATGCTTTACTTTGATGTAGCATACATCTTGTTATCTCGGTTAATGTCCTATTTGCCCGCTGAATCACACCATTTTGCCGAGGTGTATAACTTACAGTTGTCTGCCATGCTTCTCTAAAAATTGCTGGAATTCTTTATTGATATATTCCAATCCGTTGTCGCTTTTCCAGATCTTAATCTTGCAACCAGACTGTTTTTCGCTCATATCTTTGTATTTTATAAAAACATTTAATGCAACCGACTTTCTTTTAATAAATTAAATGTACCTCGAAAAATCATCAATAATTGTAATGAAATAGACTGAGTTACCTAATGAACTTACACGTATTAGATCACAATTGTCCGTATGTATAACTTTGCATACGTTTTAAAAGACTTAAAATATTGCATAAAGAACAAAATTTACATATATTATTTTTGTTAAAATTAACATTTAATTCGTCAACTCAATTATATTATTGTAAAATTTGTAGAGCTTTATAATTTAAATGGCCGAAGTGGGAAAGCTATACTTCACTTTTTGCTGTTTTATCTTCTTTTAATGTCATCAATTTTTCTTTATTTACAAATTTTATAAAAATATTCCGTGTTTAAATTCGCTTCAAATAAAAGCTGATCATTTTTCATAACTACTGCTCTTTTACCAGAAAAATTAACTGCTAGACTGTTATTTAACATTTTACTGACAGATAAAATATTTGTGTACAGCTGCGGTATATACAGAACATTATTGAGCGTGATCAGTGTTGCCGCAACTTCGAATTTTTTGTAACCAAATTTCAATCAAAATGTAACCAAAAAAATATCAACATTTTCGTAAAAAAAAATAAAGATAAAACGATAAACGATGAGATAAAACATTATGACAATGATATGTGTAACATAACATAACACATCGATTTTATAGAAATATTAATTAAATATAGACTGGTCTAACAAAACTTGGTATAATAATTGACAAGTTTGTGACGAATTTTTTAACTTATTCGTGCAAAATTTTAACTAAATATCTCTTACTCTTAATAAATCGCAAAATACCCGAATCGAAGTGTAGCGTTAAAGTTAAATCTTTGCAAAATTTTGTAAATGTCTAATTATGTGCCAACAAAATAAAAAGAGCAGCTAAAGAACATCAATTGTTCACAGAAACTTGTCATAAATCTGATCCACCGATTTCAACGTGCAAATGATGATATGTGCGATTCAAAAGTTATTATTTCGATACGAATAGAAAGACCTAAAACAGATCAGCCAAAACTGTTCAAAGAGTTAATGTCCGAAATGTTTCTCAAAAGCCATAGAAATGTATTGCGGCATCCAATTATTACTAGCGACGAAATATGGATCTATTACGACAACCCCAAATACAAGCTTTGACATAAAAAAATACCTGAAATATTCGACCAGACTTTAATCCGTTATATTCCATCATGGCAGATGTTAAAACCAGTTAGAACTATAAAATAGTGGTTCGAAAGTTTTGTCTTACCCGCCTTATAGTCCGCTTGTCCGTCCGACTAACATTTGTTTCGATTGAAATTGAAATGAATCGTTCTTGTCCTTAAAAAAATTAGCAATCTTTTGACACGTAGTCGACATGTTATAAGAAGATAAGAGAGGTTATAATCAACGCTTATCAATATTTTGAATAAATATATGTTGTACCAATGTTTCAATGTTGCTATACACCCAATAAAAAACAGAGTAATAAACATTTAAAGAAATTATTACCTATATTTTGTATTTCGAGAAAAAAAAAATAACCAAAACTGAAAAAAGTTCGCATCTACACATCCACACACAAAAATAACCAATTTTGGTCAAATAAAAACTAAAACGGCAACATTGAGAGTGATGTTTGTGTACTCAGTTTTTAACATAACGTCACCAATGCCTATAGTTCTCACACTCTCTCGTGTTGCTAATATGACCTGTTGTCGAATACTGTATGTTTTAAATTTGAGGAAAGGGTTGCAAAAGTTGATAAAATTGTACTTTTCTTCGTACAATTTCAGACTCAAAAGTACAATGGTACACCCATTTGGTACAATTTACGAACTTTCTCGGTTTATTTTTTTTATATAATTTCCCTAGTTCATCGTTTAATTGATTTACATGGCAGCTCGTCTTTATTAATTTTGTTATTTAGTTTTTGAATTTGCCTGTTTATTTTTAAACGACTGCAACCGGGGATGAAAAAGTTGGTACAATTGAACTTTTTTTAGCACTATTTCTAAGTCTAAAGTGCAATAGCACCCCAATGACTAATTAAGTACTATTTGTAAATTTCAAATTCGTATCAAAATATAATTAAAACCAAAGAAAGAATAGCATGTTTCGACTGCCTCCAATATAGTCCAAAAGAAGAATTTGATGAAGTTATCTAATTCGTGCCACTACAATTAAAAAAGAGTAGACAAACAAAAAGAGTATCATAAATGATGATCTTAGATTTAGTTCTCATCAACTAATAGTCTTTTGTCTACCTTTTGATATTATGCATTAATTGTTAAATTTATTTACAGTACTTAGAACAAAAAAGATTGCAGTGCCGGTCGGTTAGGTTTTTACACACATATGTATATATATATATATGTAGGTATGTATATAATACAATTACAATTTTTTTAATTCGTACAATCGGATTGCAAAAAGTACACTTTTTCATCAAAATTAGTACAATTTGATAATCTTATTTCTCATCTCTGTTTGATAATACAGATTCCCAGCGGTAAAAATATGCATAACGTAATCGCTGATGTGAGCAATACATAGTAGCAGTCAGTGATGACGATTTGCCTTAAACTGTAAACAACGATGTAAGCTAGTGACACTACAACTGCAGTTACATTGAAATTTAAGTTTTCAGTGAGCTTACTGATACTTCTACGAACAGAGAGAAGTTAAAATATAATGCATATAAATAACAGACCAATTTACGTTTGTAAGTTAATGTTAGTGACGTTACTACTTTTCCTAATGACTTTGTATTGACCTTGTATTTTTTATTTTTATTAATTTATTGTACATAATTTAATTATCGCAAATCATTTTAAAATTAAATATAAAGAATCAATATGGTACATGTAAACAATTTAAATTCTTAGGAAATGAATTAGTTTCTTTAAATTTTTTGCAAAATATCTGTTTTTAAATGACAATGAGAGATCTTTTTTAAATCTATCAATTTTGAAGACATCTTCTCTTACAGCTTCTGATAAAAACTATCAGTATATGTATTTATAAAAAAAAATTAAGTAAACCTACCGTAAGTTGCATCCTGCAAATAATCAAATTCTTTAACGCCTTTCTTTCAATTTCCCCGTCATAGTTCATGAAAAAATACAAGTCGCTGTGCAAAATTTTGTAAATTCTCTTGGTCGTAAAATGATTTTTATTTTTGCAATCTAAAACGAAAAATAAATGTTATTCTTAAACAATTGTTTTTGTTTTTGTAAACTTACATAGGAATCTGGATCTTCCAAAATAACCTTATTCACTTCTCCATATCTTCCAGACACAGAATTGGAAAATCGGCATCAGTAATTTTAACCAATTGTTAAACAATTGATTCACATTTTAGGTACCTAGAAGCTCACTTAGAATGTAATGCTGACGTCATTGATGATTGTCTAGGTACTTCGTTATATTTACCGCTGGGTTTTTCTCTACACATGCGAAAGGATGCGCCACTTTCAAGGATCCAGATCTCATTGCAGTTATTAAATTCGCCTTGACATGTGCCAAATAAATTGCACTATATTTAATATTTGTATTGTTGGTACTTACATTTTTACACTGGGATTTAATGCTGACCTTTTTCCCGCAATTGTAATACCTTATATTTTTAGTACGACGAATGTTTTCGGCCTTTTCATTAATTTGTATTTGCTCTGCTACCGTTTGATTGTGATGACTCTTAATAAATTTTCCATAGATTTTTACTGCAAATGCATTACCTATTTTTTCTTTCAAGTTTCCTATGTCCATAAGGAATTTTTACCTTTAGATTTTCCAACTTTGGTAGTACTTCCTGTGCCTTGATGGCTACCACAAAATTATACATGTCATCTGGTAGGCTACATAAAAATAAAATTCTGTGCATATCATCAGCCATTTCAATATCTATTTCTTTAAGGTCTACTACAAAAATTGTCAATTTGCTCAGCCTTCTTCTGCCCACTATCAACACGAAAACTAACCAATCTTTTAAAAAGATTAACCTTTCTAGCCGGTCCCTTCCTATAGCCCATGCTGATTTTTCATCCGCTGACGCATTTGATCTTCATGGTCGTACAACAATATACCATAAATCCTGAGTTACTAATAAACTCCTCATTTGGATTACCCAGGATTTTAATTGTCTATTTGCGCCACAGATCCAGACGTAAGTATGCATTATATTTTTTCAAATATCACTTGGTAGTATTAATTTCCAGAACACGTGTAGCCTGGGCCCATAACCTCTGTTGCGAGTTTTTTCAATTCAAATATTACTTTATTCCATTAAAAAAAAATAAACTGAGAAAACTGAGAACGCTGTACCAACTGAGTAATTGGTGTACCATTGTACTTTTGAATATAAAATTGTACCAAAAGTTATGTTATGAAGTTATCTTAAGAACAGAGTACACAAACATCACTCTCAATAATGTTCTATATATACCGCTCTACAAATTTTACAAAAACAAAATTGAGTTGATGGACAAAATGTTAATTTTAACAAAAATAATATATGCAAAGTTTGTTCTTTATGCAAAATTGTAAGTAAATCTTTTAAAACGTATGCAAATATGCGAACAAACAATTTTTTGGAAGTTATACATACGGACAATTGTGGTCTAATACGTGTAAGTTCATTAGGTAACTCAGTCTATTTCTTTACAATTATTGATGATTTTTCGAGGTACATAACATTTAATTTATAAAAAGAAAGTCGGTTGCATTAAATGTTTTTAAAAAATACAAAGATATGAGTCTGGTTGCAAAATTAAGATCTGGGAAAGCGACAACGGATTGAAATATATCAATGAAGAATTCCAGCAATTTTTAGAGGAGTATGGCATTAAGCGACAGACAACTGTAAGTTATACCCCTCGACAAAATGGTGTGGTTGAGCGGGCAAATAGGACATTAACCGAGATAACAAGATGTGTGCTATATCAAAGTAAAGCATCAATGTTTCTATAGGCAGAAGCCATATATACGGCCGTCTAAATCGTTGTTCAACAAATTAAATTTAAAAGTAACACCGTATGAGTTATATATCGACAGAAGGCCAAACATCAAATATTTCCGTAAATTTGGTTGTATTGCAATTGTGCTGAATAAAAAAGTAAGAGTGAAATCTGGGGTAAAAGAAAAGCAATGAGTGTTTGATGGCTACTATGAAGCAAAAGCCTACAGGCTATGTGATAAAACACAAACAAATATTATAGTGGCAAGAGATGTAATTTTTCTAGAAAATAATTTTGATAAAAATCAGAAAGAAGATTTGTATGAGTCCGATTTGTTTACAGCCGATATTGTTACTATGAATATCCAAAAAGATCGCTCTAATATTACAGCCGATGAAAATGTTAAAATAAATGAGCATGAATGCGATTTAATCGGAAAAAATGATTATTTTATTAAAACAAATTTATTGAATGATGGTTGTGGTAAAAATATTGATGTAAGTGATGGTGACAAATAATTTAGCGGGTAGCTGTGCTAGAACAAAGTTAGAGAGAACAAAAGATGAAAGCGAATCAGAAAGTAGCAACTGTGAAGAATGATGATGGCGATTAGAAAAACTATAGCTCAAATATTGTGTTGAAATTAATTGGTCTTAATCCGTGTATGAATGAACCTTGTTAGTAAAAAGCAAAAGTAGTGAAAGCGGCTAATGAATATGTTGATCTATGCACAATGTAACAAAGAGCATTACGCTGGTCTGAAGCATTTGTTAAGAAAAGCCGATCGAAGGTTTTGTTGACGCTGATTAGGGACGCAATGTGCTTGCCCGAAGGTAATACTGGATTTCTATACATATTAGCTGGTTTTGTTTTTACGTGGGAGTCGAAGAAACAGAAGTGTGTGGCATTGAGCAGTACAGAAGCTGAGTACGTGGTATTGGCAACAGCAGCTAAAGAGCCGTGTATTTAAAATCCCTTACATCTGAAATTGATGGATTTCAGAGACCATACGACAATTAACAGCGATAATTTAAGTGCTCAGCAGATAGTGAAAAACTATACACATCATTCTTCTTGTAAACATATTGATATAAAATATCATTTCGTTAATGTTAATACTAATGATACGATATCTTAACAAAAATTTGATCAAAAACTAAACATTTACATTTTATAACTTTAAAGGGTTTTAAACAAAATTGAAATTTTGTTATTTTTAAATAAACCTGCTTGTAACCTTCTTACAAACAATAAAAATTTCTGTTCTAAATCACTCTTTCTGTTTTCAACTTTGTAAACGACAACAATTACTCAACAGATCTATCTATCTAAAGAATTTCCAACCCGATCGTTGTTACCACTTAGGATCTATTACAACCGACCAAAGATTATCCACACTTGATTCTCATTACTGAGTTAGCTCCAACTAAACTAGTTGTTGTTCGCACGGATTTGCTTTTTATATGGCAAAATATAAAATACCTCGAAAGCTCTCCTACCTCTTCATATTTTGGGTAGCTTCAATTTCTTCCATTTATTTTCTTTTTAGTTCTTATGAAACCATGCAAATGTAAACATTTGCTTCTTTTAGATTTTGTCATTTGTTGTTGTTTATTACTATCTGTTACCTGTTTTCTGTTAATTTTTGTTGTCGCTGTGTTATTTTAATTTACTTTATTTCTGCTAATGTTTGTTGTCAATTTGGCTATTTGTTATTCTTTTCAGCAATGTAATAACGGCAGGGATGCCCAACCTGATTTTTGTAACAATATGTATATGTATGCTTAAAAGGGGCTGTCTATGATAGGTTATTATTCGTTTTTGTTGGTTCTAAATGACCATCAGTGAAAAAATTGGCGGAATTGGATAACTCTCCTTATACAGTCGGTTATGTATAGTAAATATTAGTTTTTGTATATTTTTAAAACGATGATAGTACAAGTTTTTAAGTTTAGTCCAAACAACTTTGTGAAAAATCTGTCAACAATATGGAATTTTTATATGTGAAGAACGGTAACAGTTAAAACTCCGTTATCTATCTACATCAGCCAAAAAAGGAAGATATTATATAAGCGGGTATTGTACAAAGCACACCGGGCAAAAGCTAATAATATATGGACTCTTATCTATATATAAAAACTAAGTTGTCCGTTTGTGATGATGGTATTTTCCGATATAAAATATGTGCATTAATTTAAAATTTTTTTTGTGAGAAATACATTTTATAAGTATAAAACACGAAGGCTCTAAATTGCGGAGGAAAGGTTACTCTAGTTTGCAATAAAAATTAAATTAAATTAAAATTAATTAACATTTTTTGCAAACGTATAAAAATCGTGTGACGGTGGACCAAAAGTCCACTGTATAATAAATAAATATATATTTTTATCCAAAACCAAAGGATTTCGCATATGACATTTTTGGCATTATTTTTAACGTATACCACAGTAGGTGGTGAAGATATATAATCAAAAACAAAAAAAAAAAAAAAAACAATTAAAAATTTCAACTATGTACTTAAAAAGTTGAGAAATGTACTTCATCTAATGTAAACGATCCTTCGCAACGGGTGGTCATCTTGTCGCGATGCGAAGGCTTACGTCTAAGAACCCATGAGGCTGAGCTGGTAGGGCCTCCCATGCAAAGTGGCTCATTGCGAGCACTAAACTAAGAACTGTTTATGCCGTATGGGCCGGCTATTAGACGTTACATTCTTGGTGATCTTCTCCAATCCTTGGTCAAGGTTGAACATCAAGTAGGTAATGTCCGTTGAATCCTCGTATTCCTTCGTAAATTTAATTGTCCGAAATCCACCAGCGTCTGTTTCCATATTGGGCGGCTGGTGGTCTGTCTGTGCTCTACAACGCACTGTCTTTGTTAGTCCGATATTAGCAATGAAGAATCGAGTCCCATATGTCTGGTCGGGGGCCTCATAATGTCCGGAGACTCTATTCCAACGACGACGTCCTTGAGTCGCGGTGAATCGAATGCTACAAAGGTCCAGGTTAGTCTGATGGAGACACCACGTCAGGCTAGGCTGTATGCTACTGGTATCGAACAAAAGGCAGTAGGAAGTAAGGGGAAACCTGGACCTTGCAAATGCGTAAAACCTGCCCCGAAAGAGAGTAGTGACAGAGAGGTTGGTGCCTCTGGATTCAAAGGCAAGCACCTCTAAAGCTGCCTTGGTCCGCGCCGTTAAATGACCGGCGAAACCCCCTTCTTCGGGACCTGCCAACCGGAATCCTGGGGCGGCTGGTAACCCTGTGCCTATTGTGAATAAGGGAAACGCGTACAAGTCTTCGGTCTTCCAAACTTCACCACCCCCTGCCAGCGAAGGAAATGCGAACAAGTATTCGTTTTCTGGATCTGTGCTCTTAAATAATAAGACGTCCCAAAGGCACATAACTCCTGCTAAGAAGCCCTTCCTAAAGCGACGTGCTGCTGAGCGCTTCATGGACAAATTTTGTAAGAAGACCCCAGAATCCCTAACCTCTGAGGAACTTGCTTCCCTCAACTGGGCCAAATTTTATTTGGCTGAACAGCCTAAGCAACTCCTATGACGTTATAGGGCGCGCCTTAACGGCAACGTTTGGAAGAGGAAGTGCCAAGGAAGGTCAACAGCCTGGGACTTAACGTCCGAACGGTTCAGAGGTCATCTCATGCGAGCCATCATTGATAGAAGCGACGTTGAGTGCTCTATTTCCCGGGAGAACTGGGAATTAGTGCGGAAGAAGCTGATGGGAGTGTTCTGGAGAGTCCTATTGGAAAACCCAGGCCATTCCCCTCAGTGTGACGATGTGGGATGGTATCGCGGGTGCATTAAGCTTATGGTCTGCTCGAACGAGCGATCGGATTCACTTCTAAGGTAGGCCCTTTTGGAAGGCCTATGGCGGGATGCTAGACTCGATGTGTTGTCTCTTGATGAGATTCAACATCGTCCTAGGGCCATTGCCCGAATCCCCGACGAACATCCCTTTATATGATTGAATGGTTGCCAGGGTCTCTGCATCGGATGGCTCATCCAGGAGCACAATTCTCCTCTTGAACAAGGAGTCTCTGCCACCTTACTGATGAAAGGTGAAAAGACCTACTACGGTTTCAAGTTGATCTTTCTACAGGTCTTCCGAAGAGACAGGCAAAACCGGTTCAGCACAAGAAGGATCCTGCTCTGGAGGATATGTCTTGCGCCGAGACCACTAGTTCTTTCGCTCAAGAACATACACACCTGGTTGATGTTTTTGATCAAATGGACGAAGTGGTTGACGTGGACGCCTTATTGGACTCTGGCCAAGACGACGTCAACGTCGCAATCATCTCAAAAGCCAATAATGGTGAAGGTAGGTAACTCAGCTTAACCTTCACCATTCTAAAGCAGCATCAGCTGATTGAGAGAAAAGTGGAACTGGTAACTAGTTCAGGAACCCTGGAGAGTTGGTAATATGCTCTGTGACTACGTGCGGAGAATAATAAGCTGCTACAAGTTACGGGGTCAGGTAAGATCAGATCGTGAATTGTGGCAAGTAGCGGCAGCCTAAGAGACCGGATCTCAAGTTATATGGCCCGCGTCCATGGCAAACCTCCCCCGAATGGAAAGGTTCGTGGTTCCTTTGTAGTAATTTAGATATAATCAGTACTGGCAGGGAACCTATGTTTGTGGTTTCGAACAGAAGGGAGGTTCTTGATGTGACGTTACCCAGTTCCAGGCATTCAGATTTCGTTAGAGAATGGAGGGTCTCTAGGGAATCCTCGTTCTCTGACCATCTGTATATTGACTTTGAGATTGCGGTCAGGTTGCCTGGGACTAGGGTTTTCCAGAAGAGGAAGAAGACGAACTAGGTTTAGCAACGCAACATCCTGTCCCGAACTCTTCTGGATGCTCCAAATATAAATAGTTGCCGTGACATCGAGGCATCTGTTAAGACCTTGACGGAAGCTTTCGATAGGGCAACGTGTTTGGCATGCAGAACAAGGGTCTATAAGGGTAGGAAGCAACCACCATGGTGGAATTCCGATCTGGGCGACACTCGCAGGGAATGTCGCCGGCTATTTAATGTGGCTATGAGAGGGGGTGACTGGGGGGGGGGGTGATTTCCCCTCCCACTCCTGTGGAATTTAACACTTTGGTCGTGAAACTTGATTCCAATCGATTCAAGACTGTGGCGTATGCGGATGATGTTGCTCTAGTTGTGTAGGAAAAATTTCTCGACACAATTTGCCGAGTCTTCAAACATCTCTGGGCCTTCTCAGTCGGTGCAGCACTGAAAGTGGGCTGAGCGTTAACATGGGAAGGACGGAATTAGTACTATCCACATGTAGGTACAATGTTCCGTAGTTTTCCCTACCGCGTCTTCACGGAGTTGAACTGTGGCTGTCGGATAGCGCGAAGTATCAGAGGGTAATCCTAGACTCCAAACTATCCTGGCTCCAAAATAAGCTTGCGAAGGCGGCAAGGGCGAATGTCATATGGTCGCTGCGTAAGCCGTTGGAAAGTCCTGGGGTCTAAATCCTAGGAATTCCAATTGGATATTTAAGACGGTAGTCAAGCCTATACTTATATATGGTGCAGTTGTATGGTGGAGGTTTCTTGAGAAATTCACATATTGCAGGATCTTCGATAGAGTTCTGCGGAGTGCAGCACTGATGATTACAGGCGCGCTCAGGTCCATTCCTTCGAGAGCCTTGTTTGTAATACTGAACTGGATTCCAGTAGACCTGATGTCTATGCAGATGGCAGGTATGTCTGCAATAAAGTAAGATAGCAGGGGCATGGTCGGACAGGGTCTACGGACATGCGGTCATCTTTAGGTATTTAGATACGATCCCCGATGGAATAGATGGTAATCTATCAACCTCAAACCCTTCCTGGATAGAATGTTCTCCGTTGGCATCTCCCCAGGCTGGTAATTAGACCCGGTTCTGTTAAGGTATACACGGATGGATCAAAACCCTCAGAAGGGATTGGGAGCGGTATCTTTGTTCATGTATACGGGGTGAGAGAATCCCAGTATCTTATAGGCGGAGGTCTCGGCGATAAAGAGGGCAGCTGTCTAGTTGATGTGCTACAGGGTATATGATTGTGATATCCGAATCTGTACGGACCGTCAGGCTGCGATCAGGGCGCTCTCCGGTGTCTACTTAACATCGCGACTAATGTGTGAATGCCGGGCATCTCTGAACGAGATGGTGAGACATTAAGACCTGGAGATTATCTCGTAAGGGGTCACTCGGACACCCGGGGCACTGTGTGGCAGACGAACTTGCGAGGTTGTGGCTATCTCTTTTCAGAAATGAGGAGATTGACCACTTAGTTGGGTTGCCGCACTCCTCTTGTAGACTTATGGTCCTGCGGTACATGTTGGGCGGGGCACAGCTATGGTGGAAGGATGAACCAACATGCTCAGATCAAGGCAAATCTGGCCCCTGTATCGGGCTCGCTCGGAGGCTATTATGGGGATGCCGCGACATGGGCTACGAATTCTTGAGGCTGTGATTACTGAGCACTCTGTGGCTGGTGCGTAAGCTAGGAGCTGGGTTTGGCGTTCAATGACTTCTGTAGGGGTTGTCGGGATGAGGAAGAGGAGGAGACTGTCGAGCATTTCTTGTGCCAGTGTCCAAGACTTTCGGATATTAGGACTGCTTTTCTTGGCAGTCCGTTTCTGCATGTCTTGTCGAATCTGGCTGATGTGTGAATAGCAGCAGAATCTCTTATTTTGTGCAAGCGTCTGGTTGGTTCGGTTCGAACCGGAATCCGAACATGTAGGTTTTTCTTTTCTGGAGTACTGATATGTAAGCGATAAAGGATCATAATTTAGTTACAGATTAATGTATTTTCGTTTGCACAACAACAAAACAAAACGACTGTTTATGTACTCGTATTGTTTCTCTTTATTCATTGTTCACAAATTTGGATAAATTAAATAATGGAAGTAACTATTTTTGTTTAAGGTTACAAAAAATATACCACGGCTTTAAAAAAAAAAAAAACATATAAGATAATACCCTGCTCTGAAGTTAAATTGAAAAAGATAATATATTAAGTCGAATCATGAAACTCAGCAGAACGGTTCTCTTGGGAATGCCGCAATATGATCCGTCACTAAAATGAATGTAAAATTAATGGATAAGCATATTCCCATGATAAGTAACAATAAAATTAAGTAAAATGTACTTTTATATTAAATAAAAATTTAATTAAATTTTGGGAGTCTAAGAACTAAGTCGATTAATTGCTGTATTAATTAAATTTATAATAAATAAACTTATAAAAGCATATTTTAGTTTTTTAGTTATCATTAAATGGTGAGTTGGGCCCTGTGGATGGCCCAATCATTAATTTTTTTGAGTGCATCACCAATGTGGCACTTAATTGGTGCCCGAGCAGGGATTGGCTTGCCTGAGTGAAAAGGATCTGCTGGATACCTTCGGACCTGGCTCGGAAAAATTTGTGTGCTTTTGAATTCCGATATACAAAAAGTATTTTATTATAAATATAAATTTTTTGTGTGCTTTTGTTTTCACATATAGAAATGATATATACATACTATTTTTTTAAACTCATATTGAAGAATTGTTAAGTATTAGTAAAAAATTGTTTAATGTTCCCTTATAAAAGGAAAATTGTGCAAGTGCTATAACAGAAAGAGGTGACCAATATGAGCCCTATGGCTTCAGCATACTGCGATCTCGAAAACTGACCACTCCATTGCGTACAAAATGTGTCTTGTCACAAAATAAAGTAATAACCAAGTCTTTGAGAAAATGTGCAATCCTCATTCGAAGAACCCGACAAGTAAAACATGACTTCTATAAGTTGCAGTAAGCATAAGTACACACACTACTTAGTAGAAATCCCGTCAGTTGCAGTTAACACAAGAACCTGTACGACTTAATGGAATCAAGTCTTAAAATTTACCTGGTAATTGAGGATCAAAGTTGAAGGACTCACGGGGTAAGACAAATCGTGCCATGGTACGTCGATATTTTCCGTCGAAAGCGGACTATGCGATCCTCCACTCAAAAGATTATAAATATCTAAATAAATAAGAATAACTAAATAACTTAATGGCAGCACAAGTTAAATGAGGGAAACAAGTAAAAAATATAGGGTGGCAATTTAAAAGTTTAAATTTAAAAATGCAATAAGACAAAAATGCTCCGAAGTTATCTAAAATAAGTCCATACAGTCCGATCCATGAAATTATGGATTTAGAGCCGAAAAGGAGAAGCCCTTGAATGGCCTCCTTACTTGCCCGACCTAAATGTAATCAAGAATGTCTGGAGATAGGTGTCTAGGAAAGTTTACGATTTCGGAAAACAATACAACACAAAAATGGAATTAATGGAAGGAGCCAAACTCACTTGGTCCACCATTTTGTTGCATTATATTGAAAAACTTACAATTCAATTTTCAACCGATATTTCGTGGTTACTTCAAACAAGGGCGGTCCCACGCATTACTAATTATTCTTAATAGTTAATATTAATATTCTTAATAATTAATTTATTTATAGTATTTAATAATTAAAATGCTGTATAGTTTCTTACAATACTAAATGAAATTATTAATTAATTAATTAATTTTTCCAAAAACAATTCGGCAAATTTTCTAAATTTATTTTGTTGTTGGTTAGAAATGAAATATTATTTCATTTATATGGCTGCCACGGCTGGCCTCACAGTACCCCATTCGATCGGACCAATTTTCGAGCATTTTTTTATATCTCGGAAATGGCATTACGAATGTTGGCCTTGTCTTTAACGGCGCCCCACAGAAAGTAGTCCAACGGTGTCAATTCGAAACTTTCTAACGGCCAACTGACATCACCATTTCAGCTAATCAAACGGCAATCAAACGTTTAACGCAATAAATCGATTGTGGCCTTAGATCTGTGACAAGTTGCAGCATCCTGTTGAAGCCAAATATGGTCCACATCAATAACATGAAGAGCGGGCACAAAAAATCGTTTATCATGGTGCGATAAGTGCCTTTATCAAATAAGGGCAAATGCTGCTTCCGCTTCGCAAGCCACACAAAACAGTCACTCGTAATGGGTACATTGGCTTCTGTAAGATCACTTCTGAGTTTGTGAGCAACAAATACGGCAATTTTGCTTATTAACGTACTCACCAAGATGAAAATGAGTTTTACCCGAAAATATAATTTGAAACGATGATAAATTTCCCATAAATCCCAACGTTGCTCAAGCGTTCAGTGGAAATAATATACTGAATTTTGTGATGGAATAGAATGACACAAGTATTGCCAGATTCGAAATAACCGCGATTCGAATAAACCAATAAATTGCCAACCCTATAACATTTTTGATAATTTTCCCTTTTATAATTAAATTTCTAAATTCTAAAATGTCTGTTTACATAGGAAATGATTAGGAAATAAATTCAAATAAAGTGCAAATCAAAAATTAAAATTGAAGAAAAAAGTTTAAAAATTGTGAAAAGTTAAATGCTTAAATCGTACATGAATTAATAGAAAATGGAAGCAACCGAAATTTATAGAGTAAAAATAAATAAAAAAATTAAAAAGAAAAGTTAGTAATAAAAAGTTTAAGTTAAGAGTTAAGTTATATAATACTCTGGTATATTAATTGCATCAGGCAACACTATAGTTTGTTTTATAGGTACAAATGATTACGGGAGATGAAAAGTGGTTCACGTACGACAATAATGTGTAAAAAAATATGCACGAAGCAAGGAGAAGCTTAGCAGGTGGTATAAAATCCAGGATTGACACCAAGGAAGTATATGTTGTATGTCTGTAGGGATTGGAAGGAAATTGTTCATTATAAGGTTCTACAACCGGATCCGACGATTGATTCTGATCTTTACTGTCAACACTTAACGAAATTGAAGCAAGCAATTCAATTAAAACGGACAGAACTAATGAACAGAAAAGGTATTGTGGTCCAACATGACAACGTCTGACCACACAAATGTTTGATAACCCGGCAGAAACTAAGAGAGCTTGAAGTTTTGATGCACCCACCATATATGCATCCACCTTGGTCCTTGTGATTATCGTTTGTTTTGATCTCAGCATAGCTCTCTTAATGCTCTCTTAATTTGTAGAGGTCCGCAAAACGCAATTGGATCAGTTTTTCGCTCAGAAGTTCTACACTGATGGAATAATGGCTTTACCCCAAAAATAAATAAAATTCATTTCAAATGTAAGAAAAAGGTGTTTAATTTTTGGTCAAAATTTCAAACGAACTTTTTCAAACACCTATTATAAATATTTAGTACAAAATCTTTTTGATAAACTAAACTAGGAAATAAATACAATTAAAACGCTTAATGTTATTTATTCACTTAAATGTTTAATAGCTTTTTACAATACTTAGGGAAAACTTGAAAAAAATTTGCTTTCAAAAATCTTGACAAACCATATTTTTTCTTGATTTTGGCAAGCTGTAAAAATTCTTGTAAATCAAGCGAAATCAAAGCCATCTGGCATGCCTATGGTAAGTGCATGAATATAATTTTCCCCTAATTTTAAAAAGAGTAATAATTCGGTCTGCTTGAAATATAAGCAAAATTTTCTTTAACTTTAATAAATTAAACGAGGAAAAAATTATTGTTGTTACGGAAGCCGTGTGTGTGGCCTATAGTAATTTTGCCTGTGGAAGGAAAGTATTTAACCTTGTTTTTTTTCTGCGGTATATCTTAACAAGATTCCTACATTAGAAAAAAGGAAAATGGAAAACCTGGAGAAATAGTTGACAAAGTTGGCAGGAGCTCTAAACTCCGTCATAAGTCACCTCAAAACGTTGGAGAATAGAATTAAAATGATTGAGAGCTCACCAACCTCACCCTTGTCAAGTAGCCAACCACCATGCACCTCGGAAACGGTTTGAGTTGAAGGAAATTTGTCAACTTCTAGCCCGGCAGTCCCACGCAGTGCATCACTTGGGTACATAGCGTGGAATCGATATTGGTTGACTAAGAAATAGTTCGTACAAAATCAATACACATATGGCAATGTTACAGAACATAAGACAGAATGTAAGAAGAAGTGCCCATGCAGCACTAATCTCTTATAATGTATTTGAACCAGATTGGGCAGGAATTAAGTATGGTTTTCGCTGCACTATGCAAACAAAAGGGATGTAAGAACCCTTGAACACCAGCTAAAACAAGGGAGCTCAAAGGTGGATGAATTGTATGCCACAGTTAACCACTAATCATCAACTCTCTGTAATCATCAATAAAATTAAGACAGAGAGCTACTCCAACGAAACTATCGATGCTCTTATCGAAACAGCGCATTGGACGTTTTTAGTTCAATTTTAGGTATATCAGATTGCACCCGATGGATCAAAATCAGGTAACCGTCCCGGTATGTGTGATGCTACGAAGTGAGCAACGTCCTCAATTTCCACCTGGAGAATTAACCAATTTTCAATGTAAATCCTTCCATAGTTCCAAGCCGTGATCTAATTTCGCTGGTCAACGACCGCAGAGAACGAAACAAATTGAAGTGGACGAATCTGCGCAATCCGGATCTATAAACTATATGAATAGGTCTTTAACGCTTAAAAGGGGTGCAAGACCTGATAGCGGAAATTCATTCAAACAGCAAAAATTTTTCTACAAGCAAGATGCTTTTCCTACTGAGGCTCCAACGGAACTCAACATATGCAGCAGGACATTCTTACGATGAGTCATCTAAATGTGATGGTGAACCTGCAGAACTAAATAGTATGAAAGCGCCTCTCTCAAGCGTACCATAATTAGAAATCATAACAAAGACTGGAACACTATTAAAGGTTCTCGTAGATACGAGAGCTAACAAAAATTTTGTTGGTTCTCATATATGCGAAAAGGGCGCTGGAGGAAACATATAAATAAATAGTAAAATAGAGGGTAGATTTTTTGAATCTATAGGCGTTAATCAGAATATTTCGTTTTATATACTTTCTGGATAAAAATCTTTTGATAGTATAATTGGCGATATTACACTTCAGAAACTCAGTGCTATCATAAATAGGGAAAATAACACATTGATCATAAAATCGGGAGCAATTATTTCATTTAAGGAAAGGTTCTCTATGAAGTGAATTTTATAGCAAACAATTTGCCAGCAGAGATAACTCAAAAACTTAGAACTCGTATAGAAAAATATAGGCTTTTATGTAGCTTACTCGATGCCGGCGAGGTGGTTACTACATCCATTAGAGCCGATGATGGGCCCATTTATACCAAAAGTTACCCATATCCTGCTAATATGCGTTCGATAAAAGAGGAGCAAATTTCAGAGGTCCTCAACCAAAATATAATTAGACCTTCAAAAACCCCGTACAACTCCACAATATGCATTGTACCAAAAGAACCCAAACCAAATCGGGAGAAACAATATAGAATGGTAATTGATTTCAAAAGTCTGAATTCCATGACTATCTCTGATGCTTATCCGATACCAGATATATATTCAACTTAGCAAGGCTCTCATAAAATGCCGATTAAGGAATCTAATATTTCTAAAACTGCATTTTCTACATTAAATGGAAAATTCGAATATTTTGCGTCTCCATTTCAGATTACTGGTCCGTCAATTTTTCAGCGAATGGTATACAACGCTTTGAAGGAGCATATTGGTAAAATATGCTATGTGTACATTGACGAAATAATTGTGTTTGGACACGATATTGATGAGGAATTTGGAAATTGTATTCAACAGGGTTCTAGAGGCTTAACTAAATCTAGAGAAGTCACAGTTTCTGAAGATGAAATACGAGCGGACTACCAGAAGATTGAATAAATTCAAAATATAAACCAAACTAAGACGTTCAAAGACCTTAAAAGTTTTCTTGGTATGACTTTCTACTATAGGAAATTCATCAGAGACTATGCTAAGGTTACAAAGCCTCTGACTAGTCTGACTAGAGGGGAAAATGCTAGAGTAAAAGCAAACTCATCTACGAAGGTATCAGCGGTATTATCGGATGAGGCACTTAATACTTTTAACGCATTAAAAGCATTGTTGATGTTATCTGAAGTTTTGGCATTTCCTGTTTTCGATAAACCATTTAATTTAACCACTGACGATTCGAATTATGCAATTGGAGCTGCTTTGTCTCAAAACTTCACAGGTGAGCCTATAGTATTCATTTCCCGTTTTCTTAAGCCGGCTGAGGAAAACTACGCTACTAATGAGAAGGAAATATTGGCCATCGTTTGGGCACTTGATAATTTGCGATGTTATCTCTATAAAGCGAAAAAGGCCGCTATCGTAGGCCTTAGGAAATTAGAACCATAACGCCAAATTAAAGAGATGGAAGGCTAGAATCGAAGAGTAAAATTACGATTTTTTGTACAAGCCTGGCAAATCGAACGTAGTGGCGGACGCATTTCTCGGCTGGGAACGAGCAGCAATCAAATTTATAAGCTAAGCTATGGTATATGCTAAGCTTCTAAAGTAGGTTCCGATACAGTCACAGTCTCAGAAATCGGTTCCGAAACTATAACGGCTAATAAGGGGAAAGGAACTACCAAAGGAACGGTTCATAGTGTCCAACAAGATTCTAGTGATCTTATTGTTCCCGTCGAGGTACCCTTGAATATTTTCAGGAATCAAATTATCATTTGAGAAGGAAAGGAACTGCATAGTAGCATACAACCACATCCAAGGTTTACTAGACATCACGCCAACCTTGACCAAATAACTTCCAAATCTTTGATAGCATCTCTTAAACGATGTCTTAATCTGAAATGCGGTAATGGGATAAAAATTTTTGAGTGTTTCATTCCGTTACTTAATGGCGTGTATCTGGTCCATTTTGTGTTGTATTGTACAAAATATGAATCACTCAGAGATTGGTAGAAGACGTCAGCGATCCAGGAAAAGTTTGTAAAATTATAGAAGACGACCATAAGCGAGCTCATCGAAATCTAAAGAGAATGACTTGCAAATTCTGGAAAAATATTATTTTCCTCACATGGCAAGTCTTACTCGACTTTATATTAAAAACTGTGAAATATGCAAGCTGAATCGATAAAGTTTCGAAATTCGCTAAGCTTTTTCACATTAAGAATAGCTCAATTCATTTCACAAAAGTTCTTCATTACTTCACGCAGCCTCGTATGATTGTGTCAGACAGTGAGCGGGGTGTTCTTACGAATATTATATTAAATTTCACTAGATCATTAAACATCGAAATTTATTTTACTCCTGCACAAAAGAGTGAGGTTAACGGACAAGTCGAAAGGTTACATTCAGCATTTATTGAAATTTATCGTTGTATAAATTAAAAGTATCTGTCCCAAAGATTTGATAAATATCGCAATAGGCAGATACAATAATACAATCCATTGGCCACAAAACAACCGTGCGATATATTTTTTTAACAGGTTCGAACTATTTAATTATCAGAAATTAGTAAATTTTCGGAATCAGGTAAATCAAGGAATTCGCCGTCTTATTAAAATTAATCAAAAAACACTAACGAGGGATAATCAAATAAGGAGTAAACATAAACCATTGTATAAAAAGCATAAGGTTTCCAGTGACAGCTGCGTAACATTATCTACAAACAGAGGAAGGAAATAACTTAAGCCCCATTCAAGGAAACCAGGATGAAATCCTTGCACTAACAACTTAATAATTTTAAGTTATGCTCACAAAAAAATAATATAATCAAATATATAAAGTTTTGTCACATAAATTAAGACACATATATTTGTTTTAAGAGAAATCATATTTCTAATACACTAAAGTACTTTTTAAATATGTAAACCTTAACTTTAGTAATTACTCGTATAGAATTTTGTCTTACTTACTAGCATGTTAATACTTTGGATACTTTTAATATTTTCCACTATGGGTGCTTAACATGTATTCGAATATAAATCCCCTAGTGTAACAATAAAGCATGGAGAGGGATGGATAGTAAATGGGTATCTGAACGCTGTGCACGTTGAGGAAATGCTTCATACCACGGCGGATGTATATTCAGCTTTAAAAAACAATGAGCTGAATAGAAAGACATTGGAATACATATTACCTTCAGAACACTTGTAACCATATAAATTCAATCAAAGGAATTTGAAGAAGTAAAAGATTCATAGACCCGATCGGAATGGGTTGTTGGAAAACCCGACGCAGCAGATTGGAATCATCTGCTCGAAAGTCAGGAAATTCATAGAAAACAATGATCACCAGTACGTTAAAAATAATAAGTTGTTCGAGACAACGGGCGAGGCGGTGAAGAAAATTAATAATTTAATCACTAGTTTTGAAAATGAAATCTCTAAATCTGATTTCTATGAAATCGCGAAGTAATCACTAAATCAATCAATATTGAGGAAGTGGTGCGAGCCACTTTTTTGGATGTGGAGGAAATCAACCGTATTGTTTCTGATGTGGTCTTGCTCCCATACAGTAACGAAATTGAAGCCATTATATATGAGAACCAAGCATTCTTTCAAATAGTATATCTTTGGTATACAGCATTTCAATAACAAAGGTCAACCCAAAAAGGCTTGAGAGATTAACAGTAAGGGCATCGATCATTCGAGTTCGTCAGGTCAAACTGGGATATAGAAATATAATAATAAATCATTAAAGTATTTACGGCATCAAGGATAGATGCACAATGGTCAGTTACACAACAAGTTGCACTCCTAGTGAGTTGACGAAACTTACATACCTAATAAGATTATTCAATGAAACTATAGAAAATGGAAGAGTTTATAAATGAAAGAATATCTAATATTCCAGCCCTTCCGCCTTTGCTTGCCAATGTGTATGAAAATGAGCAGGGGCTCGATGTAAACTTCCTGCACGAAATTAATTAAGAAAACATAAATCATATCAAAAATTTAAAATACCATATCAATCTCTCCTGTTGGTCCTACATAACCGATTATATTTTCATGGCAGTAATAGTAAGCACGGTCTCATTGAGGAAAATATTTAAGAAAATTAAAATTCCAGTTATTGAGTCAACTCTAGTTATTTGTACAGAATCAAAATAATCAGCGGGACGCTGATATATTAAGAAATTAAATTTAAAAAATGTAATATATTAACTGGATTCATATTGTAACTCAGCAGAACGTGTGTCTGGGAATGTTGCAATATAAAATGTGTTTTTATATTGAATAAAATTTTAAGTCAATTCTGGGAGTCTAACAACTAAGACGCTTAATCGCTGTATTAATTAAATTCATTATAAATAAACTTATAAAATTTTCGTTTTTAATTATCATTAAAAAAGTTTAGTAAAAACCTCTGACAGAACAAGAATGTACGTATATATTTCTTACAGTAAAATTTAGAAAATTGTCAGCTATGGTACAGGGAGATGGTGAAATAAGGATTTTGGACAAAATAGTGACCAAAAAAGTGTATCATAATGTTTCAAAAACAAATTGATCGTCAGCGTTAAAAATGCTGGTGTTATGACCGTGAAAATACGAATAAGTCTAAATACAAATATTGCCATAAAACTAAATTCAAGCATAAATCTTATTTATGCTTTATTAGCTCGATTCTTCATACTTTTTCAGCGCAGGATATAATCTTGTACATGGCCCTGAAAACAAATCACGTAATTTTCTAGCTGGTTTGACTTTAAAACAATCTTTTGAGACTTGTGTACCCTGATGTTTTCATTTAAATACAGACTCACCTGTTGCACGTTTGTCTAATTTCTTATTGCTAAACACTATGTGACGTCTTTTACATACGATAACATTCATAAAAAGCTCAAAATTTTTTCATAAAGGGCCCAAACTCCAAAAAATTCCAATAATTTCTTATTTTTGAGAGCACTTTTTTTACAGCGAAGAAATCAGGTAAATATCTTTTTTGTTGTTAGTGTTGTAATGTGTGGGTCTATTTCAAAATTTTGACTCCTCGAGGTCATTAAGAATAACCATAACGAAATGTGTACAATAAATAAACATGTTAAGAGTTTGTTGTAGGAATTCTCAAATGATAATACGATTTTAAATTTTGTTCTGCTTTGAAAAGACTATTTTTTATAAGCTGTAAGTATGTGTGTTTATATCAGTCATGCACATTCCATTATGAATTTTGTATGCTAGCATTGTGACCATATTAGGTTTTTTAAAGCTAAATTTAGCTTTTTTATGTTCGATTTAGCTTCGAAATTTTTCATTTAGCTTTTAGCTTTTTTCAAAAATTGACTTAGTTTTTTTAGCCTTTTCTGACATTTGAACAAAAAAAGGATAATAGAGCAAAATTAATACAAACATTGTAAGGTTTGACATCGAAAACAATAATATTATAGCATTACAGAAAGAATAGTTTATGCATTGCATACATTCTTATATTAACTGGTAAATTCATACTCTCTTTCACATGAGTTTGAAAGAAAATTTTAAAATATTGTTTTTTGTTGCCATTTATTTTTTGTATTTTTCTACAACTTTATTTAAAACCACCTTTACTCATTCTGTGTTATCCGAGAATCCATATACATACATATATTATAAACGAAGTTAACTTTCCCCTTTATCACGATCCTATCAGTATTTGGGCCACCTATTTGTTTTTATAAGGAAAATGCAAAGACGTTTGAAGTAGATGATGACTGTTGGCAATAAAAAATATCTTTTAAAAGAAAAAGTACTTGTCATTTCAGACAAAAAGCCACTGGTTTAGACGTCTCCGATATCAAATTAAAAGTAAAATAAAAACATTTCCTACTGAATTTTTGTAAGTTGGATCTATGTATTTGTGCTTCTAATTTCAACAAAATCGGTTCAGTCCTTTACGCGTGATTAGCTCATAAACGAACTGAATAATTAAAACTATTTCTTAGTTTTATTTGCATACTTTTAGGCTTGCCATTTAATAAACTTTTAACATAAAATGACAACGAATGTGACGTTTTTGGCCCGTTTTCCCCCAGATTTAATTTTGAAAACAGAATAGCCTATTTCGTTAGTTGTATCTTCTTCTGTCTTGAAAATTTCAGCATAATCGGTTGATTCATTTAATTAATTTAGTGATTGCTAAACAAACAAACAAACAATTTGTAATATACATACGTATATGGATTTGAAAAATGTATGAAACTGAAAATTATGAACATTTATGTATTTCATTTGAATTCTTATTGAAATTTGTTCAATTATTAGTTTGACTTTTATGCTAATCAAATAGGTAAAAAAGTGATATCTAGTTTATCACCTAAACAATAGTTTTTATTTTAGATTTAAAGAAAACAATTTATATAGTGCTATATTCATCTTATCTAACATCCCAATAAAAAAATATATGTCGAAAAACAATTTAAAATTTTACCGTTTTTAGCCGAAAACAAAATTTTTTAGCTCTTTTTTGAATGTGATTTAGCTTTATGTCATTTTAAAATCTGGTCACACTGTATGCTAGTGAGCAAGTGAGCAAGAAATCTGATTTTGCTCTCCGCTTCACTGACAAAAACAAAATTTTCATTTGCAAAAAATGAGAAAGAGAGCAGAGAAAAAGTTTTTTGTTTGCCCTTCTTAGAAATGGAAGAGAGTTGGGGCTTGCTGATTTTTTCTATACAAAATGCGATAGAATCTATTTTATTTTTACAGCGCTTTTTTACTCTCTCAATTGTGCTCTCACAATCTGTGCGTGGTGTTGCCGTACTTTCACTGAATTTTATGCATTTTGTAAACATATGGTTTTGGTTTGGAGCAAAGAGAAAAAGAGATGAGAAATGGCGATAGACAGTATTTGAAGTTGCGGCTGTGAATCTTTTTTTTGACAGCGTTTTTGCTTGAAGTTGCGGCCGTATTCTGTTTCATCATTTACTTGTCAGCATTGCCATAATGATGATTTTATCATATTTTTGATGATTTTTTTTTACCAAAATATGATTTGATGATTTTTAATTAGAAAAAAAAAATAAATAAAAAATTAGTTCTCAAAACGAGAAAATTTTGTGTCAATCAGCTTGTAGTTAACTGTTTTTGCTATGTACTCTGTGTCTAATCTATACAAAAATTTTCATTGTTTCTGGCCATTAGGAAGTAATTTAAATGAAATTTTTAGGGAATATAATTCTTAAAAAACGTATTTTTTAAAGCTTCTTAAATTCAACCATAAAAAGATATAAATATTTATTACGAAAAGGTAACTCTTTAGTATATTCATATATTTTCCTAAATATAGTATTCTATTTTCATACATTCTATTTAATTATGTACATTCGATGAAATTTCTTTAGATGGAAACACTACGAAATCCATAAAATCAATGAACTTGAATATGGGGAAACTTTAACTTTGATGTGATTTTAACGTTTTTGTTTTATAAGAGCTTTCATGTCTTGCCCGTTTAAAATTTATAAATAAAGGGTCCGCCATCTAACGTTTTTTTTTTCAACTAGTGCTTATTTGGTGAATTGTAACACTTAGCTCATGTCTGATTTGACAGATAAATAGTTTTATCCTTACGCTGAACGAATATGGTTGTGTATACGCTTCGCTAAGTGGGCCTGCGATAGACTTACAGAAAATGCCGACTTTGCTAAAAAAAATTATCTTTTCAGATGAAGCTCATTCTGATCTTGGCGGGTAATGTAAACAAGCAAAATTGTCGCATTTGGGGCACAGAGAACCCGCACGCATACATTGAAAAGCCGATACACCCAAGACGAGTCACCGTTTGGTGCGGATTTTGGTCCAGAGGCATAATTGGACCATTTTTCTTCGAAAATGAGCAAGGAGTGGCCGTTACAGTCAATGCCGATCGTTATCGGGCCATGTTGAAAGAATTTTTGTTCACAAAAATTGAAGAGGATATTAGCAACATTTGGTTTCAACAGGACGGCGCTACGTGCCACACAGCCGAAGCTACACTCGATATATTGCGCCCTGTTTTTGAAGATCGCATTATCAGCCGTAGAGCTGATGTGTTTTGTCCACCTCGCAGCTTCGATTTGACACTGTTGGACTATTATTTGTGGGGTGCCGTCAAGGATAAGTGTTACACCAACAAGCAGAGATAATTGACGCTTTAATGTACAATATTCATGAAGCCATTGGTGAAATACAGCTGCACACAATCGAACATTTGCTTAAAAACTGGACCGATCGTGTAGGCTACTGCATGGCCAGCCGACCCTTTACATCAACGACATCAAACTAAATGGCAATATTTAACCTGAATTAGACAATTAGATATACATGATATGTATTTTAAGCTTTGAATGTTAGAACAATATTTGTCAAATACGTATAAGTAAAGTAGAACTGTGCACTTTTAATCCCACCGTAGTCCCTGGCAGCTAGTGTGGTCCAAAAGTTAGGGTAATATTTTATATTCCTTTAATAAATAATAATAAAACACAGAATATTTACAAAATGAATGAAATATTTGTTTTGAGTGATAAGCGAATTCATACCATTTTCTTCTTAAAGGTTATTTCATGTAAATGAAGTCGTGGGTGGTAAATCCGTCAACTCTAATTTTGACATACTTTTTTCTCCACAATGTAATTATTTTTTCGTCGAATATTTATATTTTATTTTAGTCGAATATTGCATAATAAATAACTTAAAAAATTCTTATTCAATATAAAAAATATAAAATAAATAAAAATAAACAAAAAAAAAATAATAATAATAAAAAAGAAACTAAAAACACAAGTGTAATTTTTTTTATACAGAAAGTGATAATTAGATATTAAGATAAATATAAAATATATGTGGTTTTTTGATGAAAATTCACATATATATATAAAATTACAAATATCAAAAATTACTGGACCGATTTTGAGCAAACGTAATATATATGTTCTATGGGGCGTGAGGAGTGTTTCTGTGTAGTTTGAAGTTTGTCCGACAGATGGCGAAATATTTAGTTTTTTTGTGTTTTTGCACCGTAACTCAAGAACTACTGCACCGATTTCGATCAAACTGTACATACATGTTCTATGGGGTGTGGGGAGTGTTTCTGTGTAGTTTGAAGTTCGTCCGACAGATGGCGCAATATTTTTTTTTTGTGTTTTTGCACCGTAACTCAAGAACTACTGCACTATGCTGTGTTTCCTTGTAGGCGTTGGTTCGTTAATCAGCGTGCAGTGGCGTTAATTAGCCTGATACCGACTGAAACCTAACATCTTTTTGTGAAAAAAATATATTAAAAAAAGTAAATAAATATTTGTCACTCTTTTTTAAACTCTATTTGCGCAATAAGCCTATTTTATGTTTTGCAGAACGCGTTAGGTGCTTAATCGGCGTGTGGCGACATGCAGCGGCGTTAAGGATCCCGACACCGACTCATACATAACCTCTTTTCGTGAAAAGTTCGTGGGTGTCAAACGAAAAAAAGAACTTATTAAATTGAAGATTAATTTATTTAAATTAAATATTACATACATTTTAATAAACTAACCCAAGGTGTTAGTGAAAATAAATTAATTGTATTGTTGAAAGCTATTGAAAAAAGTAAATAAACATCAGGTAAGACAATAAAGGGCAGCCTTTCTACCCCAACAACAAGAAAAAAATAAATATCATAAGAAATGTATATTGCAGTACTAAATGCCACACTCACGTGCAAATATTGGTCAATTAATCAATCATGAGTGCCTTCTTTAGAGGTCGGAACACGATTGCCTTCCCTCGAAAAGATCTCATACATTTTAATTTTTTTTTTTTCAGGGAGATATGACGGTCTTTGCCAGTATTTCACATGTAGTGGTTCTTTATGGTAGTTAGTATTTTACCAGTCACTACTACTCCTGGAATATATGGCACTCTGTACCAGTATATTTCCTGGATACTACTACTACAAACCTGGGATCTATGGCTATTTTTACCAGTAGAAGTCCCTGGTCACTACTACCACTACATGCTTGGGAACTATGACCTTCGAGATCAGTAGTTGCCCTCAGCAATACTACCTTGAGTTGAGCCTGACTTTTACGTTTCATGACGATAGTACTGAAGCCGTCTGTACTTACAGTACCATCCTCATACTAACACAGTCTAAGTTCAACCACAATGTATACAGTGAGGACACACCAACAAAAATAACAACAACCATACAACAAATTTTACAACTCAGTAGGGATACACCAGAGAGTAAATATTAACATAATACAGCTATCTCTTTCTTCCGAGCTGAGTTGTAAAATTTTAAATTTTAAATATTATCATAATATAGCTATCTCTTTCTTCCGAGCTGAGTTGTAAAATTTTTTATTTTGCTTTATTATTGCATTCTGACATTTTATCAAAACTTTTCAATTTTCTTTCCAGGTATTTCTTGCAGGTGGCTTACGGATTAAAATAATAATCATATTTATACTTAAAATAATGATCATATTTATACTTTTAAATTATTAAAAAAGTGTTTTCTTTTTAGGTAAAATTTTGAAGTGTAGCAGAAAAGCAAAATATGAGTATTGTGTCCTATAAACGATTTAAAAATAATTATAATGTAATGTTTTTCAGGGATCAAGAAACACATTAGAAAATGGAAGATGAAGACAAAGTTCATAAATATGTTTCCTGCAACAAGACGCGGTATATGTCGAGGTAAGTGCATATGTACATATTAATACCTACAACCAAGTGCAAAAGCTCCATGAGAAAAAACACCGCGACAATCTGATGAACTACTTCAAATCAAGTCGATCTATAAAACCAAGCATTTATCTGGAGTAAATGTAATTAAGTCAGCATTTAGACGTACTATTTAAATCAGTGGACATCCATTAACAAAAACGAAAACTGAAAAGCCTTAACTATAAACGGTTGGCTCGGTATGACAACGACAACAGTTAAAGGCTCTAAAATTGTTTTAGTTAAAAGCCAACATGACCAACAATAGCAAATCTTTGGCACTCTTTTGTAAGTTTAAAATGATAATTGTATGTCAAAATGCAGATTTACTTACATTTGCTTCAGGTAATTACTTCATTGTAGATATCCAGTAATTTGAATTTGAAACATTTTACTTGATTTTGTTTGTCCTCTATCCTTAAAGTTATGTAGGTAAATCTTTTGGAGTTTTTTTTTGTAGCTTTCCCAATTTTTAGAGCATAGGATAAGAATATCCTTAAAAGTGGTAGAAATCAAATTGTTTCATTTCCGAGGAGCTTTGTGCATTTTTTCAACGGGTTGAAATGCGGTAGATTGTTATCAGTTTGCGTACATAACTTTTTATTTAATTTATTACTCTGTATTTCAAAGAAAATGATGTAAAATGTTTTAAATCCATGCATTATATTATAAACAAAATAGTATTTTAAAAGAAAGTAGCTTGATAGCTAAGCATCATAATTAAAAAATGCATTTATTCACTCCGGTAAAGAGTACGTGCACATAATATATTAATGTATTAAACGTCGTTTTTTAACGTATAGCTGTTAATTTCGTTGCTATTTAAGTCAAATTTGTGCATTTGCTGTAAGAAAGTTAATTCCGATTTGCGAAAAAACTTTTTTTTGCAATGGAATGATGGAAAAATAAACTTATTATTTTGCTTAGAAAGACAGAAAAACCTTTAAAGAAGTTGCAGAAAAGGTAGAGAAAATGCGTTCCTCTATCTATAAAACCATCAACTTTTAGAAAGTAGCTGGAGGCTTTGTATCAAGACCTCGTTCTTGCCGTCCTTCAAAGTAAATTTAGAAAAAAAGGATACATCTTATCTACTTTGTGCTGCAAGATCCAAACATACTAACTTCAAAAATGGCAGAAAGCATTAATTTAAAATTAAACAGGAGTATATGTGATGGTAATAGCAGAAACAGTTTGCATGCTCGTACAGCACGTTAGAACTCTTTCATTTTATTAAATGGAGTCAAAGAAGAAATTTGTTCGGTGGAGAACTGTAAAATAAACCATAAGAATTTTTGAAAAGGGTTACATTCGCCAGCCACAAAACTGGTATATTCCATGCAAAAAAGATTGGCTGTGGTTCTCAAAATAACAGACCATTCACTAAAGACTAATTTATTGTTAATGCTTTCATGAATATTAAAAAATAAGATTTTAAGAAAGTCCATACACTTTTGTACGCAAACGTTTTCAGCGTATTTACATACTTTTTTGCAATTAATTTGTATATAATTAATAATATATTTGAAACTATGCTACAAGATGTAATAAAAAAACTTTTTATTATAAAGACCTGCTGTTGAGTAATTTTTTTTGTATTATCTTGGACATAATGGTTTTGTACACAGACTTTTTCTGACTAGTGTACACTATACGACAAAGTATAATGTAAGTTTTTAATGAATATGATAAAGCATCTGAAAAATAAAAACTATTTTGAAATTTTATGGACTTTTTGTTATTTTAAAGGACTTTTTTAAATTAAAGAATATTTTACACGCGACAAAATAAATTATAAAAATTAAACAAATTGAAATCAATTTCCTACATAAAAATACGTATTATTTGTTTCGTCCACCTTTTTGATTTTAATTACAACTCGACGACATTTCGATATATTATTGAGAAACTTGCCTAATGTTTCTGAAGATATTTTTTGTTATTGAACCTTTGCCATTGTTGACAAACTTATTGTTTTAGTTTTACTATTACAAAATATTTTAATGTCTCAAACTAAAGATGTCTTACCAATAGAGATCAAATTTGGGTTTTATTAAACAGAACAACCGGTAGAGGACATTTTTCTAAATATTAGCTGACAGATACTAAAGTGGCCATTTTGTGTAAATATATGTATTTATGTAACATTATGAAGTCTGTAGACCCCCCTAGCGCTGTAAATAGCACCATCGAAGATGCAGATGCTAAAAGTGAAAAACTATCGACCTCGTCCAATTGAACCCTGAATAACTCAATTACACTTTCATTGACTGAGGCCTCTCTTCGTACAGACTTTTATTTCCCTTTTTTTTTGATGTGGTTGTTGTCAACGTATTAAATAAAATTTTTTATTTCAGTGCTCGTAAGTGCATTATGGGATGTCTGAAGGGACATTCCCTACACAAATTTCCGAAAAATCCGTCCAGGTATGTTTTTCTATAAAGTAATCAACACACACACATACACACACAAACTCGAGCGCGAACTGTGTACACTCGTTAAATGGATGGTTGCCATTCCGGTTTTCTGGTCACCAACGGCTTACGGTTTGTTTTTGATTCGATTAAATAAATATAGTTTACAAACGTAATAAAAATATAGGTAAAATTTAATACATAAGTAATAAATATGTAGCTCAAATAAATCTGTGTCAATATGGAGGAGTAGCTTAAGACGACTTAAGCTAATGTTTCATATGACGACTACAGATTTATCGAATTTAGAGACAATCTAAAATAAATTTAATGGTGTACACTTTTATTGAAAACTGTAGCATTCGGTGTTTTGTATATTTATTGTATTTCTTATTATTTAAATGTAGCTAACTGGTGGGGTTCTTTATAATGCTTTTTTCTTTTTCTATATACGCACGCAATGGCTTCAAATTCTGGGTGTGGAGTCATCAGCGAAATGTATTTATGTTTGCGGACGGCATTTTTCGGTTATGCACTCCCAAAAAAAGAAAGCACCGAAAAAAAAGTAGTCCTGCTGATAGCAAAACGGCACATGTTTTAGCCGATAATTTTAATTCGATTTTAGGTTCATCTGACGCACAAGGTAGTATTTTAGAAAGTTTCAATAGTATAGTGGTACCTGAGGCATCGGTTAGATCAGGTCAGGGTAATATAGAAGTAGGTAGTGTGGGCTTCGAGGAAGCAATTGGAGCAGGTCGAGGCAATATAGAAGTAGGTAGTGTGGGCTTCGAGGAAGCAATTGGAGCAGGTCGAGGCAATATAGAAGTAGAAGTATACAGTTCTATGCAAAATATTTATGCCTTAGTTCAGGAATTAAAAGGTAAAGAGAGATTGAGAACTTTACAGGTAGGTTTTGACCATTTTCGCAATCTTTACCTAAACCAACGACGGACGACAAATCAATTAAAATCGGACAAACTTCGCTTAGCAGCGAAAGTAGCAAAATTGGAAAAGAGAATAGCAGATTTAGAATCAAAGTTATACGCTCGTGATGAAAATCCACAAGTTTCAGAATCATTGTTAGTGTGCGTCAGAAATGGAACCGAAAACTCGCCGTTACGATGAGGCTTTAAAGTTAATTTCTTTAGCTGTGTTCTTTTTATCCCCTCTTGTTTATCGACATTTGCTTCCCATATTTGATTGGCCCAACAGAAGGACTTTGCACAGATTCGTAAAGGACTGGCCAAATTCCCCAGGGAATGCAAATGGTAGTTTTGCAGCTTTGAGACCTCGTACTCAACAATTCACACGAGAGCAATTATACGTAAGTGTGTCATGCGATGAAATGAGTTTAAAAACATTTTTAGATTATGATAGATTCAAAAACAAAATAATAGGCCTTCAGGACTTTGGAGACATAAACCGCTCCAATTCATTGGCGAGTACCCCCATGGTGATAATGGCAAGTGGTATAGGTGGTGAAAGCTGGTCGCAGGCTGTTTCATACTTTTTTGTACAGAATAGTTGTCAGGGTTTTTTATTAAAGCAATATGTTTTCGAGGCCATAGAAATGTTGCAAGCAATAGGCTTGAAACTTTACCAATTCGTCTGCGACCAAGGATCCAATTTTGTAAGTTTTTCAAAAATTTTAGGCGTTATGAAGCAACAACCTTATTTTGTTGTAAGTAATTGTAGGATTTTTTATGCACGATAGCCCCCACCTTTTAAAATGCTCCCGGAATTGTCTGTTTACCGTCCAAAATAGCATTTATTTTAACAATGGAATGATGTCATACATTTCTTCAAAGTTGATTCCGCCAATAGTATCAGATGTGCTCCTAAGCTAAGCAAGGACCACATCAATCCAAATAATTTTCAACGCATGCGCGTTAGCTTAGCAGCCCAAGTCCGTAGTCGTACTGTCGCTACCGCGATGAGGGTTTTATATAGTTCAGGGAAATTAGGCTCTTCAGTTTCTGATACCTTTAAGAATACACCAGAGTATTTAGATTTTTTTAATGATTTGTTTGATATTTTTAATAGTCGCAATGAGCGCGAACTATTCCATGGCTCTCCCGAACAAATACATTTCCTTAGAGAGGCCTCTAAAAAATTAGAAACAATTAAGATTTACAATGAACGGGGGGATGTTACAAATATGTTTAAGTTTATTTCTGGGTGGCAGCTTAATATTTCGGCCTTAAAAAGTCTTTGGGCATATCTTAATTCAGAAGGTTTTACAACTCTAAAAACTCGCCGATTGACACAGAACCACCTAGAGCATTTTTTCGGCCAAGTCCGTAAAGGATCTGGCAATACAAGCTCCATAACGTCTCGTAATTTCTCTAGCTCTTTTCAAAAGCGCTGGGGCTTACACTATGTGAATGTGGTGGTCAATGGAAACTGCGAAAAAGTTTCCGCAGGTGACCCAATCGTCAATTTTTCTATTGCTGAAAGTGCTTTCGACAATGACCCTAACCATTCTCAGTGGAACGATTTTCATTGTCTTCCAAACCCCTGTCTTTCCGTTATTGCAGAACGCATGTCCGAAGTCGCTTTAAATGAAAAGGAGTTCCTCAAGCAAAGCGCATTTGTATATATTTATGGATATTTTTACCTGAAAATCGTCGGCATTCATAAATGTGAATTGCCTATTCCTTATTTTAATGGGGAACCTGTTTCTCCTGAATTTATCTTCACCTTGGAGAAACAGTTTGACAAATGCAACTTGGTGAAACCTCCACAAGCGTTTGTAGATTATATATCTGTGCTTGAAAATAAATTCGAACATTTATTTAATTTGAATTGTCACAGAATCGGCTTACGTCAAATCATTTTCGACGACTTAGTGTCAATTCGTCCATTTTTATGCTGCTCTTCCTTGAAGCATGAGGATATGCTTCATTTGTTTATTCGCATTCGTATTTACTTCGCTCTTAGGTCGTTCAATACCCAGGCTAAGGAACCTAATTTTAAAGCCAAATATCTACGTGTTGTACATAAGTAGTTTTTTTTCAGTGCTTGTTTAGTATTAAGTTATAAACTGTGATATTTATTTTTTTCGTTTGTATGTAGTTTTTTGTATATACATATGAATTGTGGTTTTTTTTATATCCATTTCATTATATTGATTTCATTATATGCATTTCATTATATTCATTACATTTTTTTGCTATATAATTGAAATTTTTATTATTTATTATTTTATTTTTTGTAAATATGAAGTATTTATTTTTCTTTTGAGAAATATTTTTAGTACGTAAGCTTAAAATTATATTATTTTGAAAACAATATTTATATAACATTTTGTGAATCACTTTCTTGTTGTTTTTAGCACGTAAGCTTAATGTTGTTTTTTTATTTTGGCTTTTTTGTTATTTTTGTTATTGTTTTATTGTTATGTTTTTTATTTCATTTTATAAGACCTCTATTACTGTTTACAAATCGACTCAGCTCAACGTAGTCCAGTATTAAACCGTAATAGAGGCCTAAATTATTTTTGTTTGGGGACCAAAACATTTTTGACACCGAGGATTCTGCATCCAGGAGTAAGTGTAGCGAAAATAGAATGCAAAATTAATTTGCATACCAAGCTTCTCCTTTTTCAAGGCCATCATAAGTGGTTAAACCCACAACCTTCCCGAGGTGGTGCCGTTTTAAACAGAATGTGATGGATCTAGACTAAAGAAGTCGAAAAAATTATTAATAAATGATGGTAATAAATGCCCTTTTAAGTATTTTATTTAATTTGTTTTAATTAATAACATTTTTAACTTTAATCCCATTTAGTCTGTCCAAAAACCTTTGTTGGTGTTCGTATTCAAGTCACTCCTTCCGAACACATAATAACATAGCACAGCAGCAATTTGGTACGACTCCGACCGAGCTAAAAAGTAACAAAAACCTTAAAAAATATTCTAATCAAGTTCTTTGTTTTTCTTTAGGTACTCAACAGAGCAAGGAAAATTCATGCATGTGCAATGAAATGGTCGTAATAAAGTTGGTACAAGCACCTTAATCAAGGTGATTTAAGTAATGCCTCTGATGACTCATGGGAAACAGAGTCAGAGAATAGTGAATTAGGCTGTAGCAGCAACATAAAATTATCAATTGCAGAATCTCATATATTATCGAATATGGATAGAGCTCGTGTAGCTCTTGCACGTTTGGAGGAAATATTCAATATAAGTCCAAATTTACAAAGTCCAAAGGTAAATTTGATATTCTCAATACAAATATATCAATACAATGTTTTATTTTTAGGTGATGCGAAAACTTTTGGTTATTTATGAAGGTTGTCGTTCTTTAGATCGTCTCTTAAATAATGTCATCCATGAAGATATTTTTATGGTAAGCGTTGTACGAAAGTTATAATATAGTACCTATTTCGTTCAATTCTCTATTTTCTATAAGGGTCTTATTGAACGTGTTCGTAAGGGTAGTTCTCAAACGTGTACAAGATCAAAAAAATTGTTTATTAATGATGTCGTATCAACAACAACTACTTGCCCTTACTCCAACAAACAACAACATCAACCACAAGTTTTAAGAATGGTTCTGCAATAGCTAGCAACGATAATGGTGTTTATAGAACAGATGACAAGGTAATTTTATTACATATTAACATTTAGTTCAAACATAGAAACACTCATTTTTTTTGCTTTCTTTTGTTTTAAATGCAGATTCGAACGAAAATGCCAAACAATTAATGTCAAATGAACATGAATATCCTTTGCCAGATTTTCCCTTAATACCGGCAAGTCGTGGCTTTTGTTTAACCTTGTCTGGCGTTTTAGAAGATTTAAAAAAAAGTTACTTCTTTCAATTAAATGGCTACTACTACAGTCAATAGCCCTACAGCAACTTTAGAGGACAACGCAACATCATCAATGATTAAATAGCCTTAAATTATAATTACAAAATAAATGTTTTACTCAAGTTCTTTTTTAAAAATATACGTTTAGAATAAAAGAAACGAAACTAAGATATATACAAAAGTACTCATGGCCCATTGCCAAATTTAAAAGCATTATTTAAAAAAGAGTGTTAATAAAACTTAAAAACAAGAAAAAAAGAAAGAAATGTGGTTTATTTTTATATAATTAAATTCAAATTTTCACATTTAAAATAAGTATGCATATTTTAATAAATTTATAATAATAAAAGTAGATTTATATTTCAATATGTATTTCAAGAATTATTGAAGAATCTTATTAAAATTGTTAAAGATATTACGAAATATTGATCGCAAAATTGTAAAGGATATTTTATTTAAAATATTTTTGCTTCTTACAAATAGTTCAGAATGCTTTATTAAAACCACTATTAGAAAGTTTGAAATATTTTCTATAAACTGCAATTTATTGTATAAAAAATACATTGTTCTATTTGTTTATAATTATAAAAATTCTTTGCCTTTTCTCATTTCGTGGTAAAACTAATTCAGATTTATGTTAATTATCTATTTGTTTTACATCCTTTTGCATTCATTACATATATTTCAAAAATTCTAAATTCTTTTCATAAGTCTTAACATAAAAAAACAGTATTAAGTTTTTATACTAACACAGGTATTCTTTGAAATATTTAAAGAAAAAAATGTTATAGTTTAAATTTCGTCTTTATTTCTGTAAAATACTACTTATAACTAAAAATGCAATCTTAGAAACTAATACGTTTTTTTTTAAATTGTTTAATGTATATTTTTATGTATGTTTGTTATAATTTATTTTATTTCAGCCTTCTATAAATAAAATATTAATGAATAACTGCTTTTTAATTTTTTTATCGTTTGTTGATTTTGGACTCATTGAAGAAAATAAGTTTATTATATTTATCCAAGACCGGCAAACAAGATTCACGATTCAGATGTGGCACATAAAAAACAATGTTTTTAGTTAAAAATAATGTTAAATTTTATTCCAGATTTTTACTTACCTTTATTAGTTGCAAATTCATTCATCATTAAATAAAACAGCAAATTTTTTATATACAATCTAACAAAACACAACCAATTCAATTTTACTACAATAAATTTTATTTTTTTTCGCTTTTTGAGCTGTCATTGGTGTCCACACTGTATACACTGTGGTTCAACTGAAATAGTATTGATGATCAAGTTACCAGCGCGACCCAAACAAGGAGAAATTTTTGAAATTGTCCTCACCAATACACTGCCTGGCACTATGTATGCGTTAGTAATAGTTAATCAACAGTTGACTCTACTCTCTTCTGCTCTTACGTGATATACAATAGAATACTCTTAAAATTAATGGTAGAATTCTCTTAAAACTAACTACATAATTGTCTTAAAATTGACTATATAATTTCTCTTAAAATTAACAATATAATTGTTTTTACAAGTTAGCAATGTAATTCTCATTATAATTCTCTTAGATTTAATAGTACAAAATTAAATATATTCTTTTATTAGTAATTCGTTTTTTTCAAAACAAATTAACAAATAGTTATAAACTAAAAGCATATGTGATGAAAAAACTTCATTACAAGATGTTCTACATTAGACAAGAAAAGTAGAACCTAGCAAAAAAGCAAGAGAACCATAGACAATATAATTCACAACAATTGTACCCTCACTATCAAAAACCATTCCTTTCGAAATCGCAGCCAGCAAACAATTACAGACCACAACTAAGCATATTGTTACGAAAATAAGAATGGGAACCTCTACGTTTATTACTTCGCTAAATAAATAAACAAAAGCTGTAACAACAACTATACATGATGTTTACAAATAGCCAAAATCGACAACAACAAGCATTATTACCAGAGATAAAGTAAATAGGAATAACACAGCAACAGCAACAACAAACTAACAGCAAAGAAAACAAGTAACAGACAATAAACAAGCAACAACAAATACTAAAAGCTAAAGGAGGTAGATGTTTACATACGCATGGCTACAAAAGAACTAAAAAGAAATTAAAAGAAAGAAATAGAATCTACCTGAAATATCGAGAGGTTCGAGAGCTTCCGATGTATTGTTTACTCAGCCATATAAAAAGGAAATTGATGCGAACGACGATCAATTTAAGTAAAGTAAATACTACGAGTGCAGTTTGTGTGAAGAGAGTTTATAAGGAGTAAACTCGTGCAGTGAATCGTGGAGTAAAAAAAAACCAGTTTAGTTGGAGCTAACTCAGTAAAGAGAGTTAAGTGTGGATAACCTCTGGTCGAGTAATTGTTGTTGTTTACAAAGTTGTAAACACACAGAGTAATAATAAGAATAAGAATTGTTATTGCCTGTAAAAAGATTACAAGCAGTGGTGCAAATAACTGTGTTGAATAAAGGGTTTTTAATTAAAACCAAACACAAAATTTATTTTATTTTAACTACAATCTGCGAACTCATAAAAACACGTTTTTTAAAAAGGTAAAAGGGTATATTACAATAACCTACAATTACCTGTCAATCAGCAACAACTTTAATATATCAACACCTAGCCAAACCCACTATCACACAGCCACATGTAAATAAACACAATTCAACAATTTTAAACAACCACAATTAAACACTTACGCAACTTATCAAATACTAGAGCCCATGGACACTAGCTCAGGCTATACTAAACTTAGAAACAATAGCGGATAAACGAGTAGATTTCCAAGAAAAATTTCATCATATTGATCATACTTTGAAAACTTTTACACATATTCAGATTCAATGGGATACTTAAATATCAACAAACATGGCACCAACCTACCGTACATAAATATTTCTTCTACGTTCTGACGCCCACTCCGTCTCCTAATAGACACGGGTGCATCGGCATTTTTTATATGTAAATCCAAAATACACAAAAAAATTACATGTACAAAACTGTACACCAATAATTATAACTACTGTGTTAAACAAGCACCAATTGAATACAAAAATTAACATCCCTTCGATCATAAAATTCCAAGAAAACAGAATCCTATAACTTTTCGTTTTTAAATTCCACAACTATTTTGATGGCCTTATTCGACTCAATATACTTACTTGATTATGTGCAAAAATAGACCTCGAGAAAAAACAATTAATCACAAAGAACCCTTGCATTCCCTTGTCTTTTAAACCAAATTTTTCCGACAAATTCCTAATATCACAAAAAACTAAAGCTGTTATTAAAATTCCTGTAGATTTAGAAAGTGGCGACTTTTTAACCCCTACTCTTAAAATTAACTCAAAATTAACAATTTCGCCATGCATATACAAAGCAAAAAACAAGTACAGTTTTGTCGAAGTAAGTAATAGATCAAATACGAATAAAATAAATTTAATTAAAAGTCCAATTAAAGTTGACCCAACTTATACTACAGAAAAATCAATATTAATATTATTAATATTATTCGACAATTTTCCTGAACATCAAAACCTAAAAATATTAGACAATCTTAGAATTGACCATCTAAATCTGTAAGAACGAAAAGTTATCATAAAACTATGTAAAAAATTTGAGGATGTTTTCCTTCAAGAAAATCGGTCTCTTACTTTTACTAATAAAATTAAATACAGCATTATTACAAAAGACGACATTCTCATTTATACAAAATCGGAGAGGTACCCTCATATTGATAAAGAGGAGATTAAAAGACAGATTTCAGATATGTTAAACCAAATTATCATATGGGAAATCTACTCACCTTGGTGTGCCAGTGGAAAAAAATGGTTATTGAATATAGGAAGCTTAATGAGAAAACAATCTCAGATAGGGCCCCAATACCAAACATAAACGAAATATAAGACAAACTCGTTAAATGCATGTACTTTACCACATTAGACTTGGCTAGCGGATTTCATCAAATAGAGATTAATCCGAGAGCTATTTCTAAGACTGCATTCACAGTAGAAGGTGGACACTACGAGTTTGTAAGAATGCCCTCGGACTTAAGAACGCACCATCGACATTTCAGAGAGTAATGGATTGTGTCCTTAAATATTTGATAGGAACTGCATGTCTGGTCTATTTAGACGCCATTATTGTATATTCTACCTCACTGCAGGAACATGCAGAAAATTTAAAAGAAGTTTTTGAAGCCCTTATAGAAGCCAGTCTGAAAAATTGACAAATCAGAACTATTACACAAAGAATGCATTTTTGGGTCATTCAGTGACAGAGTAAAACCAAACCCTGATAAAATATCAGCAATTCAAAATTTTACATTACCTTCAAATCACAAAGAAATAAAGTAATTTCCAGGCCTATTGGGTTATTATCGTAAATTCATAAAAGACTTTGCCAAAATAACAAAACCATTTACAGCTTCTCTAAAGAAAAACAGTACTATTATAGTCGACGATAAATACAAATAACTCTTATAATCTGTAGAAGCCTCCTAACTAACAATCTAATTTTACAGTATCCAGATTTTTTTAAGCCATTCAACCTAACGACAGGCGCAAGTAATTTTGCGATAGGAGCCATGCTGTCACAAGATCCCATAGGAAATGACAAACCTATTTGCTACGCGAGTCGAACACTCACAAAATCAGAAATCAATTATTCGACAATAGAAAAAAAACTTCTAGCCATAGTTTGGACTACCAAAGACTTTCGACCGTATCATTTCAGTCACAGTTTCTTTACAGATCATAAGCCACTTACATGGATTATTAGATGGCGTTTAATATTAGAAAAATATGATTCCGAAATTATATATAAAAAAGGCAAGCTAAATACAAATGCGAATGCCCTTAGTCAAATAAAAACTGATCCTTCAGATATTGTAAATATAAATGCATTTGACACAATATTCAATCAAGACACTTCAGGTAGCACAATTCACTCAGCGTTATAGAATTGCGACGACGGTATACCAATTTCGGAAAAACCAATAAACGATTTTAGTGTACAAACTGTATTTAAAAAAGGAAACTCTCATCCACGTATGAACATGGAAGTAATCTTTAAAAATAAACATGGAAAACCATTTACATACCCCAATTATAAAGAAGAAATTATAACGAATATTTTAAAAATCACCTTACCCCTAATTTTATTAGCACAGCAATTTTCTCAGATCTTTTCTCATAATTCAAAATGCTTATGCAAAACATTTTGCACAAGGCATAATTTTCTGTTAGTTAGGTGTACTGAAATTGTTAAAGACGTAAAGGAGAATGATAGTCAGGATAAAATCATTCAAAAGTACCATGAAAAAAGTAATCACAGAGGTATTCAAGCAACATATGATCACCTTAAACGTAAATATTATTTTTCGTATATGAAATCAAAAATAATCCAAACTATAAATAATTGTATTCCATGGAAAAGATTGAAATATGACAGACACCTTCCACAAAATTAATTTAGAAAATCCCCAACACCTTTTAAACCACTAGACGTACTACATACAGATATTTATACAATTAGCTGAAAAAAATGTTTTAACTATTATAGTTAAATTTTCAAAATTTGCCGCTGCATATACTTTAACAGTGAGAAATAGCATTTGCGTTATAAAATCTTTAAAACACTTTCTGAGTATGCATGGCATTCCCAACCAAATTGTTTGTGACCAAGGAACCGAATTCTATTCAAATATACTTAAAGATTTTTGCAAACAATACCAAATTTACTTAGACATTACTTCTTTCCAATTATAAAGAGCAATGCTTCTGTGGAAAGACTCGAAAAAATTAAAGATAAAAAGTTTGAAATGGATCACTACGATATCCTAACAGAAGTCTTTATAACATATAATAACGCAATCCATTTAACTTTGAACAAAATCAGTGATAGCCAACCGATGTTCATGATTTATAGCCCACATATCCGATTAATATGCGACCACTTATTCGCTGATGATTTGTATTAATTACGAAGTAATTTTTACCAAATTCAGAAACTTTTACTTTCACCGTTCTCAACATGTACAAAAATTATACACCATGCTCACCCCGATTATATTTGCTGCACAACTTAGAATATTTGACCTAAATCGACGTGCTAAATCTTATTCAAATACTTTTTATCAGGAACAGTGATAAAGGAATGTATAGTGTCTACTAAAATGTTTTAATAGAAACAAACACAATTGTTAGGGGAAAACTTGTTCTTTATTCTTTAAGTGTTTCTTCAGTATTGACGCCAAAAGATAGTTTTTTCTTTCATTTTAAATTTGACAGAGAAACACAAAAACACAAGAGTTTCACAACGCTGTGTAGTTGTATATACGTAGTATATCCAAAGTGTTGTCACAACTACTCCCCTCCCAAACAATGGAGTGATGGGGTTTCCGCAAATGAAACTATTATCTTTCTGCTATAGGTCCTCAAGCGATATCAGGATCTCTGAATTTTCTGTAAGGTTATCGCATCTGCAACCGTGTTTTTTATACCAGAAATGTGTGTTATATCAGTTGTATACTGACCAATAAAATTTAAATGACGTACCTGTCTGGGAGATGCTCTATCCAATTTTTGACGGAATGCGTAAGTTAACGGTTTGTGATTCGTTCGCACTACGAAATTACGACCATCCAGCAGATGTTTAAAATGTTTGATGGCCAAGTAGACTGCCAAGAGTTCACGATCATATGTACGGTAATTTTTTTGCGATGGCTCTAGTTTTGCAGAATAAAATGCTATTGGTCTCCATTGATCTTGAACAAGTTGTTCCAAATGAGCGCCCACAGCTGAGTCCGATGCGTCTGTAACTAATGCCAGTGGTGCCTCGGGTTCCAAAAAATGTGGTAGAGTCTCATTAGCCAAACACGTTTTGCATGCTCCGAAAGACTTTTCCAGCTCCAGAGTCCATTCAATTTGTCGACGATCGTTTCTCTTTGACTCTTTAAATAAACTATTGAGGGGTGCTTGAATCATGGCTGCATTAGGAATAAATTTTCTGTAGAAATTCAAAATTCCTAAATATCGCCTAAGTTATAAAATGTTTTGCGGCTTAGAATAATTTACTATGGCTTTAACTCTGTCTGAAGGCGGTTTCAGTCCTTCGGCAGATAGATGGTAGCCCAGAAAATCTAAATTGGGAACGTAAAATTCATATTTGGGAGCGTTGATTGATAAGCTTGAGTCCTTTAACTTTTGTAAGACGGTTTGTAGGTGATTGTAATGCTGGTTTTCGTTTTCCGACAATATAAGTATGTCGTCGAGGTAGCAATAAACATAGTCCAAATGGCGAAAAATTGAATCCATGTATCTTTGGAAAGTTTGAGTGGCATTTCTTAGGCCAAAAGGCATTACTACGAACTCAAACAATCCAACTGGCGTATTGACAGCAGTTTTCTTGATGTCATCTGGATGCATGGGTATTTATAAGTTTTATTAATATTAATGTTTGAAAATACAGTTTTTTACATAATTTTTCAGCTATGTCGTCTAAGCGTGGAATTGGATACCGATGTGGTTGGGTGTTTGCATTAATTTTGCGGTAATCCCCGTATGCTCTCCATCCACCTGTTTTTTTTCTTTACAAGATGGATAGGACTAGACCAAGGACTACGGGATGGACGAACTACTGCAAGCTGTAGTAGGCTGGCAAACTTGTCTTTGATTGCTTTGGGTTCTGCTATTGGTTGGCATTTTGTTATAATTCTCTGTTGGACGTTTAATGATGTTGGTAACCAATAGGAATTTGGATTTGTAATTTCGACATAGTTTATAATAAGGTCATAAAATTTGGATGAAGAATTGACTGTTGATACACTTTGTTGATCTGAATATTTTACATGGCCTAAAGATTTTAGTGATGTCATAGAATCGACAAGTTGTTTACCTTTTAAATCTAAAATCAGTCCATAGTGCGATAAAAAATCCGCTCCTATTATGGGAGACTTTAACTCCACTATAATAAACGTCCAACTAAAAAGACGTCGAAGTCCAAAAACAGTTTCAAGAAATTTAGTACCATATGTTGAAATTATTGTATTAATCACTGCATATAACTTGAGATCATCTGATATTGTAGTTGGTTTGTAAAAAAAAGTTTTTGGTATTACAGAGACAACTGAGCCAGAGCCCACAAGAAAGTTTAGATTATTTTTTTTTATCGAAAATATGTAATCTTTTTTCAAGAGTGCGGATTGAATTAAGACTGTTGCCTTCAGTTGCACTCACCGAAGACAGCTGTATTAGTTTTCCTATGGAGAGATGGGATTTGCATTGAACTCGCATGGTTGTTTGCATTTATTCGAACCAGCGCCAAATTGAATATGGTAATAGCAGACTTTTTGTTGTCGGCGAGAGTGAGATCTGCCTCTTCCATGGTCACTCTCTTTGCTTGTACTACGCCGCTGAAAATGTGTATTGGTACTTGCAAATTCAATAGATAGTTGGTTAAATTTTTGAATTGTTTGGTTTAAAGACGATTCAAGCGCTAAAACACGAGCCTCAAGAGCAGAACTTTTCGGATGTGATGAAAGTGCATCACAATATGATACGATATCCCTTGCTGTAGTAGTTGCCATTACGAAGGGAGGTGAAGGAGAATTATTAAAGATTCGGTCAGCAATTACGGCTAAATTTTGTTCTCAGTTTTACATGCAGACAAAATATATCTGATATTGCTTGGCATATGTTGCAGCAAAAGAGCAGTCAATGCATTGATTGATATACTGGTACCAGCTAATTCTTTCATTTCCCGTAGTAGATGGCTTGGTTTTTTATTTCCAAGTTCCAACCCAGTCAGCAGTTTCAAAAGTTGTTTTTCTTTGGACGTATCAAAACGAGTAATTAATTCTTCTTTTAATTTTTCGTACTTGCCTCTTACTGGAGGATTTTTGGCTACATCAGCAATTTGCATTAATGTTTCAGCATCCAAAGCAGTTACGACGGTGTAATACTTAGATAAATCTGCTGTAATTCTATTCACATGCAGTAGCCCATCCACCTGTGCAAACCACAATTCTGGATCTGCCGGTAAAAATGTTGGCAAACGGTGCCTACCAACAGATTCCACTGAAACATCATGACCAATATTTTCCGCCAATTGGGAGCATCCACTTTCCACTTCATGGAGTTTGTTTGACTTATTTTGTTGTGGGGGATCATCATTTCCCATTTTATTTAATACAATAACAATTATCTAATTTGTTATCGGGGTGACCAATTATAGTGTCTACTATAATGTTTTAATAAAAACAAACGCAATTGTTCGGGGAAAACTTGTTCTTTATTATTTAAGTGTTTCTTCAGCACTGACGCCAAAAGATAGTTTTTTCGTTAATTTTAAATATGACAGAGAAAAAAAAAACACAAGAGTTTCACAACGCTGTGTAGTTGTATATAAGTAGTGTTGCCACGAATGACCACCATCTGCCTTCGCGTGGCAATTACGATCAAAACCGTAGAAGGAAGTATTCAATTTGGTCCAGTCGTTTTCAAGTTTTAAGCATCCGAACAATCCACAATCCATTTTTATATGTATAGATTGTAAAATAATCAAATTATTCAAATGTGAACTCTGTAATGAGCTTGCACTCTTATTCATTTTAACGGTTGGATTTTTGAATTTAATTACTTTGTAAACGCCATCTATCGATGTAGGACTACGTTCCTACCTGTGTTTGTTTACCTTTTAATTGGCAATATGATTAAATCAGTTGCAAAAGAAACGTTAGATGTTTTCCCTCCAAAATGATTAGCCTTTAACCAACGCCTTCTTTTAGGGAAAATTAGAAAACTAAGGACATTATTTCAGAAAGTCTCAAACTGTTAACAGCTAATTTACTCTTATTACTTTTTGTATTGTGCAGAAAAAAAAACAGTGAAAGACATTATTTGAAATTTGAGTATCTTTGATTATATAATATATAGTGTAATATTGTGCTATTTGGTAACATGACTGCTTTTTTTCTATATGAATAATCATCATAATTTTCTTCGATAATTTAGTGCCTTAGGATACGTACTTTATATAAAGGAATAATTTACTGTTATTACATTTTACTTCTCTTTTGCCGTTTTACCCCCAGAAGCCATCTCCTGTGGTGAGAAGCCTACATTATTTTTCGTTAATATAAAATTCTCATAATCTATTTTCTCCAATTATTTAGATTTGGCACCAATTGCCTATTAAAATACATATGATTTTCTTTAACATTTGGAGATATATGTTGTATGATCAGTTTCATATTCTCTTTTGCTTGACCTTGAAATTTTTAAACCCTTTTCTAACACAGGTGATTGTGTTAAGCCGATCTTGCTCGGTATTATTCCTCTCGTTGTCAAATTATGTTGACGGCAAAACTTACAGAATTTTAGTATATATATATTGTGCAAGAGAACTAGGAGGATGAAAAACGGATATATAAGGAAATTTAGAAAAAATGAATATGTGTCGAATATAAAATTGAAAATTTTAAAATTGAAAACTATCTGTGTTAAATCTATGTGAAAATATTTTTAGTAAGATATTAATTTTAGTAAAGTTGAGATTTATTGTAAAACCAAAAACAAACAAAAAGAAAGCTTAACGGTATTTATATATATTTATATTATTTTTGTTTTTGGTCCGAGAATTTGGTGTACAGAAAGAATATGAATATGTATTAAAAACAATATGCCCCTAAATGTAAAATATTGTTCAATTATGTTAAACGGTACTGTTAAATTTTAGTGTTGTGCTACATTTATTGTATGTAAAGTTAAATATTATTATTACATGTTCATATACATTGTTTTATAGTTTGTGGTAAATAAAACGCGTTATTTTACTCTTAAACTATTTAAAATTATTTTTTTTTTATGTTTGGAAGTATAACAGAATTATAAGTTGCGAGAAGAATTGTCTACAGTTGTGGCAGCAAAGACGACGCGAGGAATCAATATTTGTTTTTTTTTTCTTTTGTGTTCTAAAGTGTCGCCAGATTCACTCCGTTCACTAGCTGACAAACTTGGTGCTGCCACATCCACTCCCTCTCCAGTGACTAAGTCAGGAACTGCTGGGAACAATGCACTTTCGTCAGTGGTTCTTTCAAGATCATTGTTGATTGAGGTTTCCAGTTGTCGTGATGTGGTATGCTGCTTTGACTTAGAGTCTTGAGGTCTTTGGTGTTGAAAATTGTCTTGAATATCATTGATAATAGAGGCTGGTTTTAATCGGTCGACGCTGACGTTTACATCTTTATCTTTAATTTTTATGGTATATAAACGATCGGATAAATGTTGGACTACCTCATAAGGCCCTGTGTAAGGCGTCTGAAGTGGTTCTCGGACTGAATCGGTGCGCAGGAATACATGAGTGCAATCATTAATATTTTTCAAAACAAACATTTTGCTTTTGTTTTTATGAGCTGTTGGTATAGGTCGTAGAAGACTAAAATGGTTGCGAAGTTTTTTAAGAAATTCATCCGGATTAGTGTTATAGTTAGTATTTTCAAAAAATTCATTTGGAAAACGTAATGGGCCTCCATATAATAAGTCCGATGGAGAAGCCTGAATATCCTCTTTGAAAGAGGTTCTTAATCCAAGTAATACTGTTGGCAGTATATCAATCCATGAAGTATTAGGATGGCACACAAGAGCTGTTTTAAATGTTCTATGCCAACGTTCGACCATACCGTTTGATTGTGGATGGTATGCAGTAGTTCGGGCTCGTTTAGATCCAATGAAATTAGTCAATGATTTGAATAGAGCTGATTCGAACTGTGTACCTTGGTTTGTAGTTATAGTTTTTAGGCATCCGAATCTAGATATCTAATGAGTCCAAAAAGCAGTTCCAACGGTTTGAGCAGACATGTCTTTCAAGGGAACTGATTCCGGCCACCTCGAAAACCTGTCAATCATAGTAAGGCAGTATCTAAAACCTTGTATTACTAGCATAATTACAATATCCAGGTGAACGTGGTCAAAACGATTATCAGGTACATCTATTTTGTTCGGTGTTAAACGATTATGTTTAGTTATCTTTGCTTTCTGATATAATAAACAAGTACGAACCCAATTGATAACTTGTTTTTTTATACTAGGCCAAACATATTTCCTTCGGATCTCTTGAAGTGTAGCTTTAACACCAGGATGTGATAGATTATGTATGGAATTGAAAACTTGTTGACGTAGTTCATTAGGAACGTAAGGTCGTACATAACAGGTCGAAATGTCACAATAGATTGAAGAAGAATCGAAGTGGAATATTTGAAGTTTTAACGAATTGTTACCTTCCAGTAAGGTTTTCAATTCGTCATCTGTTTCTTGTGATAATTGTAGTTCCTAGTATGATATTGTTAACGGCATCGAAATTGCATTTAAACGAGACAAAGCATCAGCAACAGTATTCTTGGAACCAGGCAAATGTATTATCTCTGCTGTAAATTGCGATATGAAATCCAAATGTCTCAGTTGACGTAAGGAAGCTTTCTCTGGCTTCTGTGAAAAAGCATAAATCAGCGGTCGATGATCGGTTTTAATGACGAAATGACGAGCCTCCAACATATGACGGAAATGTTTATTGGAATCGTAAATTGCAAGTAACTCCCTGTCATATGTGCTGTAGTTGATTCCGCCTTTGACAATTTCCTGAAGAAAAAACCTAGCGGTCTCCAAAAAACCATCAAAATTTTGCTCGAGAACCGCTCCGATAGCTGTATTAGAAGTGTCCGTTATGAAAGCCAGTTCGGAGTTTGGCGCAGGATGCGCTAGCATCGTAGCCTCACTTATACTTCTTTTACACGCTTCGAAGGCATTTTAGGCTTCTGGCGTCCAAGGTATTTTTCTCTTATCATTTTTCTTAGAGTCTATGAAAAAACTGTTAAGCAGTGCTTGCAGTTGAGCTGCATGTGGGATGCACCGACGATAGTAGTTAATGATACCCAGAAATCTTCGTAGTTAACAAATCGTTTCAGGTTTAGCGTAATTTTCGATGGCAGTAACACGATCTTTAGAAGGTCGACAACCACTGCTATTGATAGTGTAACCCAAAAATTCGGCCTCATTTTGGCCAAAATGACATTTTCTAACATTAATTGTTAAGCCATGCTGACGAAGACGATCAAAAACTAATCGCAGATGGTGGTTATGCTCTTCGATTGAATTTGACATTATGATAATATCGTCGATATAAAAATAAACGAAGTTCAAACCTCTTAGAACTGAGTCCATAAACCTTTGGAACGTTTGCGTGGCGTTTCGTAGTCCAAACGGCATATACAAAAATTCTATTAAACCAAACGGGGTGCAAAGAGCTGTTTTTTCAATATCCTCTTCGACCATCGGAATTATTTAATAGGCTCTTACTAGATCTAATGTAGTAAAAATGGACATACCATATAGTCTTTCAGCAAAGTCGGTGATATTAGCTATTGGATAGCGATCATGAACTGTTTGAGCGTTTAATTTTCGATAATCGCCACATACACGCCAACCACCCGTTTTTTAGCCACAATGTGAATAGGACTAGCCCATTGACTCTTAGATATACGGCATATACCTTGTTCCAAAAGAAAATCTACTTCTGCTTTTGCGGCTGCTAATTTATCTCCAGATAATCTACGTGGGCGATCTGCTACCGGCTTACCAGTTGTTTCGATATGATGTGCGACGGTTATACCTCTTGTAACCTTTCGGGTTAAGGTTGTTGTCATAATGCTGACGTACTCCTGGAGTAAAGCTGCAAATGGAGTGTTTGAAGAAATTGTTAAGATATTAAATCTTCCGTTTTACGAATTTTACCACTACTAGCAAGTTTGGTTGCATCATATTCTAGTCGTTTGGGTTGAGATCAATTAACAAATTATAATGAATTAAAAAGTCAGCACGAATTATGGGTGATTGAACGTCAGCAATAATGAATAGTCACTTAAACTCACGACGTAACCCTAGGTCTAGTTTAAAAAACGAGTGACCATAGGTTGTGATTTCATCCTGATTGGCTGCCAAAAGTTTAATTTTCGAGGGGAAAAGTTTGGCCTGACTAAAGATGGGGGTATAACTGAGACCACCGATCCTGAGTCAATTAAAAAGTACGATTTCGTCGAGTTATCATATACGTGCAAACGATTTTCCGAAATTATTCAATTATTTCCGTCGCTGTCGCCAATTGAGTTGATTGACGACAGCTCAAATGGTTTTCCGAATTATTGTTATAATGTGGGCAATTTGGCTTACAGCGTTTAGCATTCTTTCCAAATTTTACTTGGTACCAGCAAAGTTGTGATTCAGAAGGATTCTGACCCGATTGTGAGCAACTCCGAGATCTTGAACGATTACGACAATTATTGTGACTTGATTGTATTTTCATCTTATCAATCTTATCCGATAAAATATTCATTGATTTAATGAGATTAGCCATTGAAGGGTTAATAGCACTTACCGAAAGTTGCGATTCACTACCTGAGGTACTGTGTGATATGGCACTTACCATGTTGTTGTTCGCCTCTAACATTTTATCTATCGTTTTTGCCAATTTGTCTAAATCGTCTTGCTCCCATATACTTAAAATTGGACGAATCGATTCTGGCATCTGTCCAATAAAAAGTGTACGGATTATCGCTTCGTTGCACTTACCAGGAGCTAGACGTTTCATGTGTGCCAAGACTTCAGACGGTTTCATACCCACGGTTTCTCCGCCTTGTAATAAGCGGCGCAATTTAGATTCAGGTGACTCAGCAAATTTTGAAATTAATCTTTCCCTAAGTACATTGAATTTGTCGTTTGCGGGCGGATTGGTAATTAAATCCTCAACAGATAAAAGGATATCGTCTTCAAGACGAACCGAAACAAAATCAAATTTATCTGTATCTGATGTAATGTCACACAAGGCAAACGACCTTTCAACCTGAACAAAGAAAGGTGTGGGTTATGCTTATTGAATTTGGGTATATGCAACCTTTGAAGATTCGATTTTGCTGTTTCATTTGGAAGCTCCCGTTGCTCCCGTAGTATATTCACTTCTCGTTGAAGGTCCCTCATTTGAACAATAATATTATCCATTTCAGACATTTTAATTTCGTCACTGCTGGATGAAGTCTTTTCTATTGAAACAGTTTGCTTACTTCTCAAGTTGATTTGCTTGAATTCATAAGCAGGATTGATCTTGTTCGTTGTGAAAAAAAATTGATCGCAGCGTTGAAACGTTAAAATTTCAAATAAGCTGCGACTGCGCTGTTTCTACGAAAAATATTTTTTACTGAAATTTTCACCGATTTGGTATTCGATGTAATTTGTTCCCAGCACGGGGTCACCAATATAGTTTGTGGTAAATAAAACGCGTTATTTTACTCTTAAACTATTTAAAATTATTATTATTTTATTTTCATGTTTGGAAGTATAAAAGAATTCAAATTAAGTTGCGAGAATTGTCTACAACGCGAGGAATTAATATTTGTTTTCTTTTTCTTATGTGTTCTTAAGTCTTGCCAGATTCACTCAGTTCACTAGCTGACAAACTTGGTGCTGCCACAGTTTTAAAATCATCAACATTTCTACTAATTAAAGCTTGTTTCAGAAGAGAACTAACATGTTTACCGTTCGTCACATCAAAAGATTTTCTGGTGGAAACCAACGAGTAATTTGTGAGTAATTACAATTTGTATTTTTTATTTTTGTTTTTTTTTTTCATTTTTATTTAACATCTTTTTGTTTTGGTTACGAGAAATCGTTTTTTTTTTTTAAGTTCACAAGAAAAAAAGTTCTAATTTGTAAAGTAATTTATAATCTTTTAATCTTTGTTGAATTTTTTTCTGATCATCTTAATGTATATTGATTATAATTTTTTTATATGTTTATTCTATAATTTATTATATTATTTTGTTTAATTTTCTTTTAATTCTTTTGCTAATATTTTTTTTCCTTCTTTCACTTTTGATTTCTTTCGTTTTATTTATTTTTTTTATTTATTAGACAATTTATTTCATATAATTTTTTTTTCATTCAAATTATGTATTATTTTCCTCTTTATAATTATAAAAAATTTATCATGATTTACTAAGTGTAGTGTGTCTGTTCGGCGAAAACAAGTGGATAAAGTGGTAGTTGTGGTAAGAATCTTATGAATCTTATCGATGGGGTATTGGATTATTGTGATCTAGAATGTGTGAGTGTTTTGATATGTAACATCTAGGTATCAAACTGAGGATTCTGTTTACACTTATGTTAATATTCATTAGATTGATTGGTTAATGAGCACGCAGAAGTAAAATTTCTGTTAGGTATGTATGGAATAGCGTATATCAAGGCTTTAAAAAAAACCCCATCAGTGAGCTATAGTGCTGGTTTAGAAGCGTGCTTCCATTGCATATAATCCCAACATTCACCATCCATTTTATATTAAACTTTATTTTATCTGTTACAACTCCTATTAAAAACTAAACAATTTTTTAGTTATAAAATAGATAAAAGAAGAAAACTATTGTAACTTAGCTTTGTAAACACCTTGAAATACCTGAAAATAATTTTTCGATACGAAACGCATTCCTCACAGCAAGAATTTTGATTATAAAATTCAAAGATTTGCAAGCATTTTTCGGTTGTTAGTCTCTTTATAAAATAAGACATTCGTTTTTTATAAGTTATTAATTTCATGATTTTGTAACAAAAAAAAAAAAAAAAAAATTATGAATTTTGCTTCCAAAATATAATTTTTCTATCGCGAAAAGATGATTTTCTTTCTAAAGCTTCTGGCAACGTTGTTACTTGCCCTCCGCATCTAAAGATGCACGGTAAGGATAGTTAAATGTGGACAATCTCTGGTTGAAAAGGTTGTGATCGAACCTAAGTTATAACTACAATCGGGTTGGAAGATCTTTAGGAAGAAAGATCTGTCGAGTAATTGTTGTTGTGTACAAAGTTGTAAACAGACGGCGTAATGAAGAATAGAAAATATGGTATTGCGTGTAAAAAGATTACAAGCAGTGGTGCACAAAACTTTGTTGAATAAAGAATTTTTAATTAAAACTAAGCACAAGATTTATTTTATTTTAAGAGCAATCTAAGAACTCATAAATACACGTTTTTAAAAAGGAAAAATGTAACAATATTATATAGTCTTTGGAATTGGTATTGTAGTTATAATTTGTGTAGATTGAAATGTTTTTGGTACTTTAATCAAAAAAAATTAATTCGTTTTGTTTTTCCAATATTGCTGTTCTAAAGTATTCAATTGTACTTATAATTATATCATAATCTAACGTAATACGTTATTTATAGTAGTTTTTACTAGTTGTATTGTCCTGTTCAAATGATCATATATTTTTTTTTTGTGTTCAGGTTTGTTATAGAATTATGTAGGTTAGTGCCGACGTATTAAAATGATTAGTAATGTCCTCCTGGTCAGTGTTGTTTATCGTGACGAAGAAGTATTTCCATGCATGCCCTACTAAATTTGTTAGTCCTCGTTTTTGTCTGTTTTTTGTGTTATTGTTTTTAACTTACTTAACAGCGTAACTATTTCGTTGTTTATAAATATTTGTTTATTCTTCTTTAAGATACCTATATCATTTCTCATCAGCAGACGCATATCCGATATTGCCTAAACATCTATGGGAAGAAAAATTAACTACGACGCTATTGGGATACTATTATTATTGTTATAAATTGCTATGTAACCACTTGTTTCCATTATTGGGCAAAATGTTAAATATACGTTTACTTTGGCTGGCACTGGATCATCACTGTTATTATTATCTACAAGGTTGCCGTAATTTTGAATTTGTTTAGTTATTAGCACTAAAATATTAAGCTGTTGTTGTTATTGGGTCGTTTGATATTGCTTGTGCGTACTCTTCGTAAAGGTATTTTTCTAAATTTTGGCTGTTCTTTATATCTAAAGCATTAAACACATAACCGACAGCAAGCAGTAGATAGCAAAATGTCCAAATTAGAATACATATCGGGTGGGCCATTTATCGGTTTAAATTTGAACCAGCGGTTATTTCGAATCTGGCAAAACTTGCGTCATTATATTCTTATACAAAATTCAGTATATTACCTAAACTGAACGAAATGAATCGGTTTACGCTTGAGCAACGTTGGGATTTATTGGAAAAGTGTCGTATTTGGGGCTCAGAAAACCCACATGTGGTCTTATAGAAGTCAATGCACCCATTACGAGTGTTTGTTTGGTGCGGCTTGTGGAGCGGAGGTATCATAGGCACATATTTCTTTGAGGACTTCGCAACTATTACTTTAAATGGAGACACTTATCGCATCATGATGACCGATTTTTTTGTACCCGCTCTTCATGGTATTGATGTGAACGATGTTTGGTTTCAACAGGATGCTGCAACTCGTTACACATCTAATGCCACAATCAATTTATTACGTCAAACGTTTGATGGCCGTTTAATTAACTGATATGGTGATGTCAGTTGGCTGCCAAAAAGCTGCGATTTGACACCGTTGGACCATTTTCTGTGGGACGTCGTTAAAGACAAGTATTATGCCGACAAACCAGAGACAATTGAGCATTTGTAGACTAACATTCGTGATGCCATTTCCGAGAGACGACCACATACACTCGAAAAAGTTCTCGAAAATTGGTTCGATCGAATGGAGTACTGTGAAGCCGGCCGAAGCAGTCATATGAATGAAATTATATTTCATTTCTAACCGGAACGATTGTACTTCACGTACGTTTACGTTTCTACGTGTTTGTTTTATTGCTTTTTTAAATTTTAAATGGCCCACACTGAGGTGGCGTGGCTTAGTGGTTGGTGCCCACGCACAGCAAATCAAATGACCCAGATTGAGCTCCAGCAGAAGACATGACGAAGAAAAATTTAATTGTGGTCTTTAATGTTTAATAAAGAGGCTTCAAATCCCTTCAGACAACTCTATCTAAAAAAAAAATAGAGAAGCCGCCCCGACCTTCCCACATACCTCTGGCGATGGTGACAAACATCAGATGAATGATCAGGAAAAGACGACACCTACTGCTAAAAATTACAATTCTAAAGTAAAGATTATATGGAGAAAGCTACAGTTTATTAAACATCTACTTAGCTTGAAAGATTTAATTAATTAAAGAAACTGCAACGAAGCAATGGATGCTTTGTGAAAGCTGAACGTTTATATGAAAACAAATGTTTTAAAGGCAGCACAGCAAAAGCAAATAATATATAATTTATATTTTTTATATTAAAATTTTAAATAAAAAACGTAAAAATAGCTTATTTCTATTTATCAGAAAACAACAGTATAAAATTAAAATATTGTATCAAACAAGATTTATCTTAATGTAATGTAGCAGCAGAGGCGATGGAAGAAACACAACCGGTTTAAACAAAAGCAAATTCAATAGTGATTTATTAACATTTGTAACAGATTTTTCTAATTTAGAGTATAATATTGAAAGCTAAGTTTTATTTTTATGAGAAATATTACATGACATAAATATTTATTTTAAATTCCTAATGATTCAAATTTAACGGAGATCACTTTACAAATAGTATTTTTTATTTACCTTTTCTTCTTATTATTTCATAAGTAAATATTAATATTTCATTCACGATGGTCATTATTTCATGTATTATCTAATTAGAATATAAAATAAAATTATGTGTGAGAATATTCCTAAAAAGAGGAATTTTGTTAAAATAGTATTAACGATCTTAAGTTGTTTAACATTACACTGATGTACACAAATATATCTACAAAATTTTGTTGTATGTAATGAAAGAATATTCTTTACTTAGATGTAAAGAATTACAATTTGGAGAATAAAGTTAGCAATATTGGTAATTTATCGAAAGTTGTACCGGTTACTAAATATTCTAAAATATTACAACTCTAAGAAATTATGAGATATAAATAGAGAAAGATAACGTGATAACAGGTCTCTTTTATGGTGGTTATACAGATATAGAGTGTAAAGATTAAAATTAAATTCCGGAGAGATTATAGTATAAACTCAAAGTGCATAACATAATTTCTTTTATTTATTAATTAGTATTGGAGAATTTTACACGGAAGATTTTGAAGAAAATATAAAGTTTTTTATTTTTAAGCCCAATTCAATTGGGTTTTAGTAACCTCAATTTTCAATAAAGAAGCTTTAAGATCGTTATACACGATCATCCTATAACACAAAGTAATTTAATGTATGCAGAGTTTAATGCTTTATAAGGATAATAGTCGAATTCAGTCTCAGTTCTAAAATTGCAAGTCACTACCAAAGAAAGAATAACATTTATAAATCAAAGCAATTTAGTTGAAATGTCATAAGAAAAACATAGTTCATCATATAATTATCCTAAAAGTGACGAATGATATCCAATATCCTTATTTCTACAAATTATCATAAATCATGAAATATATATACTCGTATTAAAAAAAAAACAACACCATTCAATATAAAAGGAAAGAGAGTGCTATTTAATTAACCAACAATGCATGCAATTGCAACAAACAGCTATGAAGACAAAAGGATTACCACATGTGACGTCATGAACAATAAGATCAGTATATTTAAATAAGTGTAAACATAATTTACATATTTTTTAAGAATAATGTAATATACAGATAGTCAAAATAACAAATTCTTATGCTATAATAATATGTTTTACTAAAACCTAATTCTTATACCTAACAAAATATATTACCAAACTAATACTTACTTATGTACTGAGATAATTTTAAATAATTTAATATCTTTTTCTATAACTAATTTAAATATTACAGAGAATAATATAAGCATGTTAAATTACATTGGTATACTATAACTTTCAAATTTCGAATTATTTAAAACAATTTAATTAAGCCTGATTTTGTATAAGTTACAGTTCCTGAAGGATATTGAGCTCAAACTTCTACAGTGGGTAACAAATATATTATATTAGCAGACAATATATTGTAAAAGGAGAACAACAAGAAAATCGTGATTTATACTATACTAAATACAAGTATTAATATGCGTGTGCTTAAATAAAACTTCTTTTTTTATAAATAGAGTAATTGAGTAAATAGAAAGCTAAATTTAAATCAGAATTAATTATATATAAACAATTATTTATAAAAACTAAAATTTTATTCTGAATATAAATTTAATTACGTTGATTATACAAAATAATTTTTAATTCGAATGATAAGCCCTTTAGTATATTTCATATGAACTCTTTAATATTAAATAAATTAATTTGAATTTTAAAATGAAATATTTTGTGTAAGAATTTTAAAATGGGAATGCAGAGAATCAGACGAAAGATTCAGATAACATGATACTTATTTAGATCTACTTTTTAGGGAAAGATACAGTACAATCATGAGTCAACACTTAGTATTTTTGTGAAGAGGGCGGGTATAAATATCAAAGTGCTTATCGTGACAACAACACCTGTCACCAAAGCATCAGTAATATAGCTCCCTGATTACTGCAATAGCCCTATTTGTTTGTTAATTAGAGTTCAGTCAAATCTTGGAAAGAAGTAGTTTCTCTTTTCTAGCGTGTAGTACTAGGTGTTCAATGTTTAAGAACCCTCCCCAATCCGGCGAGCTCAGCCTTTCAAGCTTTCCAAGCACAGAACATTGAAGCCAATGAACATTTAAAAGGAGTGAAACGCTACACATTGTACCTAAGTCTAATTTATAAGAAATATTTATTGTTTAAATTATAGTATAATGGTAGTACACCTGATATTTACTACTTACATGCAATCATATATGACATGCCACTCTCTTGCTAATTTATTTACATATATACAATAAAAACCTTTCCTTATTAAAAAACCTTTCCATCCTTACGAGATTTTAAGTTTCGCTTAGGAGAGGGATTTACTGGTTGACCAGACGAACCTTGTCTTATATGCGGATTTTATCACTCATCATTACACATGGACCGAGGGTCAGTATTCATGTTAGATAATGTTTGTGAATTATCATTATCGACACTTCCTTGCATGTTGGCATCATTCGGAGTTTTTAAGTAAGTCCTTTGATCTAACGAGATGTTCGGGATAAGATGCATTGATAATTTCTTTGGCCAAGTTGATTGTCGATAATTGCCTGTGTCCAACTAGAATTACTTGGGTCAGTATAATCGCGTACCCAAACTTGCTGTCCCTCTTCGATTTTAACATTTCTTTTACCACAGTAATAACTTTTGTTCTCTCTCTGATTATAAATTATTGTGTCTCTTAATAAGGGTGACTTTAGTAATTGAACAGAGTTTTCAAAGTTTTTCTGAAAATACTTTAGAAGGAGTTTCGCCTGTAACACAGTGTTTTGTATTTCTGTAATCAGCAAGGAAGAGGTGTATGATTGTTTCTAATTTAATATTTTTGTTCGATTTCAGATTTGCGTAAATTATCTTTTTTAGAGTTTTGACAAAGCTCTCAGCTTGTCCATTTGTTGCAGTGCATCAACTAATCCCTATCTAGAGAATAATTCATAAAATTTTGAAATTACGAAATAAGTGGATATATTCTTTGTAATGAATACTTCAGACCATTTCGAAAATGAATTGATAACGATGAAAAAGTAATGATTATTTCTTGTGCCTGCATGGACTGACATGAATTTCTTGACAAGGCATACAATAATTTACGAGCCTTTCTATGTCACAGTCAAGTACAGGCCACCATATATATGATCTGGCCAACGACTTCGTCTTGACGATTCCTAAATGCGATATATGAAGTTGATTAAATACTTCCTTTCTTAATTTTTGGGGAATAATTATTCTGTAAAACCACATCAGACAACCGGATTCTATTGTCAATTCACTGTATTTGTTCCTATACGGTTAAAATTCCTTTCCTTTTAAATGTTAAAGAACGTTCGTGTTGATAGCTTCAACCACATTGGACAATATTGGACTACGCCTTGTTTCCAAAGCAATAGTTTTTTAATTTGAAAGTGAGTTACTTTTTATTTCAATAAAATTTATGTACGTTTGTTCCTCTGAATTCATTGTAATACATTGTGGGATTCTTAATAAAACATGAGCATGGTTACTTGAATCATGAACGTATTCAATATTATATTGAAATCGAGATAAGATTACCGTCCCTAGCAGCTGGCTTTACAGGTAGGGCTCATGTCTGGCCGAATAACGAAAGAAGTGGCTTGTGGTCAGTAAGTATTGTAAACTTGTTGCCTGACAAGTCCTGGCATAATTTGGTGACACAAAAAATTATCGCAAGATCTTCCCCTCTGATGGGGGCATAGTTTCGTTCAGACTTAGACAGAGCTCGATAGAATTGTCGGGGTATTGATGCGCAAGTACACCCGCAATTGCCGTGTTTCTTGAATCTATGGTCAAGACAATCAGTAATTTGGGGTTGAAATGAAAAAATAATTGTGCTTTCGTGGTGAACAGACGTGTTTATTTTGAGCTCCGCTGTGATTGTAAATAATTCAAAGAAAAAACTTATAAGATTTTTATTTTCCTTTAATATAAAATAAAGGGTCCGCCATCTAATGTTTTTTTTTCAACTAGTGCTTATTTCGTGAATGGTAAGCTTAGCTCATGTTTGATTTGACAGATAATTAGTTTTATCCTTCCGCTGAATGAATATGGTTGTGTATACGCTTCGCTAAGTGGGCCTGCGATCGACTTACAGAAGATGCCGATTTTGCCAAGAAAATCATCTTTTCAGATGAAGCTCATTTTGATCATGGCGGAAATGTAAACAAGTAAAATTGTCGCATTTGGGGCACAGAAAACCCGCACGCATACATTGAAAAGTCGATACACCCCAGACGAGTCACTGTTTGGTGCGGATTTTGGTCCAGAGGCATAATTGGGCCATTTTTCTTCGAAAATGAGCAAGGAGTGGCCGTTACAGTCAATGGAAATCGTTATCGTGTCATATTGAGCGAATTTTTGTTCACAAAAATTGAATAGGAGGATATTAGCAACATTTGGTTTCAACAGGACGGCGCTACGTGACACACAGCCGAAGCTACACTCGATGTTTTGCGCCCTGTTTTTGAAGATCGCAATATCAATCGCAGAGCTGATGTCGTTTGTCCACCTCGGAGCTGCGATTTGACACCCCAATAATGGATAAGAGATTCAATGAATTAACTGAAAAATTAAAACAACTGTGAAAACAAAATTTCGAGAATGTGAACATCGTCTCTTAAATCGATAGAAAATTAAGTATAGCGATGAGTGAGGTAAATAATCTAACTGAGAGAGTATTAAACATAGAAACAGCTGTAAAAGAAAGAACAAACAGTGTCGAGTAAAATTGTAGAACTATCGGACGATAATGAAGAATTGAAAAAATAATTTTTTTTGCATGTAAGACAGCAAGTTAATTCAACAGTTGCGCATGATATACGCATTAGTTCTATTATCTGTTGATAACGCGACTATAGAGATTGTACAAAATGCTAACAATCTTGGAGTAATTTTTAACAAGAATCTCAATTGTTTGAACCATGTTAATGCAGTTTGTGGAAAAACGCTTGCTATGCTGCGAAATCTTTGGCTAACGCAATATTTTAGACCATTTAATATTCGTATGCTCATTGCCAAAACGTTCCTCATACCCACGTTACTGTATTGATGTGAACTTTTTTCTAGTTGTGATTCAATAAGCAGAAATATATTAAAGATTACATATAATAATATAGCTAGATATGTCTATGGCCGCACAAGATTCAGTAGAATATCTGCATTCTCGTACAAAATTTATAATATTTCTTTTGAAAACTTATTAAAATGCCGTACACTAGTATATCTGCACAAACTTATCTATAGTGCCTAACCCCAATATCTTTATAGAAGGTTAAAATGTTCAATATCTGAAAGAGGACGTAAGATTAATTATATTAGATATCGCAAACTAATTTCTGACAGAAACTTTTATATAAATGCAATTCGTCTCTGAATTGCTAAGCATTTCAAAATTGCAATATTTACACATTTTAATTTAAGACGACTACGTGTGAAATTCCCCGTAACAAATTTTTCATTGTCTTCTGAAAATTACTTGCTGCCATTTTAACCAAAAGAATTTCTACATGTGTACTCCAGGTACAAAATTACTGAGAATTCACATCTAGAACAAGCTGATTATAAGCGTTCGACATATCCAATTTAGAAAATAATTGTCCACACTCAAGTGAAGCGAATATTTCATCAATAGGTGGTAATGGGTATTTGACGTCAACGATATTAATTGTAACCTTATAATCGGAACAAAGCCTTAAATTGCCGTTTGGATTGACCACAGAGACGAGAAGTGTGCCCCATTCTGAAAAATCAGTTGGCTCCAAAATACCCATATCGATCATTTTACTTAATTTAGATTCGACTTTCTCTTTATATGCAAAAGGCAGAGGACGTGGTTTAAAGTAAATAGGAGCTACGTTTTCAACGTAATCTCATTCATTTTATACTTCCCCAAACGGTTACTAAAGACTTGTGAGAGTTCGCTCTTTATTTAATTCACGATAATATCGTACCATTGATGCCAATAAAATTTACCTGCATCAATTCAAAGTTAAAAGTTCGTAAAAATATTCTGCCAAATAATGTAGGATTGTTCCCATCAGTAACTACGACATTCACCTTTTTGGTTGTAGCCCTATACGTTATCAATGCATCGCACTGACCGAATATCTTTATATAATCGCCACTGTAGTTGACGTGTGGAAAAGAACACTTTTTCAATTTTCTACTAAAACCATTGCTATCAAGGAACAATTTGGAAACCAAGAGCAACCAAGGAGCGTATCATGATTTTTAATTATTTTTTATATGTAAATAACATGGCTTTTGTTTTTGGATCGGAAAACTGCCGCCAAATGTCCAATCTTGCCACAGTAGTTGCACTTGCTGAATTTAAATCTGCATTCTTTCGATGAATGGCTGCTCCAGCTACAGTGTGAGCACTTCCCGCGTTTTTTATTGAAGTTGTTGTTTTTGTTGCTCCTATTGTTAATGCTGCTAGTTTTGCCTTTGCCGTATATATAGTTCACATTGTTGTTGTAGTTGACATCACCTCATTTAGCCGCCATTTTGATTTCATAAATCATAGACTGATAAAGTGCCTTATCAAAAGTAAAATTTTCTGTTTCCTCGCACATTTTGTTGAAGATTCTTTCTGGAAGCCCCATCACAAATTGATTCAGAATAAAGCTTTCCAAACAGTCACCGAATTTGCAATTCAGTGCAAATGTTTTAAATCTTGCAAAATATTCAGCAATACTTTCGCTGGCTTTAATTGAGACCGTATGAAAGATATTTGTTTGTTGAAATACGAATACCGGTGGAGTGAAGTGAGTTTCGAGTTTTTTACCCAAATTTTATAAAATTATAGATGCTCGTCTGCTTGGGCTGCATAAGCTATTCAAAATATTATATTCCTGCGAATCAAATGATTTTAATGAAGCTGATCGCTTAGCGGTGTCGTTAGTGATGTTCAATTCGATATATGTACATCAAAATTTCTTTTTCCAGAGGATCCACGATTCTTTGGAGGGATTGAAGTCTTGCAGCGTCACATGGAGAATATTTTTTGTGACTGCAAATGTGATATCGCCGCATTTTTTTGTATTTATTAGAACTTTAATTTTTATGTGCTATTTTGCAAAAAAACTTGTGTAAGTGCATTGTAGCGTTTTGAGTAAGTGTAATACAATTTTTTTAACTTTTATTTTTTGTCATCTTCGCCAATGTAATGTAGTAGCAGAGGCGATGAAAGCAACATAACCGGTTTAAATTAAAGCAAATTCTATAATGATATATTAATATTGTACCTAAGTCTAATTTACAAGAATTATTAATAGCTGATAGTGTTGCTGTGTTGTTTAAATTATAGTATAATGGTAGTACACTTGATATTTACTACTTCTTTTATGCCATCATATATGACAGTTAATAGTTAAAAAGTTTTATACATTCAATTTCATTAATTTTTAAATTTTTAAGTAATATTAAAAAAAAGGGATTTTATTTTGGTGGATTTGAAAAGCTTGAGTATCACCACTGAAAAATATATTTCTATAACAAATATTTTTATGAAAAATTAAACAAATGAAAATAAAACCTAATTGTATTGCTGCTGTTGCTTTAAAAATATTTATAAAGTCGATACTATAGCAGCAAATGCTGCCAACAACAACGTGCTGCTTGATTATATGCTGCTTGCTGTCAGTTATGTCCTTAATACTTAAAGCATTAATATGACTTCTCAATTGAGTATATAAAAGGGGAAACGAGTAACGTAGCTGATTTCTTAAGTAAAAAAACGACAAAGTAGAAATTCAGCAAGATAACGAAGAAAACAATAGCATGTCAGTCGAAGTAGAAACGGTCAGGAGGAAGATCTAGGGTATAGCATTTCAATTTTGGATACTGTTGTTAACAGGCTTAAAACGCAAATAATTATTGTTCATGACAACCAAAATACTATTGAAATTATATTCAATTTAAAACGAATATACAGACATAAGTACATAAAAAAGAAAGAAGAGAAATAGGGAGAGAAAAAGTAGGTATATATTCGCACCTTAATGATAGCGAATATTGTAAACTATTCAAGCAGAATTTTCCGAAAATACTGATGTAAAGTTTCTCAAATGTTCGCTGTTGGCAAAGATATAGGAGACGAAGTATATATGCTCTATTCCGCAAAAGCGAAAATGGTCACTATGGAATAATACCGACCTTTGAAAAATTAACGACAAAACTGTATAATCCTAATGGTGAGATATGTTCAGGTGGAAAATAGGCCAAAAATCCGATAAAAACAAAGTTCATTTAACTGAAGCACCAAAAACAATTAATGTAATTCTACATATAGATACTTATGGAAATAGTAAATGTGCATTTATTGTCTTTATCGATAAATTTTCAGAGCATGCCACATGTCTTCCACATGCAGATAGAAACAGCAGAACATTAGTAACAAAACTAGAGCAATTTTTGGCTTTCAAAGGCAAAGGATGCTATGGTATCGATTTTACAAATATTTTGAAAGCAGCAGTAACGGCAGTAAAATTAGGTTTCATATTCAGCTGTTTCATTCTTCATAAAGATATTTTTTATAGCAAAATAGCTTTTCAAATCCACCAGAATAAAATCGCTCAGTTAAAATATTACTCAAAAATATAAAAATTAATGAAATTATGTTTTTCAAATTTTTTTATTATTAATATAAGTGTTGTTTGATACAATATTTTAAGTTTTATAATGTTGTTTTCTGGTAAATAAAAACAACTATTTTTGCGTTTTTGATTTTAAATTTTATATTGTACTCGAGTATCCCTTCCCGCGTTGCTGTAAGGCATTTTGTTGTATAACTATATCATGCATTTCTCAAAAGAAAAATTTAAGGAAATGCACACATTGTATATGATAAAGAAGCAATTAATTCACTTTTTACAATCTTCCATTGCATTGTAACAAGACAACCAAATTCTTTTGGAAACAGGGTAGTTAACACATGTTTTAAGCCATTAAGTGTTTTATAATATAAGGTATTTTCCAATAAGGTTTTTGGGTAATATCCTACCAGTGTTCTTTCTTTTAAGACACTAGTAGTTGACCCTGTTTTAAAGAGGCATTTAATCCTCTGTTTGCCTATTGATATGTTTATTACGCGCAATTTCAATTTTGAGGCAATATTATAAAATCTATTTCATTATTCTCTGTCAAGTAGTCTTCCTGTAATGTATCAATTTACATAGGTTCTGGTATCGGTCTTGAGTTGCAAGTAGATGTACTCAATCGTGTAATCCATATGTTGGAGAATCTCTGCTAGCATTTTGAAAATATAGACAAATAAATATGCAGTTTGTATGAGCATGAACCGACCAGTTGTAGTTACTAAAATTTATATTTTCTTCCAGACATACAAAGAGATACTGTAAAAATTTCAAGAAAATCGATTCAGCCGCTTAGCTGTCCATAAGCTCTTAAAACTTGAACATGAAGCGATTATGATAACAGTTTATATTTGTATATATCGTTTCCTCTTGGTCATTATTGAAAAAAAATCTTCAATTATAAAAGAAAACGGCGACAACTTTGGTGAAAATGCCATTTGCCGATAGTTTTAGAAAGCCTAGAGTCTATGCCAAGAAATACAACTCTAGCAGCTTCCAAATAATGTCGCTACTTATAATAAAAAAAAAGATTATTTAAAGTACACATATGTGTACCCGGGGTCTCAACAGGATAAGGCATGAACAAACCAACAAACATACAAATTCATTTTTATATAAAAGATAAGATGAAACTAGTTAAAATTTACAAGTCCAAATAATTGATAATAATTGATAATAATTGATAATAATTGTTAACAGTTCAATTTCGCCCACTCTTGTGCAACTAGTAAACGACCGTTTTCTTTAGAGAATCGTTGCCGAAACACTTTTTCAATATTTCCAACGTTCGCTCACCACTAAATCCGTATTTTACGCAAATTTAATACAAGTTCGCTGTTGGAAATTAAAATCCATTTCTAAAATAGAAATGTCAAGTCAAGCTTTGGCGCTAAGATTTCGCAGGAATATCAACAACAGATGTACCAACTTAACCAAAAAATTTTTAATTGGAACGATGGGACCGCCACACTGGTTTATTCTGGAAACTTTTTGATCAAGGTGGTAGACGTAAAATTTTTCAAGATTATAAAGAGTAGTCCAACCAAATATAATTGTAAATTAAACAAGAAGTTTTCAGAGAATTATCTTAATACATTTTATTGTGATATAAAGACAATACGTGGAAGAAGAACGTCATTGTTAAGTTACCAGAAAGTGGCTACTTGAAAGAAGATCAGGCCAACACTTTACGAATAATTACTGAACGGTCTATAGAATGGCATACACATCTGTATATATGAGGTATGAGGATGCAGAATTTTCAGTTGTTCACAACGGAAATATTAGTCAACCAACACCAATGTTCGAGTTAAACAAGGATGCCCACTATCAGCTCAGCTATTCACCATCATCCTGGATGACATAATGAGCAAAGTCTGTTCAAAAATAAGAGGACAATTGTCTACTCTCGCATAAGATTTGAAATATACAGTCGAAACTGAAGGATCTAGAAAGATTGGCTCGTAATGTTGGAATTGAGATAAATATCAAGAAAACCAAGACCATTAAAATGAACAATACGAGCACGTAAAATATTATGCTATAGGATCAACCAGTCGAGTAAGTAGATAGCTTTTGTTATCTAGGCAGCACAATGACTACAAACGGTGGCACAGAAACAGACAGAGATACAGGCTCAATAAAGCGAGAGCGGCATTTTGACGACTGCAGTCAGTATGAAGAAGCTCACATATATCAAGAGGGACTATGTAACGTGTCGTTTTTTTAGTTAAAGATTTGCTTTTGTAATTTCCCATTTAGTTTATCAACGACATAAGTTAATGAAAGTTGTTTAAGTCGATAATACAGTCGTAAATATTATGAAAATAACATGTTTGTCGCATACCAACGCATGAAGATGTATTTACGTTTAAGCCCAGTAAACATGCTGATTTCCAATCTGGTAAATAGCTAACGGCTAATAACAGGATTTTTAAGTCTTATAAAAGACTTAGCGGTGCAGTTAGATGTTATTCTTAGATGAGACTGGGATACAATTACATGTAGTTAAAGAAAGTTAGTGTTTTGTTTCAAAAGAAAAAAAAAAGAATTTTAAAGAATTATAAAATTTATGTGTAAAATTGCCAAAAGATTTAAAGGAAACTTGAAGTACACGAAGAACTGTCGTATTTTCGCCTGTAAAATAAAATGAAACATAAGTCATTAAAATAGCTTGGAAAAGATAAATATTGACTATGGTGGCTTTTTGAGAATTTTTATAAATTTAAAATATATTATTCTGAAGAAAAACTTTATTAAAAGGTCCAAAAACATTATAAAATTGCGTTATCTTAAGAAGTGGACTCATTTAGTGAGCCACTACTGTCCGTTGTTTTTTTTTCTTTTTTCTCTCTGTATCAAAAGATACATGATCAACTAATAAAAAAAGAACACGCTTTAACTCAAGAAAAAAGAAGAAGAAGACAAGAAAAAAACACAAAGAAAAAAATAGAAAAGTGTAAAAAGAGAATTAAGGTTCTACATATAAAAATCTGTGAAATTGCCGAAACTATTAAAATCGAAGCCCTAACGCCAAAAATAACAAAGCCAATCACCATCATTTTAAGAATTGATCTACAAACAAAATTGTCTGTTTCAGTACAGATAAATACCAAGGAAACTACCGCATAGCAGCAAAATCAACAGCATCCATATAATAGACTTGTTTAACACCTCTGAGACAACTATCCACCTGAATCTGAAGACCTATCCAAACTGCATCCAACAACCCTAAATCACCTTTCACACTTAAGCATTGTTCTAAAAATCCAAAAACAATAACAACAACATCTACAGCATACTTATTAAGGCACGGTTAATTACGTCTTATGAAAACTTTGTGTAAATTTGAAGCCACCACCATTAGTCAGCCAGTAACATATAAGTAAAACCAATTATGTCTAAAGAGATATGACCATCATCCTCTATATATAACTAATCTATGAGAATCGCCGTTGGATAAAACCTAACAGACTTGCAGTACACTAAAAATCTGAGGTTAAAGTGGATATAAATATTGTATTGCTAATAATAAATCTTATAAATTTTGTTCAAATAATTCAATAAGAAAGTTCCTAAATTATAACAAAATTGTACAATATTTAACAAAACCAAAACTCTAACAATTTTCATTAGACCTACAAAAATACAATATTCATATCCACCGATAATGAGATTTTTACAACAAACATAATTTTATTACAACATATAATTCTTTTTTCTTTAGATTAAATTAATCTTTAATAAAGTGAACACCCTAAATCTTAATATATAGTAAAAAGATACATCTTTTAAAATATTTTATATTATAAAAACTCCACTGCAGCAGAATGGCGAGGCCTCATCACTCAGCAGCAACAGAGTTCCAGTGATTGGTGAGTCGAAGATTTTTCCAAAATTTTATTTATGTCCATATTGAAATTTACTATTTATATTTATATACATATAATTAAGAGAAAAAAATACAAATATCACCTTTCAGCTAAACGAACAATATTTGATTCAAGTAGTTTCTTTAATTTCGTGTTTTAACATTTTTTTAATTTACGTGCTTTTCGATATCTGTAACCCTTTTATTTTAATTTCGTTTTGTTTTTATCACAGCCGCAAATATGTTTCTCTGCTTCTTCTTATTTAATTAATAAGAAAAATTTTGTTAAGTGAAAATAAGTATAGTAGAATTTAAGAACAAGTAAAGATCACAAAAAAAACAGAAATAGAGAAAAAATAAAAAGACATTTAATTTGGAAAGGCAGAGGATGGCATGAGTAATTGTGATAATCAGAACTTATAAGAGAAACTCAGCTCATTTAAAGTAAAAATAAGCAAAAAATAATGATAAAGTAGCTAGTATTTTTATATCTAAAGGGTCCGCCATATAACGTTTTTTTTTTTTTTTCAACTAGTGCTTGTTTCTTGAATGGTAACACTTAGCTCATGTCTGATTTGACAGATAATTAGTTTTATCCTTCCGCTGAACGAATATGGTTGTGTATACGTTTTTTTTCGCTTCGTTAAGTGGGACTGCGATGGACTTACAAAAGATGCCGATTTTGCCAAAAAAAAATCATCTTTTCAGATAAAGCTCATTTTGATCTTGGTGGGTATGTAAACAAGCACAATTGTCGCATTTGGGGCACAGAAAACCCGCACGCATGCGGTCAATGGCGATCGTTATCGAGCCATGTTGAACGAATTTTTGTTCACAAAAATTGAAGAGGAGGATATTAGCAACATTTGGTTTCAACAGGACGGCACTACGTGCCACACAGCCGAAGCTACATTCAATGTTTTGCGCCCTATTTTTGAAGATCGCATTATCAGCCGCAGAGCTGATGTCGTTTGGCCACCTCGGAGCTGCGATTTGACACCGTTGGACTATTATTTGTGGGGTGCCGTCAAATATAAGTGTTACGCCAACAAGCCGGAGACAATTGACGCTTTAAAGAACAATATTCGTGAAGCCATTGTTGAAATACATTTGCACACAATCGATAATGTGCTTAAAAATTTGACCGATTGTGTAGGCTACTGCATTACCAGCCGAGGCAGCCATTTGAATGAAATTATTTTCCATTATTAACCGGAAGGATTGTACTTTCAAATAAAAAAAGAAATTTAGGAAAATATTCAGTAGTTTTTTTTAGCATTTTCAAAAAAAAAAAAAAAATATTTGGCGGACCCTATATATCCGCGTATATGATGTTTATGTTGTTGTTGTATTTCCATAATATTGTTCGTTTTGTTGAGATTTATACCCTATCGTAGGCATACATGCATACTATATATATATAAGATATTTTGTCCCTCAATTAATATTTATTTTTATTATAAATAAGTTTTTTTATTGAATAATAATACAGATGTTTAATGCTAGGATATTAATTGAAATATCAAATTATATTATTACATGAAATTTTTGAATAATTATGAAATAAATTAAAGATAAAGTGTTTTTTAGCGAATATGTCTATTTAACCTATTTTTAAGGATGTGATCGGATAGATTGCGTTCGGTATTGAGGATCTTTATTTAGCATACTTGGCCAGAAGATCCATGTTAGGGCGGGTAAAGAGGCGCAGTTCCTGTGACACCTCGGAACTAAAAATTAGTTAGTAATATGGTTATTTAAGGTTGATCCCGTTTAGCGTTCAGACGGTTGATTTAAAATTGGGGTACTTAGAACACTTGCAATGACGAATTAGTAAATCAACGACCAGTCCACATTATTCTATTATTTATTTTAGTTTTTAACCGGCAGTCTGTAAAAATTATTTATGGATGACACATTTATTGGACTGAGAGAACTGCAGACAATCCCATCCCTCAGTCTTTTCTTTCCGCATTTCACGTAACCAAGAGTTATAACTCTATAAAGGATTTTCTTCTAAGTGGAGTTTAAAATATATATATATGTGTTCATTACAACTTAGCTCCGAATATTCAACTTATGTGTTAAATCAGTACTGCTGTATGGCAGTGAAACCTGGCTTGTATCAAATAACATCACATAAACACTTCTGGTATTCATTAACAAGTGCCTCAGAATCATATGCAGAATATTCTGACCTAACACCATAAATTACACCAAACTGTGGAGCGTGATTAATCAGGAACCCATACTGAAACAGATACGGAAAAGAAATTAGGAAAAAAAAGTCCTGATAGTATCACCAGAATGCTACTCGTGTGGAATCCTCAGGGATCAAAAAATCGTGGTCGACCAAAAAACACTTAGAGACGAACAATTGTTCAAGAACTGAAACAGAACAACCATGGGAGGAGTCAAAGTCAACAGTCGTAAACCATGTTAGATGGAGATGCTTTGTAGAAGCCATATGAGCCCAAGAAGAATAAAGGTGGAAAAAAATAAGGGCAATTATGTGTGAAAAAACATCAGCAAAATGCTCGCATTGGCTTTGGTGGCATACCTCCATCCATCGGTCCATATTTTCAATGATTCTGAGACATAATGTCATTAATGTGCCAAATTATCTCATCCTTTAGCGCCTGAATAGGCATACGCTTTTTCTTTTATATATCTATTTTATAATCAAGAACTTCAAGGGTGTCGTATTACATGATCGTGTGGGAGCCAATTAACATCGCCACGACATGAGATAACACGGCTATTGAATTTTTTGCTCAAAAGTGCCATTGTTTCGTTGGCTATGTGGCAAAAAACATATCATCAAGTTCAATATCTTCAATTTCTGGCCAAAAGAAGTCTGCTATTTATTTATTTATTTGGTCTATGGCAAATTAATTCCTTACAGACTAAGGTAATATAGTTAAAATCAAAATGTTTACCAAGTGAAAGTTATTAATTCAAATACAACATATTTAATTTAAATACAATATTAATTCTTTATTTGTTTAATTTTATTACTCCCAGAAAAATCAATTATACGATATAGATTATTGAATTGTAAACATATCTGTCGAAAGGAGTCATTATTGGCATATATTTTAAATTTATTAAAAGTAGCGAGAAGGTCTAACTGGAACATTAAAAATAATTTTGCTTAGAAGAAATTCGGAGCCTACGTCACGTAGGTAGAATAATTAGAGCAAGTCTGCTTTCATATGAAGTGAGTTCCAACCAAGTCCTCTCAGACAAAAGAGAAGAAACTGTTTCTGATTCAATAATGTTAGAATAAGTGTAAAAATAAGGATTCCATATAATAGATTCATATTCTAGAATGGGTCGAACCAAAGATGTACGGTTGCTCAAACATGTGTTTGAATGCTCTATATTCAAATGCTTACAACGACAAAACCACTTATAAGATCTTACTAGTGGATCACTTGTTTTTGTTGCTGTTTTGTGTTCTTTCATTTGGAGAGCAATCTATGAAACCGTTACCTTTTTATATTCAAATAAATTAAAAAAGTGGTTGTGGTCCATTTTGTTGTTTATTTAAAACATATAAAATTTCTTCAATTACATAAATTGATATTTTGTATATCCACCGTTAGCAGTTATAACAGCCTCAATTCTTCGTGGCGTGCTTTCAACCAGGTTCTGGCAGAAACTGGGTAGTATCACTCCCTAGGCTTTAACAGCTTGCCCTTACAATTCATTTAAAGAAGTTGGGATTCCTACCACACTTCCTTTCAGCTCTCCCGAGGTGCTCAATAGGATTGGGTTCAGGTGGCTGTAGTGGCCGTAACATCACCTTATACCCGCTTTCGTTAAGTCACTTTTGAGTTATTTTAACGGTGTGTTTGGGACCATTGTCATGCTGGAACACAACATCTGAGGACTCCACATGTGATATTTTGCAAGTAGCAGAAAGGTTCGTTGACAAAATATCAACGTAATAGTTGGCAGTCATCTTGCTGTATAGTACCAACTCCTCCCGCCATCATACATACCCAAGCCCTAATAATACCGCCTCCAAACTTCAAGGATGCCTCAATGCGTCGTAGATCGAAAGCGCTTCGTGTTTTTCGCCGAGTTCATTATTTACCATTTGATCCCATCCGATTAATTTTGTTTTCATCCCAAAATATGACATCTTCTAATCCTTTATAGTCCAATTTGAGTACGCTTGAGCAAAATCCAGACAATGGTTTTGATATCGTTTTGCTCAACTTCGCAGACCAGCAGAACGCATTGTGTTTCTAACTGTGGTCCATTCATTTGGTATCTCATGATGGATACTCTGTTGAGGTAGCTTGGGCTGACAATTAAACTGTGTGCGTATGCGGATGACTTGCTCATCCTGATCGAAGGCCCGTCTCGTGCTGAGCTGGAGAGGAAGTGTGCTCAAGCCACTCGTGTCGTTTGTGAGTGGTGTGTAGATGTCACAGTGAACAAAACAGTGATGATATTGCTTAGGGGCACATTGTCAACCAGGCGACCTCCATCCATTAGAATTGGTGATAACAGCATTCTTTATGTGATTCAGGCCAGGTACCTTGTCAGAGTTGTGGGAGATCGTATGAGCTTTCAGTCTCATATCACCCATGCTAGGCATAGACTGGTAGCCATTCTTGGAAAAGTTAGGCAAATATTAAGAAGTGATTGGCGTCCGTATCATATACAATGGGCTCTTCGTTGCATGTGCAGCGTATGGCGCGTCTGTGTGGTACAAGACGGTTATGTGTGTTATTGGACAGCGCAAGATTCTCTCTTTTAGTTTGGCTGTGGAAGAGTGAAGTTCGCGTTTTTAGAGCGGAAAATTTGCGTGTGCAAATAACCGTGTGTGAGAATAAAAGTGCTTTGCTAGTATTGGCGAATGAATTGTGAAGAATTGTTGTTGCTAAATTGAGACTCCCAGGGGTAATTCTGTGGTGTCTCAGTTTTTGACCTCAAGGACAGAAACAATTTCTAAAATTGAGGGACTAACGGAGTGGAATTACCACACTCGTGCGGCGGGTGTTTAATTGACATTAATTTTGAGTTGTATTTCGGTTTTCGGGTGTGTTTATTTGGAATTGGTGACTTTTGCTGTGTTGATTGACTTCCTTTGGCTGCGATTATTTTGACTTCTGGTGAGTCGTTAGATTTTGAAAATTATTATTATGCCTCCTGCGGGGAAACCTCGCAAGACGGCTAAAGGTGACGCCTCTGACGCTGCGTCTGCGGCAGTCACTGATGAGGTGATGGCGCCCCCTCCACCGGCGAAGTTTCGTCTCCGTCATACGGTGAGCGAACTGAGCAGTTCGGGGTCTGAGGCTGAGGTTAAGGCGAATGGTGGCAAGGCGACCACCAAGCGTGTTAAGTCTGCTGCTGTTGTTGATGCTACTACTGCTGCTGCTGCTGCTGCTGATGTGGCTAAGAGCGGTGTTGATCGCATTTCTGCTGTTGGTGTTGCTGCTGCTGGTGGTGGTGTTGTTGGTGGTGCTGTTGGTGGTGTTGCTGGTGGTGCTGTTGGTTCTGGTGCTGGTGCTGCTCCGGATGCTGGTGCTGCTGCTATCTCTGATAGCTCTACGGTTGGTGGTGGTTTCTCTGCTGCGTTTCCCCCGTTTCCATCTGTTGGCAGGGAGAGCAGACAGCGTAAAAGGGCTGTGGCTTCGGCTACCACCTTTCCTCTTGGCTGTGATGCTGGTGTCACAGTAGCTGATGTCAAGGTTGTCACTGACAGTTACCGTGGGGTGCTGTTCGGTGAGGATCTGAGTGCGGTGACGATGGGCAGACTTATGAGTCAGGCTGGCAGGTATGAGGAGTTGGTCATGAAACTGCTGGTAGACAACGAGCGGTTGAGGGGTAGGCTGGACATCCTCTAGTCTCCCAGGCCGGCTCAGTCGGTGACCATGCTGCCAGCTCCCGCTGCTAGGCCTGTTGCTCAGGCTCCAACGGTTGCCGCTGTTGTGAGGGCACAGGGTGTCGCTGTTTCCAGGCCTACACCCAAGCCTGTGGAAACTTGGTCGGTGGTTGTTCGATACAAGAACAAGGGCGCAACTTCCAGAGAGGTAGTGAGCAAGGTCGTCGAACAGGTCGGACCCACCCTTGGAGTTAGATAGAGTGCACGATATGAGGCCCCTGAAGAGGATTAGTGGTGCTGTTATCCGTACACCTTCGGTGGCGGAGAGGTCAAAGATTGCCTCAAACAAAAGGTTTGAGGAGGTCGGTCTCGAAGTGACGGTTAGCGATAAGCTTGGTCCAAGGGTGGTAGTTGCTGGAGTGCACGCGGTGATCACTCCTGATGAGTTTATTTCAGAGATGTTCGAGATGAACATTAAGGAGTGCATGAAAAATGAGGCGTTTAAAAAGAGTCCCTGGAGGTCTGACCCTGCCGGACAAGTCAACGTTGTGCTGGAGTGCAGTGAGCGTGTTGCGAACATGCTTCTTGATTTGCTTCACAATGATAGGAAGAGCCGACATCAAAGGATCAAAAAGCGACGTCGCTATGAACGCTTGGCCGCCACAAGCCAGTTACCCCTGTGGTAACTTTTCTGACACCTTTTGTTAAAAACTCCTTAAACCAAAAGGATCGATAGGCCGAGCTTTTGCTGTCTCTGTGTGTACTGAACACCGAGATCAAGTCAGCATTTGCCCTTTTGCTCTATGTGTGGTTTCTATCCGCACTGAGCTGGCCTTGGGACACCTCCGTTATTATTTGAGAGATGTACCGCCCCAGTCAAACTCTCTACCTGGCAATGTCCTTGAATTGGATCATACCTGAATATGGGAGTTATACCAAATTTCAAATATTGACAATAACAACGAAATGCCATCATCTCATTAAAATTTGTTTACAATTATATAACAAACTCTTAGTACTTTGATCAAGAAGCTTGCATCATAACACATTAGCATAAGATATATAAATATATCCGTATAATGGCTAAGAAATGATACACGTTCCACTTAATCAAGTAAGTAAGGAAACAATAAGAGTAGTGGTATTTCATCGTTGACAAAGGCCCCATAAAGAGACCAATATCTCCCACTTATGCTACACTTCTTATGTCTCCTTACACTGCCAGATTAGAGTCAAGCTCAACAGGGTCTTCTTTCCCCGCTAATTATTCCAAGCCCGTTCCCTTGGCTGTGGTTTCGCTAGATAGTAGATAGGGACAGAAATGTCACAGTTTAACGTGAGTCTCGCCACGTTGGCATACCCCACGGTGCCCGAGGCACGGGTGAATACAATGCGTCAACCAACGCCCCCACCTATGATGAAAATCACCGGTGAGTACCAAATTCGAAGCCATGTTATCTGGACATGACCCCACACCTTGGTTAAGTGCCGGAGACTATCTAAACTCCTACCGTTCTATGGGTCACGGCACCCGGTTAAGAGTGTAACTCCACACCGAGCCGAAGCTCTCCCCGCGATTTTGGGGATAAACCACAGCCACCACGTTGCTCCCACTAATGGGCCTCACCATAGCCGGGCAGGGACCGCAGTCCCCAGGCTCCCGACTCCCGTGGTACCAGAATTAAACCTCCGGTCAGGCCTCGTAGCACAGAGGCTACTACCAGTGTAAGTCCCAGACGACTCCGGACTGGTCACCAATACAGCAACAAAACCAAATCACCCACCAGGCCATACCAGACCCGAACCAACAACCCGAGCAGCCCGCAGCAGACCAAGATCAGCGACAAGCACCCACAAGCAACCCAAAACACACCGGACCGAAGTCAGCAATACCACCCCCACTACAAACCGTAAAGAAAGAAACCTACTCCCTTACAACAGCATCCCTACTATTGAAGACAGTACGAGCAAACTCGCCGAGCCTCCGCAGGGTCTCATCTGACCGCAACGTCCCACTGACGTCCACTACATCCCCTCTGACAACGACTCCCATCGCCCCCAGATCACGTATACGCGAATAGCGCGAACACTCAACCAACACATGCCATGAATCCTCCGGCCCCATTCCACAACTGCAATCAGCCGACAAACTAAGGCCCCTTCTATACAAAAATGCATTAAGCGACCCGTGCCCTGTCAACAGAAAACCCAGACTCAAGCCGAAACCAAAGTCCGGACGCTCTAAAACAAACCTAACATCTGGCACAAAACCATACGTCACCCTTCCTCTCTCGCTGGCATCCCAGCGCTCCTGCCATTCCCTGACAACAATCTCATCCAAGACAGACGAAAGATCACTCTCACCCCTGTCCGCAAGATCAGCAGCAGTAATCCAATCAGACTCCAGAAGCGGCAACCCCCTCTTGAGTCTGAACGCAGTCGCCCGCCGCAGCACCTCCAAATCAAGAGGCGGCGCACCCATCAAAACCTGCAATGCATCAGTCGACACCGTCCTACAGACCGGAACACACGCCAGCAAGCCCACCCGCTGACAAGCAAGTATAGCACGCCGACCGCAAACAGACCTGACCGTTCCGCACCACACAGATGCACCATAAGTTGCACATGCAACAAATAATCCACCGTATATGGTCCGAACTGCACGTCTGCTAAGGCCCCAATCACTCCTCAGGATACGTCTAAGCAATGCCATCACACAAGTCAACTTATCCCTTACCCTCTGGATATGCACAAGGAAATTCATCCCCTCGGTCATAGAAATCCCGAGGTACTTCACCTCCGTCACATACCTCAACCTTACACCACCAGCCCAAATGAGCGGAGGTCTACCAGCCGACAGCCTTCCCTTAAGTAGCATAACTACCGTCTTCTCAATTGATATATCGACACCAACGCTCTGTCCCCACTCGCACGCGATGCGCATGGCCTGCTCACCCCTGCTTTCAAGTTCAGCACGAGACCGACCCTCAACAAGGATAAGCAAGTCATCCGCATACGCGCACAGCTTAAAAGAAGCGGCCAGCTGACGCAGCAGGGTATCCATCATGAGGTTCCAAATAAATGGACCACATATGGAGCCCTGTGGACAACCACGAACCACATCCTTCCAAACCATGCCGCCCGCACCCGCAACGCAAGCTCTCCTACCCTGAAAATAACTAGCCCAAAGGCCCAATTCCCTACAGCCAACCTCAGCCAACCTCCTAAGCACCCTGTCCCACAATAGGTAATCAAAGGCGCCCTTAAAGTCCACAAATATGCCCAAGACATACTTCGCAGAATTCGAAACTACACTATGCTTGACATGATCCCAAGCATCCTCAATACTCCTACCTTCCCTAAATCCATACTGGTAATCACTAATTCCCTCATTGTAAACCTCCTTCAGTCGAGACACCATAATCCTCTCTAGCACTTTTCCAAATGCCGGGAGAAGACTGATGCCCCGATAAGAGCGCGGATTACTCCGCACCTTATCAGGAGACTTCAGGAGAATCACCACGCGGGCGACCTTCCACTCCCTGGGAAAATAACCCTCACTAACACATTTCCCTAGAATCGACTCCAGGTATTCCGGAATGGCCTTCCAGATGTTCCTACACATCTCTCCAATCATCCCATCCACACCCGGAGCCTTTCTACTCCTAACCCGAGAAACACCTAGCTCAATCTCAGACCGCTCCAAGCCCGGAGGGTCCACACTAGCAGCAGCAAACGGGCCATCCCCGGAGTCAACCGCCTCCGGAAAGAAAACACCCAAGAGTTCTCTTACACACTCACCCCAAGATGACAACACCCTGTCACCAACCTGAAGTGAAGACAATTCAACAGTTTTCCTACCCCTGAAGACACGATAAACCCGGCCCCAAGGGTCATCCCTGTTATCCCTCACAAATCTCCTCCAATCTGCTTCCTTAACAGCCAAAATCCTGTCCTTATACTCCCTTAGCCTCTGCAGATACTCAGTCCTGCGCACAGCCAAGTCAGGAACACCAGCACGCCTACCCCTCCGAAGTCTCCTCCGCAGGTGTCGGACATGTCTCCGCATATCCGTCAGTTCACGAGTCCACCATTGCACCCTCCTGGGATTAGTGGCCCGGTATCTACCAAGCAGGGCATCATTAACGGTGCCTAGCCACCCGTATAATCTGCCAATCTGTTCATCAACAGATAGCTGCCTGAATTCGTCGATATCCACCGATATTGCCTCCTCCCTGAAGCAGTCCCGATAATGGACCCAATCTATAGCACGATTGCGCCACCGATTGACGACCTCCGGTTCCACCAGCCGATGCCCCCTCCGGGCGAAGACAATCTCAATGAGACTGTGGTCGCTCACACCGAATCCATCACACACCTTCCACTGGAAATCGAAATGCTCCAATGCCAACCTATTCGCAATGGTGACATCAATGTCGCTCTCCCCATTGGGACCATCGAACGTATACAATTCACTGGGCCTGTACAGCACACTCACCTCTCGAGCGAGTAACCACTCCCCGAGCACGATCCCCCTTGAATAAGACGGATACCTGTGCGCATGGCCAGGCATCTTACTGTACCACAAGGACGAGACCGCGTTCGAGTCCAGGCCCAGGACCACGGGAGTACTACAATCACCTAACAAAATAGAGTCCATAAAATCCAAATATGGCCCTAAATCCTCTCTCTTCCTGCAGTAAATACTGACAAAACGCACCTTACCAAATTCTCCTTCTACCTCAACACAGACCCCACCCCTGCTCCTGCCAATAACAGTGCAAACAAGACCGGAATCATTCACTAAAATCGCCGCGTTACCTGCCAGATCAGGAAACACCCTAAACCAACGAGGAACACCCTTCACCTCACCGCCCACAGTATAAGGCTCCTGAACAAGGGCAATAGAGCCTCCCATATTCCCAAGAGTGACACTAAATTCGCTCATCACCGCCAACGCACCCTGACAATTTAGTTGGAGACACCTAAACATCCCAACTAATGCCTCAAGCTCGCCCTATCAACCAACCTGGCATATGTCGGACACGACATAGACACCATTGAATGACCCGAAGGCCTGCCGTTGAATTCGCAGTTGCGACAGTGCAATGCGTTTCCACAACGCGAAGCCAGATGCCCCACCTGTCCACACCTGCGGCAAACTCCACTCTTATAACTGCATTGCCTGACCCTGTGGTCAAAGAACAAGCACCTACGACACATCATGACAGGTTCATATTCCCGCAAATGGAAACTAAACCACTTCACGTAACAGCAACCATTCTTCCGAAGGGTCGACATCACCTTGTCGGTACCCTCGAGGACAACGTCAATCGGACCCCGGTCGGACTTCCATTGACCACCGATGAGCCTCACGCTCTGATCGAAAACCTCACGCGACATATTCCCCTTGAGGTTCCGCTCATAGAGCTCCTTAATAAATTCCTCCTGAGTGATCCGAGGTTTAACCCCACAGACCACTATCCTCGGACCAAGCTTGTCCCTAATAGAAACTTCCAATCCAACCTCACCGAACTTGGCATTTCCAGCCACCCGGTTCCTCTCAGCCACCGATGGCGTCCGAATGATGGCACCACCATCCCTCGTCGGCCGCACCTCATGGACCCGCACGCCCAGAGTGGGAGCAACCTCATCCATCACCTTGTTGACAACCTGTTTAGAGGAAAGCTTATTCTTCCCCCCCCTGACCACCACCGACCAGGTCTCCACCGGCCCAATCGGAACGGCAGCAAGTCCAGCCACCGGAGTAGCAGCCACAGGCCCAGACACAATAGCAGCCGCGGCAGGTCTCGCCACAGGGGCCGAGACCACCGGTGCAACCGTTGTCCCAACAACAGGACCAGCACCCTGCCCAGTAACACGAACAGGAACAGGCCTACCTTCCCGCCTAGCAATCTCGTCGATGAGATCCAAACGACCCTTCATCAACCGATTGTCCTCAATGACACTTCCCATGAACCTCTCCAACTGCACAATAATCTCCAGTGCCCTGAGCTGTGCAGCCGCCCCAATTCCTATCTCGCCCAAGAAAATCCTCAACTTATCCGTAATCTCCCCCATCGAGACAAATAAGCTGCCATCACCAACTATTCTACTCTTGCACTTACCTCGTACATCTCCTAAGCAGCCATCTGACTCAGTTTCGTCCCCGGCAGCCTCCTTCTTCTTCTCATTTTTCCTCTTCGCCTCCTTCCTAGGCTTCTTTATCCTCGAACCTTCCTCAGTATCTCCATCGCTCACCGACGCGGACCCCGGCTTGGTCCGCTTCTGCACCTCCGAGGTATCCATCATCGACTCCACCGTCACTTCATCATCGTCAATCCCAGCATCCACCTTCTTCTTCCCCGCTGCAGGTGGGGGCGGAGGCGGTGGTGGCATTGCTCCATTAATCGTACTACTGGCATCCGACAATCGGCGCCCATTTCCGTCTTTGGCCTTTTTGGCCTTTTCACCAGGCATATTGCCAACGATATCTTCCACTACGCCCTAATATTATTTATAATAATATTAGTACGGCTATAGCAGCAATGCAACAAATCTATACACAATGGAAAATTCCCGTGTATAAATTTTCCACGTGTTCCAGGTACCCGTCTATTCTCCAAACAAAATTCTTACGAATTTTGTACAGTGTTTACCAGCCGTACACAAGGAAAAACCCTTGTGTAATAAAATATACACGTGCTCAGGTACACGTCAGCTCTTTCTTTTACTTCTCTCCCTCTCTCCTTCTCTCGCTTTCCTTCTCTCCTTCTCTCGCTCTCTCTCTCTCTCTTATTCTCAGTACAAGAATCAACCCTTAGGTATCTCTAGTACACTCACAATAACCAGCGCAGGTAAACCCACACACTCTTTCAACACAAACAATTTCACCCGTATTTAAAAATACACGTAAAAAACACCACGAAATAATTCTTCCGTCGACACAACTGTTCGCTTTGAATGCACGATACAGACTGAGAGTAGATAGGGACATTAAGTCAGTGGTTTAACGTGAGTACCTGCCCTAGGACGTCACCTCACGGTGCCAAAGCACGAGTGAATACAATGCGTCCACCAACGCCCCCACCTATGATTAAAATCACCAGTGAGTACCAATTTAAAGCCATGTTATTTGGACATGACCTCACACCTTGGTAAGGTGCCGGAGACTATCTAAACTCCTACCGATCTATGGGTCACGGCACCCGGTTAAAAATGTAAGTCCACACCGAGCCAGCATAGCTCTCCCCGCGATTTGGGTCTAAACCACAGCCACCACGTTGCTCCCACAAGAGGGCCTCACCATAGTCGGGCAGGAACCGAAATTCCTGGGGCTCCCGACACCCGTGGCACCAGAATTAAGCCTCCGGTCAGGCCTCGTAGCATAAATGCTACTACCAGTTTAAGTCCCAAACAACTTCGGACTGGTGACCAAGATGGTAATAACAACAAACAAGAAACACTCAAACAACACAACAATAAACGGAGCCACCCTTACGGGAGAACTCAAAGTGACATCGTGCGCCACGGACACAATACACAACAACAAGAACACAACCAGTCAAACGCTGACCAGTACAAACACACAACACCCAAAACTGCAGCCACAAATCAAGCCGCAAACAGCAGGTCGGGAAACAGCAAACAGCAGACAATCACAGCAAGCAGCATAACAAATCAAAACCGTCAGCACCCCAGCGGGACGCCAGGCTAGGAAAAATGCTAGCCAGGAGACCGCTATGATGGTGATGCAGGTTCAACCTCCGCTAAAAGTGCCGTCCTTCTACGCCTAAACACCTCAAGGGCAAAAACGCCCAACCTACCATAAGTACGATCGTCCAACAATACTCTACTGAAATCCCACACCCCCGCAGTATGAGTAATACCCATACTATCTCAATCCCTAACGTCATCATAGTCCGGGCACGAAGTCAGCACATGCCTCCAGTCCTCAGTTCCCCTCCCACACCGACAGTTCGCTGATTCAGTCTGGCCAATTCGATGCAAAAATGCATTGAAAGAGCCATTTCCCGTCAGTATGAACCCCAGACTCAAGCCAAAGCCAAAATCAGGGTGTTCCCGTACGAACGTAACGTCCGGAATAAATCCATAAGTCACCCTTCCCTTGTCGCTGTTCGTCCATCTCGTCTGCCACCTATCTACGAGGCACCCCTGCAAAAGGGCCTTATACCTATCTCTCCCAATCTCGAGCTCCGAAACAGAAAGCCAGTCGTTCGTCCCAAGTGGCAGTCCCCTCTTGACCCTGAAAGCAATGCTACGACGCACCACTTCCAAGTCAAGCGGAGGTACACCAACAAGGACCTGCAAAGCATCGGTAGAGACCGTCCGACACACCGGAACACATGCCAAGAGTGCAATTCTCTGACACGTGAGAATCTTACTCTGTCCAACAACAGACATGACCGTCTTATACCACACCGACGCGCCATACGCCGCACAAGCGACGAAAAGCCCATCGTATATGATACGGACGGCACGCCTGCTGAGTCCCCAATCACTCCTCAACATGCGCCTAACCTTTCCAACGATAGCTGCCAGCTTATGCCTGACATGGGTGAGATGAGCCTGGAAGCTCATACGCTCCCCAACAACTATTCCGAGGTACCTGACCTGAGTCACATATCGAATGCTGTTGTCACCAATTCTAATGAGTGGAGGTCGCCCGGTTGACAATATGCCCTTAAGCAACATCATCACCGTTTTATCCACTGCGACGTCCACACCAACCCCTACACCCCACTCACAAGCAATGCGAATGGCCTGGGCACCCCTTCTCTCCAGCTCAGCACGAGACCGGCCTTCGATCAGGATGAGCAAGTCATCCGCATACGCACACAGTTTGAATGTCAGCCCGAGCTGCCTCAACAGAGTATCCATCATGAGATTCCAAATGAATGGACCACAGATGGACCCCTGCGGACAACCCCGAACAACCTCCATCCAAACCGTTTCAAAGGATCCAACAACACACGCTTTTCTATCCTCGAAATAGCTGCTCCAAATGCCCATCTCACGACAGCCAACCTCCGATAGCCTTCGTAAGACCTTGTCCCACGAAAGATAATCGAAAGCTCCCTTAAAATCAATGAAAAGCCCAAGCACATACTTCGCAGATGATTGTTCGACAGAACTCTTCACATGCATCCAAGCGTCCTCGACGCATTTGCCTTCCCTAAAACCAAACTGGTAACATGAAGGGCCCTCGCTGTAGCATTCCTTGAGTCTGTACACCATAACTCTTTCCAGCACTTTTCCAAATACTGGCAAGAGGCTGATGCCCCGAGAAGAGCGAGGATTACTCCTCACTCTATCAGGCGACTTAAGGAGTACCACAACACGAGCACATTTCCATGCCTTCGGGAAGTAGCCCTCATTGATGCACCTACCGTACACCGCCTCCAGGTATTCAGGGATGGCCTTCCAGATGTTCTTACACATCTCTCCGGTCAACCCATCCAAACCTGGGGACTTCATGCTTCTCACCCGACAAAAACAGTCATCTAATTCCGACCTCACCAAGTTTGGAGGGTCAGCAACCTCCACCGGTGGGGGAGGATAGTTGCCTGGCTCCGCCCTTGGAAAGAAGACCCCCAACAATGCGTCCGTGCAGTCCCTCCATGAAGACAACACGGTGTCGCCAACATGGAGGCATCCTATGTCCACCTGACTCTTTCTACCCCTGCAGATACGGTAAACCCTACCCCAGGGGTCATCCCTATTGTCTTGTACAAATCTCCTCCACTCGTCCTCCTTAACTGTAACAATCATGTCCTTGTACGTCTTAAGGCTGCCAAGATATTCGGTCCTACGCTGAGCTAGATCTTCAGCATTGGTACGCCTACCCCTCTGGAAACGTCTCCGGAGGTGTCGAACGCGCCGCCGCATCGTCTCCAACTCAGGGGTCCACCATTTGACCCTCTTGGGCTTCGCATAACTAGCTCGGCCCAACAGTGCATCATTCACCGCAGATGCCGTCAGGACAATCTTGTCAACCTGGTCGTCAATCGTTAGTAGCCTAAAGTCTTCAATTGGCACCGATGACAATGCCTCCCTAAAACAGTACCGATAATGGTCCCAATCAACGTCACGCGTTCGCCATCGTAAAACGCCACCAGTCTCCCTAGTCCGTTGTGGACAAGTAACCCTAATCTCGATGAGATTATGGTCACTTATCCCCCAATCGTCACAAACTCTCCAACTAAAGTCCAAAGCAGTAATTGCCGCCCCATTCGCAGCTGTCACGTCAATGTCACTGACGCCCATTGGCCCATCGAAAGTATATAGCTCACTCGGCTCATTCAAAACGCTCAAATCTCTCGAGAGCAACAATTCACTAAGCACTCCTCCTCGTATGAGGTTCGGATGTCCAGACCCAAGTCTGGAGATCTTACTGAACCACATACGAGAGGAGGCGTTCGCATCTAGGCCGAGGATAACAGGAATACTACTCGCCGCGAGTAGTACCGTATCCATATACCCTAGATAGGGTTCCAAAGAAACGCCAGGCCTACAGTAGATGCTAGCCAGAAACATCTCCCCAAACCACCCTTTTACCCTAACACACACCCCAAGCTGGCTATCGACTAATTTGGTACAGTCCACGTCGCTGTCCCTAACTATAATCGCGGCCTTTCCCACACCGTCAGTAAATACGCGAAACCCCCCCGGAATCCCCCTAACATCAACATTCGCGAAATACGGCTCCTGGATCAGGGCAAAGCTAGCGTCCAGCTGACACATAGCTTGCCCCAGCTCGCACGTCACCGCCTTCGAGCGCTGACAATTCAGCTGCAAAAGGCGCAACTCCATTAGTGTCTGGCGTTCGCCCTGGCAACCATAGCCGAGTACGTGGGACACGCAAACGACAGCATACTATGGTCCGCTGGCAGGCCCCTCATCTCACAGTTGCGGCACCTCACCGGGTTAACACAACGTGAGGCCAGATGCCATATCGTCCCGCACGTCCTGCACACATCCTGCCCCATCCTGCACTCACGCTGCAGGTGGTCAAAGCCGAGGCAGCGGTAGCAGTGCGGGATCGCATCCTGTTGCCGCAACCTGAAGCTAAACCACTTCACGTAGACCCTACCGACATCTAGGAGCGCGATCGCAGCACGCTCACTGCACTCCAAAACAACGCTGACCTGTCCGGCAGGGTCAGACCTCCAGGGACTGGTAACCAGACGAACGCTCCTCTTGAACACCTCGTAGCTCATTCGCTCCTTCAGGTTCATCTCGAACAACTCGGACATAAATTCATCAGGAGTGATCACCGCATGCACTCCGGCAACCACCACCCTTGGACCAAGCTTGTCGCTGACAGTCACCTCCAGGCCGACCTCCTCAAACTTTTTGTTCGAGGCAATCCTCGACCACTCCGCCACCGAAGGTGTGCGAATGACCGCACCGCTAGTCCCCTTCAGCGGCCGCATCTCGTGCACTCTGACTCCAAGGGTAGGTCCGACCTGTTCGACGACCTTACTAACTACCTCCTTGGACGTTGCGCCCTTCTTTTTGTCGCGAACGACCACCGACCAGGTTTCCACAGGCTTGGGTGTAGGCCTGGGAACCGCGACACCCTGTGCCCTAACCACCGCAGCAACCGTTGGGGCCTGAGCAACAGGCCTAGCAGCGGGAGCTGGCACTGTGGTCATCGACTGGACCGGCCTGGGAGACTGGAGGATGTCCATCCTACCCCTCAACCGCTCGTTGTCCACCAGCAGTTTCATGACCAACTCCTCATATCCACTAGCCTGCCTCATGAGCCTGCCCATCGTCTCCGCACTAAGGTTCTCACCGAACAGCACCTCACGGAAACTGTCAGTGACAACCTTAACGTCAGCCACAGAAACACCACCATCACACATAGAAAAGGCAGCAGCCGAAGCCACAGCCCTTTTACGCTGCCTGCTTTCCCTGCCAACAGATGGCAACGGGGGAAACGCCGCAGCAAAACCACCACCAACCGCAGAGCTATCAGAAATAGCAGCAGCAGCACCAGCATCCGACGTGGTACATGCGCCAGAAACAGCAGCACCACCAGCAACACCACCAACTGCACCACCAGCAGCACCACCAACAACACCACCACCAGCACCACCACCAACACCACCACCAGCAGCAGTACCAATAGCAGAACCGCGACCAGCACCACTCTTAACACCATCAACAGCAGCAGCAGCAGCAGCAGCATCAGCAACAGGAGCAGACTTAAAGCGCTTGGTGGTCGCCTTACCACCACTCGCCCTTACATCAGCTTCCGACCCCGAACTGCTCAGCTCGCTCTCCGTATGACGGAGACGAGACTTCGCAGGTGGAGGGGGCCCCATCACCTCATCAGTGACTGCCGCAGACGCAGCGTCAGAGGCATCACCCTTCGCCGTCTTGCGAGGTTTCCCCGCAGGAGGCATATTATAAAATTCAAATTTAAAGAATCCAACGACTCACCAGATTCAATAATAAACGCAGCCAACAGGAAGTCAAAAATCGTAGCCAAGTCCGTCACCAATTCCAAATAAACACGCCCGAAACCGAAATACAACCCGAAAATCAATGTCCAATAAACACGCCGAACCGTCAACAAAACACACTCTGGTAGCACCAAAACCCACCGCACGAGTATGGTAACTCCACTCCGTTAGTCCTATCTAACCTCACTTCTTCAAATTGCTACTGACCTTGAAGTCAAAAACTGAGACACCACAGAATTACCCCTGGGAGTCTCAACTTTAAAACAACAATTCTTCACAATTGTAACACTCATACTTGTAAATACTTAGTTTTCACACACGAACCGTTTGCAACAAACTTAAATTCTCCGCTTTGATAAAAACACGTCTTTACACTCCGACAGCCAAACTAGAAGTGAGTAGATAGGGACAGAAATGTCACAGTTTAACGTGAGTCTCGCCACGTTGGCATACCCCACGGTGCCCGAGGCACGGGTGAATACAATGCGTCAACCAACGCCCCCACCTATGATGAAAATCACCGGTGAGTACCAAATTCGAAGCCATGTTATCTGGACATGACCCCACACCTTGGTTAAGTGCCGGAGACTATCTAAACTCCTACCGTTCTAAGGGTCACGGCACCCGGTTAAGAGTGTAACTCCACACCGAGCCGAAGCTCTCCCCGCGATTTTGGGGACAAACCACAGCCACCACGTTGCTCCCACTAGGGGGCCTCACCATAGCCGGGCAGGGACCGCAGTCCCTGGGGCTCCCGACTCCCGTGGTACCAGAATTAAGCCTCCGGTCAGGCCTCGTAGCACAGAGGCTACTACCAGTGTAAGTCCCAGACGACTCCGGACTGGTCACCAATACAGCAACACCACCAATCACCCACCAGGCCATACCAGACCCGAACCAACAACCCGAGCAGCCCGCAGCAGACCAAAATCAGCGACAAGCACCCACAAGCAACTCCAAACACACTACCCGGGCAATACACACCGGAACGAAGTCAGCAATACCATCCCCACTACAAACCTTAAAGAAAGAAACCTACTCCCTTACAACAGCATCCCTACTATTGAAGACAGCACGAGCAAACTCGCCGAGCCTCCGCAGGGTCTCATCTGACCGCAACGTCCCACTGACGTCCACTACATCCCCTCTGATAACGACTCCCATCGCCCCCAGATCACGTATACGCGAATAGCGCGAACATTCAACCAACACATGCCGTGAATCCTCCGGCCCCATTCCACAACTGCAATCAGCCGACAAACTAAGGCCCCTTCTATACAAAAATGCATTAAGCGACCCGTGCCCTGTCAACAGAAAACCCAGACTCAAGCCGAAACCAAAGTCCGGACGCTCCAAAACAAAGCTAACATCTGGCACAAAACCATACGTCACCCTTCCCCTCTCGCTGGCATCCCAGCGCTCCTGCCATTTCCTGACAACAATCTCATCCAAGACAGACGAAAGACCACTCTCACCCCTGTCCGCAAGATCAGCCGCAGTAATCCAATCAGACTCCAGAAGCGGCAACCCCCTCTTGAGTCTGAACGCAGTCGCCCGCCGCAGCAACTCCAAATCAAGAGGCGGCGCACCCATCAAAACCTGCAATGCATCAGTCGACACCGTCCTACAGACCGGGACACACGCCAGCAAGCCCACCCGCTGACAAGCAAGTATAGCACGCCGACCGCAAACAGACCTGACCGTTCCGCACCACACAGATGCACCATAAGTTGCACATGCAACAAATAATCCACCGTATATGGTCCGAACAGCACGTCTGCTAAGGCCCCAATCACTCCTCAGGATACGCCTAAGCAACGCCATCACACAAGTCAACTTATCCCTTACCCTCTGAATATGCACAAGGAAATTCATTCCCTCGGTCATAGAAATCCCGAGGTACTTCACCTCCGTCGCATACCTCAACCTAACACCACCAGCCCAAATGAGCGGAGGTCTACCAGCCGACAACCTCCCTTAAGTAGCATAACCACCGTCTTCTCCATTGATATATCGACACCAACGCTCTGTCCCCACTCGCACGCGATGCGCATGGCCTGATCACCCCTGCTTTCAAGTTCAGCACGAGACCGACCCTCAACAAGGATAAGCAAGTCATCCGCATACGCGCACAGCTTGAAAGAAGCGGCCAGCTGACGCAGCAGGGTATCCATCATGAGGTTACAAATGAATGGACCACATATGGAGCCCTGTGGACAACCACGAACCACATCCTTCCAAACCATGCCGCCCGCACCCGCAACGCAAGCTCTCCTACCCTGAAAATAACTAGCCCAAAGGCCCAATTCCCTACAGCCAACCTCAGCCAACCTCCTAAGCACCCTGTCCCACAATAGGTAATCAAAGGCGCCCTTAAAGTCCACAAATATGCCCAAGACATACTTCGCTGAACTCGAAACTACACTATGCTTGACATGATCCCAAGCATCCTCAATACTCCTACCTTCCCTAAATCCATACTGGTAATCACTAATTCCCTCATTGTAAACCTCCTTCAGTCGAGACACCATAATCCTCTCTAGCACTTTTCCAAATGCCGGGAGAAGACTGATGCCCCGATAAGAGCGCGGATTACTCCGCACCTTATCAGGAGACTTCAGGAGAATTACCACGCGGGCGACCTTCCACTCCCTGGGAAAATAACCCTCACTAACACATTTCCCTAGAATCGACTCCAGGTATTCCGGAATGGCCTTCCAGATGTTCCTACACATCTCTCCAGTCATCCCATCCACACCCGGAGCCTTTCTACTCCTAACCCGAGAAACACCTAGCTCAATCTCAGACCGCTCCAAGCCCGGAGGGTCCACACTAGCAGCAGCAAACGGGCCATCCCCGAAGTCAACCGCCTCCGGAAAGAAAACAACCAAGAGTTCCCTTACACACTCACCCCAGGATGACAACACCCTGTCACCAACCTGAAGTGAAGACAATTCAACAGTTCTCCTACCCCTGAAGACACGATAAACCCGGCCCCAAGGGTCATCCCTGTTATCTCTCACAAATCTCCTCCAATCTGCTTCCTTAACAGCCAAAATCCTGTCCTTATACTCCCTTAGCCTCTGCAGATACTCAGTCCTGCGCTCAGCCAAGTCAGGAACACCAGCACGCCTACCCCTCCGAAGTCTCCTCCGCAGGTGTCGGACATGTCTCCGCATATCCGTCAGTTCACGAGTCCACCATTACACCCTCCTGGGATTAGTGGCCCGGTATCTACCAAGCAGGGCATCATTAACGGTGCCTAGCCACCCGTATAATCTGCCAATCTGTTCATCAACAGATAGCTGCCTGAATTCGTCGATATCCACCGATATCGCCTCCTCCCTGAAGCAGTCCCGATAATGGACCCAATCTATAGCACGATTGCGCCACCGATTGACGACCTTCGGTTCCACCAGCCGATGCCCCCTCCGGGCGAAAACAATCTCAATCAGACTGTGGTCGCTCACACCGAATCCATCACACACCTTCCACTGGAAATCGAAATGCTCCAATGCCAACCTATTCGCAATGGTGACATCAATGTCGCTCTCCCCATTGGGACCATCGAACGTATACAATTCACTGGGCCTGTTCAGCACACTCACATCCCGAGCGAGTAACCACTCCCCGAGCACGATCCCCCTTGAGTAAGACGGATACCTGTGCGCATGGCCAGGCATCTTACTGTACCACAAGGACGAGACCGCGTTCGAGTCCAGGTCCAGGACCTCGGGAGTACTACAATCACCTAACAAAATAGAATCCATAAAATCCAAATATGGCCCTAAATCCTCTCTCTTCCTGCAGTAAATACTGACAAAACGCACCTTACCAAATTCTCCTTCTACCTCAACACAGAGCCCACCCCTGCTCCTGCCAATAACAGTGCAAACAAGACCGGAATCATTCACTAAAATCGCCGCGTCACCCGCCAGATCAGGAAACACCCTAAACCAACGAGGAACACCCTTCACCTCACCGCCCACAGTATAAGGCTCCTGAACAAGGGCAATAGAGCCCCCATATTCCCAAGAGCGACACTAAATTCGCTCATCACCGCCAACGCACCCTGACAATTTAGTTGGAGACACCTAAACATCCCAACTAATGCCTCAAGCTCGCCCTATCAACCAACCTGGCATATGTCGGACACGACATAGACACCATTGAATGACCCGAAGGCCTGCCGTTGAATTCGCAGTTGCGACAGTGCAACGCGTTTCCACAACACGAAGCCAGATGCCCCACCTGTCCACACCTGCGGCAAACCCCACTCTTATAACTGCATTGCCTGACCCTGTGGTCAAAGGACAAGCATCTACGACACATCATGACAGGTTCATATTCCCGCAAATGGAAACTAAACCACTTCACGTAACAGCAACCATTCTTCCGAAGGGTCGACATCACCTTGTCGGTACCCTCGAGGACAACGTCAATCGGACCCCGGTCGGACTTCCATTGATCACCGATGAGCCTCACGCTCCGATCGAAAACCTCACGCGACATATTCCCCTTGAGGTTCCGCTCATAGAGCTCCTCAACAAATTCCTCCTGAGTGATCCGAGGTTTAACCCCACAGACCACTATCCTCGGACCAATCTTGTCCCTTATAGAAACTTCCAATCCAACCTCACCGAACTTGGCATTACCAGCCACCCGGTTCCTCTCAGCCACCGATGGCGTCCGAATGATGGCACCACCATCCCTCGTCGGCCGCACCTCGTGGACCCGCACGCCCAGAGTGGGAGCAACCTCATCCATAACCTTGTTGACAACCTGTTTAGAAGAAAGCTTATTCTTCCCCCCCCCTGACCACCACCGACCAGGTCTCCACTGGCCCAATCGGAACGGCAGCAGGTCCAGCCACCGGAGTAGCAGCCACAGGCCCAGACACAATAGTAGCCGCGGCAGGTCTCGCCACAGGGGCCGAGACCACCGGTGCAACCGTTGTCCCAACAACAGGACCAGCACCCTGCCCAGTAACACGAACAGGAACAGGCCTACCTTCCCGCCTAGCCATCTCGTCGATGAGATCCAAACGACCCTTCATCAACCGATTGTCCTCAATGACACTTCCCATGAACCTCTCCAACTGCACAATAATCTCCAGTGCCCTGAGCTGTGCAGCCGCCCCAATTCCTATCTCGCCCAAGAAAATCCTCAACTTATCCGTAATCTCCCCCATCGAGACAAATAAGCTGCCATCACCAACTATTCTACTCTTGCACTTACCTCGTACATCTCCTAAGCAGCCATCTGACTCAGTTTCGTCCCCGGCAGCCTCCTTCTTCTTCTCATTTTTCCTCTTCGCCTCCTTTCTAGGCTTCTTTATCCTCGAAACTTCCTCAGTATCTCTATCGCTCACCGACGCGGACCCCGGCTTGGTCCGCTTCTGAACCTCCGAGGTATCCATCATCGACTCCACCGTCACTTCATCATCGTCAATCCCAGCATCCACCTTCTTCTTCCCCGCTGCAGGTGGGGGCGGAGGCGGTGGTGGCATTGCTCCATTAATCGTACTACTGGCATCCGACAATCGACGCCCATTTCCGTCTTTGGCCTTTTTGGCCTTTTCACCAGGCATATTGCCAACGAAATCCTCCACTACGCCCTAATATTATTTATAATAATATTAGTACGGCTATAGCAGCAATGCAGCAAATCTATACACAATGGAAAATTCCCGTGTATAAATTTTCCACGTGTTCCAGGTACCCGTCTATTCTCCAAACAAAATTCTTACGAATTATGTACAGTGTTTACCAGCCGTACACAAGGAAAAACCTTTGTGTAATAAAATATACACGTGCTCAGGTACACGTCAGCACTTTCCTTTTCTTCTCTCCTTCTCTCGCTCTCTTTCTCTCCTTCTCTCGCTCTCTCCCTCTTATTCTCAGTACAAGAATCAACCCTTAAGTATCTCTTGTATACTCACAATAACCAGCGCAGGTAAACCCACACACTCTTTCAACACAAACAATTTCACCCGTATTTAAAAATACACGTAAAATACACCACGAAATAATTCTTCCGTCGACACAACTGTTCGCTTTGAATGCACGATACAGACTGAGTAGATAGGGACATTAGAGAGGCTGACATTAGAGGCCTGGCACCCTCTTTGGGTAAATGGCCTCATTTAAGAAGGACTTAAATCGTTAATTTCTCATACTAGAAAATTGACATTCCATACACTGCATCTCACATTTGCCATAAAGACAAAGTGACTTAGTGCTGAACTATTTTCTTTTCGCTCGCCGCTACTAAGAAAATCCTTGTTAGTTTCTTTTCCTCCCCTCATTAATATGCTTAAATTCAGGGGGTAAACCCATATGAGTTGAGGGTGTATAATCCATATTTTTTTTCCAATATTACATATATATACAATAAAACCATGAATATAAAAATCATTTCTTTTTTCTCTTAAACGTTTTAAATAAAAAAAAATTCTCCTTATTAAAGAGGCAATTCTAGTTCATAAACACAGGAGGCATAATATAGGCATAATATAAAATTCAAATTCAAAGAATCCAACGACTCACCAGATTCAATAATAAACACAGCCAACAGGAAGTCAATAATCGTAGCCAAGTCCGTCACCAATTCCAAATAAACACGCCCGAAACCGAAATACAACCCGAAAATCAATGTCCAATAAACACGCCGAACCGTCAACAAAACACACTCTGGTAGCACCAAAACCCACCGCACGAGTATGGTAACTCCACTCCGTTAGTCCTATCTAACCTCACTTCTTCAAATTGCTACTGACCTTGAAGTCAAAAACTGAGACACCACAGAATTACCCCTGGGAGTCTCAACTTTAAAACAACAATTCTTCACAATTGTAACACTCACACTTGTAAATACTTAGTTTTCACACACGAACCGTTTGTAACAAACTTAAATTCTCCGCTTTGATAAAAACACGTCTTTACACTCCGACAGCCAAACTAGAAGAGAAAGATAGGGACATTAAGTCAGTGGTTTAACGTGAGTACCTGCCCTAGGACGTTACCTCACGGTGCCAAAGCACGAGTGAATACAATGCGTCCACCAACGCCCCCACCTATGATTAAAATCACCAGTGAGTACCAATTTAAAGCCATGTTATTTGGACATGACCTCACACCTTGGTAAGGTGCCGGAGACTATCTAAACTCCTACCGATCTATGGGTCACGGCACCCGGTTAAAATGTAACTCCACACCGAGCCAGCATAACTCTCCCCGCGATTTGGGTCTAAACCACAGCCACCACGTTGCTCCCACAAGGGGGCCTCACCATAGTCGGGCAGGAACCGAAATTCCTGGGGCTCCCGACACCCGTGGCACCAGAATTAAGCCTCCGGTCAGGCCTCGTAGCATAAATGCTACTACCAGTTTAAGTCCCAAACAACTTCGGACTGGTGACCAAGATGGTAATAACAACAAACAAGAAACACACAAACAACACAACAATAAACGGAGCCACCCTCACGGGAGAACTCAAAGTGACATCGTGCGCCACGGACACAATACACAACAACAAGAACACAACCAGTCAAACGCTGACCAGTACAAACACACAACACCCAAAACTGCAACCACAAATCAAGCCGCAAACAGCAGGTCGGGAAACAGCAAACAGCAGACAATCACAGCAAGCAGTATAACACATCAAAACCGTCAGCACCCCAGCGGGACGCCAAGCTAGAAAAAGGCTAGCCAGGAGACCGCTAAGATGGTGATGCAGGTTCAACCTCCGCTAAAAGTGCCGTCCTTCTACGCCTAAACACCTCAAGGGCAAAAACGCCCAACCTACCATAAGTACGATCGTCCAACAATACCCTACTGAAATCCCACACCCCCGCAGTATGAGTAATACCCATACTATCTAAATCCCTAACGTCATCATAGTCCGGGCACGAAGTCAGTACATGCCTCCAGTCCTCAGTTCCCCTCCCACACCGACAGTCCGCTGATTCAGTCTGGCCAATTCGATGCAAAAATGCATTGAAAGAGCCATGTCCCGTCAGTATGAACCCCAGACTCAAGCCAAAGCCAAAGTCAGGGTGTTCCCGTACGAACGTAACGTCCGGAATAAATCCATAAGTCACCCTTCCCTTGTCGCTGTTCGTCCATCTCGTCTGCCACCTATCTACGAGGCACCCCTGCAAAAGGGCCTTATACCTATCTCTCCCAATCTCGAGCTCCGAAACAGAAAGCCAGTCGTTCGTCCCAAGTGGCAGTCCCCTCTTGACCCTTAAAGCAATGCTACGACGCATCACTTCCAAGTCAAGCGGAGGTACACCAACAAGGACCTGCAAAGCATCGGTAGAGACCGTCCGACACACCGGAACACATGCCAAGAGTGCAATTCTCTGACACGTGAGAATCTTACTCTGTCCAACAACAGACATGACTGTCTTATACCACACCGACGCGCTATACGCCGCACAAGCGACGAAAAGCCCATCGTATATGATACGGACGGCACGCCTGCTGAGTCCCCAATCACTCCTCAATATGCGCCTAACCTTTCCAACGATAGCTGCCAGCTTATGCCTGACATGGGTGAGATGAGCCTGGAAGCTCATACGCTCCCCAACAACTATTCCGAGGTAACTGACCTGAGTCACATAGCGAATGCTGTTGTCACCAATTCTAATGAGTGGAGGTCGCCCGGTTGACAATATGCCCTTAAGCAACATCATCACCGTCTTATCCACTGCGACGTCCACACCAACCCCTACACCCCACTCACAAGCAATGCGAATGGCCTGGGCACCCCTTCTCTCCAGCTCAGCACGAGACCGGCCTTCGATCAGGATGAGCAAGTCATCCGCATACGCACATATAGCATTCCTTGAGTCTGTACACCATGACTCTTTCCAGCACTTTTCCAAATACTGGCAAGAGGCTGATGCCCCGATAAGAGCGAGGATTACTCCTCACTCTATCAGGCGACTTAAGGAGTACCACAACACGAGCACATTTCCATGCCTTCGGGAAGTAGCCCTCATTAATGCACCTACCGTACACCGCCTCCAGGTATTCAGGGATGGCCTTCTAGATGTTCTTACACATCTCTCCGGTCAACCCATCCAAACCTGGGGACTTCCTGCTTCTCACCCGACAAAAACAGTCATCTAATTCCGACCTCACCAAGTTTGGAGGGTCAGCAACCTCCACCGGTGGGGGAGGATAGTTGCCTGGCTCCGCCCTTGGAAAGAAGACCCCCAACAATGCGTCCGTGCAGTCCCTCCATGAAGACAACACGGTGTCGCCAACATGGAGGCATCCTATGTCCACCTGACTCTTTCTACCCCTGCAGATACGGTAAACCCTACCCCAGGGGTCATCCCTATTGTCCTGTACAAATCTCCTCCACTCGTCCTCCTTAACTGTAACAATCATGTCCTTGTACGTCTTAAGGCTGCCAAGATATTCGGTCCTACGCTGAGCTAGATCTTCAGCATTGGTACGCCTACCCCTCTGGAAACGTCTCCGGAGGTGTCGAACGCGCCGCCGCATCGTCTCCAACTCAGGGGTCCACCATTTGACCCTCTTGGGCTTCGCATAACTAGCTCGGCCCAACAGTGCATCATTCACCGCAGATGCCGTCCGGACAATCTTGTCAACCTGGTCGTCAATCGCTAGTAGCCTAAAGTCTTCAATTGGCACCGATGACAATGCCTCCCTAAAACAGTACCGATAATGGTCCCAATCAACGTCACGCGTTCGCCATCGTAAAACGCCACCAGTCTCCCTAGTCCGTTGTGGACAAGTAACCCTAATCTCGATGAGATTATGGTCACTTATCCCCCAATCGTCACAAACTCTCCAACTAAAGTCCAAAGCAGTAATTGCCGCCCCATTCGCAGCTGTCACGTCAATGTCACTGACGCCCATTGGCCCATCGAAAGTATATAGCTCACTCGGCTCATTCAAAACGCTCAAATCTCTCGAGAGCAACCATTCACTAAGCACTCCTCCTCGTATGAGGTTCGGATGTCCAGACCCAAGTCTGGAGATCTTACTGAACCACATACGAGAGGAGGCGTTCGCATCTAGGCCGAGGATAACAGGAATACTACTCGCCGCGAGTAGTACCGTATCCATATACCCTAGATAGGGTTCCAAAGAAACGCCAGGCCTACAGTAGATGCTAGCCAGAAACATCTCCCCAAACCACCCTTTTACCCTAACACACACCCCAAGCTGGCTATCAACTGAAACCCCATCACCCTTCGCCGTCTTGCGAGGTTTCCCCGCAGGAGGCATAATATAAAATTCAAATTCAAAGAATCTAACGACTCACCAAAGTCAAAATAATCACAGCCAAACAAAAAACAAAACGAAAATCAATGTCCAATAAACACGCCGAACCGTCAACAAAACACACTCTGGTAGCACCAAAACCCACTTCACGAGTATGGTAACTCCACTCCGTTAGTCCTATCTAACCTCACTTCTTCAAATTGCTACTGACCTTGAAGTCAAAAACTGAGACACCACAGAATTACCCCTGGGAGTCTCAACTTTAAAACAACAATTCTTCACAATTGTAACACTCACACTTGTAAATACTTAGTTTTCACACACGAACCGTTTGCAACAAACTTAAATTTTCCGGTTTGATAAAAACACGTCTTTACACTCCGACAGCCAAACTAGAAGTGAGAAAGATAGGGACATTAAGTCAGTGGTTTAACGTGAGTACCTGCCCTAGGACGTTACCTCACGGTGCCAAAGCACGAGTGAATACAATGCGTCCACCAACGCCCCCACCTATGTTTAAAATCACCAGTTAGTACCAATTTAAAGCCATGTTATTTGGACATGACCTCACACCTTGGTAAGGTGCCGGAGACTATCTAAACTCCTACCGATCTATGGGTCACGGCACCCGGTTAAAAATGTAAGTCCACACCGAGCCAGCATAGCTCTCCCCGCGATTTGGGTCTAAACCACAGCCACCACGTTGCTCCCACAAGAGGGCCTCACCATAGTCGGGCAGGAACCGAAATTCCTGGGGCTCCCGACATCCGTGGCACCAGAATTAAGCCTCCGGTCAGGCCTCGTAGCATAAATGCTACTACCAGTTTAAGTCCCAAACAACTTCGGACTGGTGACCAAGATGGTAATAACAACAAACAAGAAACACTCAAACAACACAACAATAAACGGAGCCACCCTTACGGGAGAACTCAAAGTGACATCGTGCGCCACGGACACAATACACAACAACAAGAACACAACCAGTCAAACGCTGACCAGTACAAACACACAACACCCAAAACTGCAGCCACAAATCAAGCCGCAAACAGCAGGTCGGGAAACAGCAAACAGCAGACAATCACAGCAAGCAGCATAACACATCAAAACCGTCAGCACCCCAGCGGGACGCCAAGCTAGGAAAAAGGCCAGCCAGGAGACCGCTAAGATGGTGATGCAGGTTCAACCTCCGCTAAAAGTGCCGTCCTTCTACGCCTAAGCACCTCAAGGGCAAAAACGCCCAACCTACCATAAGTACGATCGTCCAACAATACCCTACTGAAATCCCAAAACCCCGCAGTATGAGTAATACCCATACTATCTAAATCCCTAAAGACAACACGGTGTCGCCAACATGGAGGCATCCTATGTCCACCTGACTCTTTCTACCCCTGCAGATACGGTAAACCCTACCCCAGGGGTCATCCCTATTGTCCTGTACAAATCTCCTCCACTCGTCCTCCTTAACTGTAACAATCATGTCCTTGTACGTCTTAAGGCTGCCAAGATACTCGGTCCTACGCTGAGCTAGATCTTCAGCATTGGTACGCCGACCCCTCTGGAAACGTCTCCGGAGGTGTCGAACGCGCCGCCGCATCGTCTCCAACTCAGGGGTCCACCATTTGACCCTCTTGGGCTTCGCATAACTAGCTCGGCCCAACAGTGCATCATTCACCGCAGATGCCGTCCGGACAATCTTGTCAACCTGGTCGTCAATCGTTAGTAGCCTAAAGTCTTCAATTGGCACCGATGACAATGCCTCCCTAAAACAGTACCGATAATGGTCCCAATCAACGTCACGCGTTCGCCATCGTAAAACGCCACCAGTCTCCATAGTCCGTTGTGGACAAGTAACCCTAATCTCGATGAGATTATGGTCACTTATCCCCCAATCGTCACAAACTCTCCAACTAAAGTCCAAAGCAGTAATTGCCGCCCCATTCGCAGCTGTCACGTCAATGTCACTGACGCCCATTGGCCCATCGAAAGTATATAGCTCACTCGACTCATTCAACACGCTCAAATCTCTCGAGAGCAACCACTCACTAAGCACTCCTCCTCGTATGAGGTTCGGATGTCCAGACCCAAGTCTGGAGATCTTACTGAACCACATACGAGAGGAGGCGTTCGCATCTAGGCCGAGGATAACAGGAATACTACTCGCCGCGAGTAGTACCGTATCCATATACCCTAGATAGGGTTCCAAAGAAACGCCAGGCCTACAGTAGATGCTAGCCAGAAACATCTCCCCAAACCACCCTTTTACCCTAACACACACCCCAAGCTGGCTATCGACTAATTTGGTACAGTCCACGTCGCTGTCCCTAACTACAATCGCGGCCTTTCCCACACCGTCAGTAAATACGCGAAACCCCCCCGGAATCCCCCTAACATCACCATTCGCGAAATACGGCTCCTGGATCAGGGCAAAGCTAGCGTCCAGCTGAGACATAGCTTGCCCCAGCTCACACGTCACCGCCTTCGAGCGCTGAGAATTCAGCTGCAAAAGGCGCAACTCCATTAGTGTCTGGCGTTCGCCCTGGCAACCATAGCCGAGTACGTGGGACACGCAAACGACAGCATACTATGGTCCGCTGGCAGGCCCCTCATCTCACAGTTGCGGCACCTCACTGGGTTAACACAACGTGAGGCCAGATGCCCCATCGTCCCGCACGTCCTGCACACATCCTGCCCCATCCTGCACTCACGCTGCAGGTGGTCAAAGCCGAGGCAGCGGTAGCAGTGCGGGATCGCATCCTGTTGCCGCAACCTGAAGCTGAACCACTTCACGTAGACCCTACCGACATCCAGGAGCGCGTTCGCAGCACGCTCACTGCACTCCAACACTACGCTGACCTGTCCGGCAGGGTCAGACCTCCAGGGACTGGTAACCAGACGAACGCTCCTCTTGAAGACCTCGTAGCTCATACGCTCCTTCAGGTTCATCTCGAACAATTCGGACATAAACTCATCAGGAGTGATCACCGCATGCACTCCGGCAACCACCACCCTTGGACCAAGCTTGTCGCTGACAGTCACCTCCAGGCCGACCTCTTCAAACTTTTTGTTTGAGGCAATCCTCGACCTCTCCGCCACCGAAGGTGTGCGAATGACCGCACCGCTAGTCCTCTTCAGCGGCCGCATCTCGTGCACTCTGACTCCAAGGGTAGGTCCGACCTGTTCGACGACCTTACTAACTACCTCCTTGGACGTTGCGCCCTTCTTTTTGTCGCGAACGACCACCGACCAGGTTTCCACAGGCTTGGGTGTAGGCCTGGGAACCGCGACACCCTGTGCCCTAACCACCGCAGCAACCGTTGGGGCCTGAGCGACAGGCCTAGCAGCGGGAGCTGGCACTGCGGTCATCGACTGAGCCGGCCTGGGGGACTGGAGAATGTCCAGCCTACCCCTCAACCGCTCGTTGTCCACCAGCAGTTTCATTACCAGCCCCTCATATCCACTAGCCTGCCTCATGAGCCTGCCCATCGTCTCCGCACTAAGGTTCTCACCGAACAGCACCTCACGGAAACTGTCAGTGACAACCTTAACGTCAGCCACAGTCACACCACCATCACACATAGAAAAGGCAGCAGCCGAAGCCACAGCCCTTTTACGCTGCCTGCTTTCCCTGCCAACAGATGGCAACGGGGGAAACGCCGCAGCAAAACCACCACCAACCGCAGAGCTATCAGAGATAGCAGCAGCAGCACCAGCATCCGACGTGGTACATGCGCCAGAAACAGCAGCACCACCAGCAACACCACCAACTGCACCACCCAGCAGCACCACCAACAACACCACCAACACCACCACCAGCAGCAGTACCAATAGCAGAACCGCGACCAGCACCACTCTTAACACCATCAACAGCAGCAGAAGCAGCAGCAACATCAGCAACAGGAGCAGACTTAAAGCGCTTGGTGGTCGCCTTACCACCACTCCCGTCAGTATGAACCCCAGACTCAAGCCAAAGCCAAAGTCAGGGTGTTCCCGTACGAACGTAACGTCCGGAATAAATCCATAAGTCACCCTTCCCTTGTCGCTGTTCGTCCATCTCGTCTGCCACCTATCTACGAGGCACCCCTGCAAAAGGGCCTTATACCTATCTCTCCCAATCTCGAACTCCGAAACAGAAAGCCAGTGGTCCGTCCCCAAGTGGCAGTCCCCTCTTGACCCTGAAAGCAATGCTACGACGCACCACTTTCAAGTCAAGCGGAGGTACACCAACAAGGACCTGCAAAGCATCGGTAGAGACCGTCCGACACACCGGAACACATGCCAAGAGTGCAATTCTCTGACACGTGAGAATCTTACTCTGTCCAACAACAGACATGACCGTCTTATACCACACCGACGCGCCATACGCCGCACAAGCGACGAAAAGCCCATCGTA